>CAUYUJ010016266.1:95225-287491 GCA_963575745.1 Prorocentrum cordatum
CTACTACTGCTACTGCTACTGCTACTACTACTACTACTACCACTACTACTACTACTACCACTACTACTACTACTACTACTACTACTACTACTATTAGTACTACTACTACTCCTACTACTACTACTACTACCACTACTACTACTACTACTACTACTACTACTACCACTACTACCACTACTACTACTACTACTACTACTACTACTACTACTACTACTACTGCAACTGCAACTGCAACTGCAACAACAACTACTACTACTACTACTACTCCTGCTGCTGCTGCTGCTGCTTCCACCATTATCACTACAACGTTCCAGTAAAAGACGGGCGAGTTCGCAACCGCTGAAGCTCACGCGTGAAGTCGCTCTTTCTAAGGTTTCCAGTGAGGTTTCATATTTCAATGAACAACACGGGTCATGTTTTAATATGTTTTCTTTGTTCGCGTCCTCCTCGAATGGGATATGACCGTGCCTGGGGCTTTGGACGGTTGGGATCTCACCCGTCCGGGTGTGGTGTCACCCCACCGGTTGCGATCTCGACCCATCGCAAGCCGAGCAGGGCAGATTCAAGGATGCAGTTACCCGTCGTTTGTCGAAAGTGAGTAGTTTCGGATGCCAGAGTCCCAATCTATTTTGGGCGTCTTCCTATGGCAGAGGCGCAGGAGAAGAAAACGAACTTTTATGTCGGTGCCGACTTCTAACGCTCAAGTGGGCAGCTGCACGGAGATCGATGATACCAGGATCATTGGTCGGCATGGTTTGGGCCTGTCTAGTTCCAGAGGCGATTGGTTCAAAACTTGGGCATCATGCGAAATCATGGTGGTTGCCAACACGTTCTTCCCAAAGCAGCCGCATCAACGCTACACATATATTGGGCCTAGCGGGCGGGCCCGGCAGATCGATTGCATACTTGTGGACCGGAAGCCGTGGCGACAAGTTTTGGATACAGATTCCCAGCCATTCGTTGATCTTGGCTCTGATCATCGTGCAGTCCGCGTGGTACTGAGGGCAGGCGTGGGTAAGCTAAAAAAGAAGAAGGAAAAGGGAAAGCCTAGGAATGGTAATACCGTGCGGGGCTTTGTTGACGCAGCCGAATACCAAGATATGCTGAAGGAAAACTTGTATCTTCAAACTGGTACTTTGGAGTATGGCAATATAGAAGAATGTATGTTAATTGCAGTTTCACAAGCAGTAGTTGCAGAACATCGCAATCGAGAAAACGGCAGACCTACGAGCTCAAGATTACAATCGCTACTGCATCAACGGAAAACTCATCGATGAGATCCTGGCACACGTTCGCAGATAAGCAAAAGCATCAAGAGCGAAATCCGCAAGCTGCACCGTTTGGAATGCCAGGAGCGCGTTTCAGAAATATTTCGCTCCGGGGAAGGCCTGGGGATAATTGCAAACATCAAGCAAGGTGGCAAACGGAATTTGATTGCATCAATGGTGGATTCGGCTGGGATGGAACAAACAGATAAACAAACCATAGTTAATGTATTCTCTGATTTATTTTCGGTTTTATATGCGTCCCGCCATGCGCTGGGTGGCGAGGCGGACGTACCTGTTTCGTGGGACGTGGCGGCGGTCGAGCCTTTCACAGAGGACGAGCTCCAAACGGCAGTTCGGCAACGTAAGTGTGGTAGGTGCACAGACACGGCTGGAACAATTGCAAAAACTATCAAAACAGGTGGAAAGCCTTTGGAGCATGTGTTACTGGCTATGTACAGTAGTATTTTGGAAGATCCGATGAAGGCCCCAGCAAAATTGAATCTATTTTGACAGTAGTATTCAAAGCCGGCGACCCTAAACTACCTTCAAAATACAGGCCGCTAGCACTTATACGAATTCTTTACAAGTTGTTTGCTCGACTCATTGCCCAATGACTCGGGAAGGCTCTAGACAGGGAACAGGCGCCTGACCAGGCTGGGATCCGAAGGGATTACAGTGCTGTGGACCACTTGTGGATAGCAGCTCAAGTACAAGAAAAAGCAAGAAAATGGAACCACCCGGTGTGGTTTGCGGCGCTCGACTTCAAGAAGGCGTTCGACAGCGTGGAGCGCAGATGTGTATGGATGGCGTATCAAAGGCAGGGCGTGCGCGACGCTTACGTGAACCTGTTATCATATGTATACGCTGACCAAGGTGCTTGTGTTCGTACTGACAAGATGAGCAAACCTCTCTCTTTGCGACGGGGAACCAAGCAAGGTGATCCACTAAGTTCGTTGCTGTTCAATTCAGTCCTGGAAGACGTGTTGCGGGAGGTGAAGGGGAAGTGGTCGCAGAAGAAATGTGGATAGCCGCGCGGTTTCGCGCGGTTTCACAGAGTGCACTTCATTGTCCGATTTACACTATGCCGATGACGTATTGTTGGTTGCTCCGTCCTATGCGAACCTGCGAAAAATGCTCGGCGACCTCGTTGCGGCTTCCGGTGAAAAGGGGTTTTGAATTACATCCAGACAAACAAAGATTTTACGCAATCTTACAAAAAGAACGGGAATCATATCCAGGACGTGCATGGACGTAGGGGATATGAGGATCGAGATTCTTCAATTTTATTCAGGCAATGTCACGTACCTCGGGCGCAAGCTCACTGTTGACGAGCCCGAAAACACAGAGCTTGACAACCAGATATCAATGGGCTGGACAAAGATTACGGTGTCCAAGCAAGAACTTACAAATAATGGGTACTCTTAAAGGGATCGTTTGCAGCTTTCTGACGTAGTCGTCAAGCCCGCGGTATTCTACGGGGCAGCAACCTGAACGATGGCAGCATGCGTGGAACGGAAACTGCGGAAATGTCAGAGGCGCATACTGCGGCTCATTCTTGGACACCAGTGGCGACGAATATGGATTGATACCACTGCAAATGGAGAAGTAGAGCCTTGGGTGGATTCGATTAGGCGGACGACGCGAGCAGCCGAAACAACAATGGGGCGCACGCAGTTCGAATGGTGGGCAGTCACACAGCGAAGGACCAAATGGAAATGGGCAGCACGTGTGCGAGAGCTGGACAGGGAACGGTGGGCACGTGTTGTTGTTGAGTGGGAACCGCAGCACACGGCAAAATGGAGTTTGATTCGATCGCATTGTCGACCCAAGAGCCAGTGGGCAGACGATGTTCGAAGCTTTTCTTCGGACGCAGGAATTCATGAATCGTGGTTCGATTGTGCAGGCAATTGGGAAGATCTGGAAGAGGATTTCACGAAGTACGAGATCAGGTGAGGGCTGCGGCCCGCGCGCTCCACCCCTCGCGGGTCGGCCGCCCCCGGCCGGGCACAGCGCGCGTTCGCATTCGCATTCCGAGCTATTTCCAGCGCCTTCCTAGTTCATGCTTCTACCCGCCTCTCCCGACCGAGGGGCAATGCGTCCAGTCCTACTCTGCCTCCTCCCTGGGTGGGCGGGCGGCGGCGCGCAGACTTGCAGGATGGCCCCGCCAGCCCCGGAGGGTCGGGGCCCCTTCCTCTTCTGATTGCAGCCGCCAGGAAATCTCTGAGACATAGGACATCCCCTGAACAAGTGCAGTGTGGAGGCAGGTGGATGGGGGGGAGGAGAGAGGCAGAGCAGTAAGGAGGGGGATGGAGGAAGAGGGCGAGAAGGAGGAGGAGGCGGAGGGGGAAGAAGAGGAGTGAGGAGGGGGGGGGAGGGGGGCGAGGAGGAGGAGGAGGAAGAGGGGGGGAGGAGGAAGAGGAGGAAGAGGGGGAGGAGGATGAGGAAGAGGTGGGAGAGGACTAGCGGGAAGGGCGGGCCGGAGGAGCTTCGGAACGGTGCCACTCCACGTTCGACCTCCGCGCGCCTGTTGCTGTCCCCATGTTTTTTTTAGCAATGAGTTCCTTGGTATGTTGGACCGTCATGGTCTGCAGTTGTTCTACTGCCATCCCTGAAACTGCGTGCATAAATGGCGAAGGGGAGACCCTCGTGAAACGACGGTTGTTAACGATGATGTCGTCTGGTAGAGCATAGCGATGCCTCCTGCTGTTAAAAGAGGGCGTTCAGGCTCGAAGTCGGTTTCAGGTCGGAGGACAGTCTCTTCCTTGGGGTGATTGGAGTGATGTCGAGTAACGCCTTCTAGCCCTGGTGGTCTTTGGGGCTGCTCCACGCCTGGTGGCTGGTCACGGTCCTCCTGTCATCGCCCTCCTCGAGAATGACGCGTTGGTCCGGTGGGCCATGGAGAGGAGTGGTCCGAGGCTGGTTGTGCTGTCGTAGGCACCTGGTTGTTATGCCCAGGTACGGCGTGTGATCCAGTGTGTGTCCCACCCAGGATTCGGAGGTGTCGAGGGCCGTTTGGATGTTGTGGGAATTGAAACAGCAGGCATCGCACCCTTGCCCCATAGTCAACGACCACACCCAAGGGTTAGCAGCAACAGAGTCGTGTGGTTTGGTTGACCAGACCAGCGTGAGGTGGATTCGCCTGCACCGTTGACGGTAGGACGCCCCGTGTCGAGTTTCCTGCTGTTGCAGGTGGCGCACAAGGCGCAAGCCGTGAAGGCGCAGTTGATTTGTGGGCAGGCCCATCTTCCTGGAAGCTCGTCCTTGTCAGTGGCTTTCCTGCGCCAGGGGGTGGGAGTGCCCCGCCCTTCGCTGGTGGTCTGGGCGACCAGGGGCGGGTTGGGTCTGTTCTCTGAGGCTGCGTGGCCACAGGTAAGGATTGTTATTGTCAGTGTCCACGAGGAGGATCTGGCTTGCGTCAGTGTGTCAGTCTCTGGCTCATTAGGCCTTGCCGTTGACCGCGAAGAGCAACCAGCCGTACTGTTTTTTCGAGTTTGGGTCGGCTATGTACCTGTGCGCGGTGGCTCCCTTCGGGGGGGTAGGATCCATCATGGGTCTGGTGGCCGTCAGGAATGTCATAGAGCGGCCAGCCAGGAGCACATGCAATGCATTGGTATGTGCTTGACGTCCCACTGGGTCACGTGGTAGGCCTCAGCCCTCGGGTCGAGCTGGTGCTCTTCTAACCGCCGTTCCACATCGAAGTCGTCGAGGCTGCTTTGCGACGCGAGAGCTGATGACCTCCGTGGGAGGCTCATCGCTCTCGCCTTGTGCGAGAAGTTGTTTTCGAACAGGACTCCATAGTTTGAGGTGGCTACCTGAGCAGGTTTCATGTGCGCCGTGTGATGTGGCCGCCCTGTTGCTTCGTCCAGCTTCCTTCGGCTGTGGCGCGGCGTGCGGACTGACGGCTCGCTTGCGCCCCCCGTGGTCGGGAGGTCCGCCCGCGCCATACTGGTTGTTTGTCGTCTTGCCGAGTACCCGATCAGCTAAGCCTTTGTCGGTGAGACTGATGGCCTGTTCCGTGGTGGTGATGGCCGCGTCTTCGCCTGGTGGTAGTAGTGACGTGTCTTCCCGCGCTGGTGCCGGGCCCCGTGACTATGGTCTGCGCTTTTCGCCTGTGGTGCTAGCTGCTAGCAGCTCGTTCGTGCGTCAGCCGTTGTCTCTGGGCCACGTCGAAGTTGATGGGTTTGATGGAGATTCCGTTCTCGGTGAGGCTAGGACTGAGCGCGTCAGGAAGGATTCCTCCTTGTGAGATCGGCTGGTGCCGTCTGCGGGTTAGCCGTCCCCGTGCCACCTTTGGGGCATCGGAGGATCAGGCCAGCGGGATCTGCATTGACCAGCAGATCTTTAGCTTTTCCTCTGGCGCTTTTACCCTGCAGGATGTCGGCGGCTTTCTGAGCGGCATGATTGGGGACCCTTGCCGTGACCAGGTTCTGGGCGTGTTATCCCGCTCCGTAGGACTCCCGACGTCATTTGACTCTGGAGGGCGCTTCGTCAAGGCTCGCCGCGTTCCAGCGGACTTGGTGCTGGAGGGCCCTCGGGTAGATGAGCTAACCGGGCTGGGCGCCAGGGTTGAAGTTCTTGGCGACGGGGTTGTCGTCGCTCGTGCCGATGGGTGTTTGATTGGCTTTGCAGGGCAGCGTGACAGGCCCTTCTCCTCTCGGGTGGTCTGGGTTCCCTTATAGATCACCCAAGGAAGGGCTACCCTAGGGCTACCCCTAGGGCCTACCCCTAGGGCTACCCTAGGGCTACCCTAGGGCCTACCCCTAGGGCTACCCTAGGGCTACCCTAGGGCCTACCTCTAGGGCTACCCTGGGGCTACCCCTAGGGCCTGCCCCTAAGGCTACCCTAGGGCTACCCCTAGGGCCTACCCCTAGGGCTACCCTGGGGCTACCCCTAGGGCCTACCCCTAGGGCTACCCTAGGGCTACCCTAGGTCTGTCCCCTCCTCCCTCCTCCTGGCCCCTCGTCTTCCGAGTCTCCGAGAGGGGGGAGGGAATCCCCGAGGGGGGGACGGTGTGCGAGGGGGGGTCCCAGAGGGGGGGTCAGCGAGGGGGGGTCTGTGAAGGGGGGGTCCCAGAGGGGTGTCTGCGAGGGGGGTCCCACAGGGGGGGTCTGCGAGGGGGGGTCCAGAGGGGGGGTCTGCGAGGGGGGGGTCTGCGAGGGGGGGTCTGTGAGGGGGGTCAGCGAGGGGGGGTCAGCGAGGGGGGGTCAGAGGGGGGGTCAGGGGGGGGCGGGGGGGTCCCCAGAGGGGGGGTCTGTGAGGGGGGTCCCAGAGGGGGGGCAGAGGGGGGTCAGCGAGGGGGGGTCCAGAGGGGGGGTCAGCGAGGCAGGAGGGGGGGTCAGCGAGGGGGGGTCTGCGAGGGGGGGTCAGCGAGGGGGGGTCTGTGAGGGGGGTCCCAGAGGGGGGGTCAGCGAGGGGGGGTCCCAGAGGGGGGGTCTGCGAGGGGGGGTCTGCGAGGGGGGGTCAGCGATGGGGGGGTCAGCGAGGGGGGGTCCCAGAGGGGGGGTCTGTGAGGGGGGGTCTGCGAGGGGGGGTCAGCGAGGGGGGGTCCCAGAGGGGGGGTCTGCGAGGGGGGGTCTGCGGCGCCGGGGCCGCGGTCGCCGGGGGGCGGCGCGGGCGCCCTGCCCTCGGAAGGGGGAGCGGGGGGGGGGGAAGCAGGGGATCGAGGGAGTAGCGAGGGAGGAGGAGGAGGTGGAGGAGGAGGAGGAGGAGGAGGGGGAGGAGGAGGAGGAGGATGAGGAGGAGGAGGAGGTGGCGGCGGAGGCGGAGGAGGCGGCGGGAGCGTCGTCGTCGTCGTCGTCGTCGTCGTCGTCATCGTCGCCCTCCGCCTCCCCCTCCTGCTCCTCCTCCCCCTTCTCCTCCTCTTCCACTCCCACTCCGCCACAAAGGGCATCAATATGTAATCCGCCAGCAAAGCAAGCAATGCCTTTAATGTCCCGCCCGCCCGCCCGACCAAAAGAATCAGCTTGTAATCCGCCACAATAGTAATCAACTTGTAACCCGCTGCCACATGGAATCACTTTGTAATCCGCCACCAAAGCAACCAATGCTTTTAATGTCCCGCCCGCCCGCCCGACCAAAGGAATCAGTTTGTAATCCGCAATAAAAGAGAATCCATTCGTAATTCGCCACACAAGCAATCATTGCCTTTAATGTCCCGCCCGCCCGCCCGACAAAAGGAATCAATGTGTAATCTGCCACAATAAGAATCAGTGTGCCACCCGCCACACATGCAATCAATGCCTTTAGTGTCCCGCCCGCCCGCCCGACAAGAATAATCAGTTGATAATCCACCACCACACAAGCAATCATTGCCTTTAATGTCCCGCCCGCCCGCCCGACAAAAGGAATCAATGTGTAATCTGCCACAATAAGAATCAGTGTGCCACCCGCCACACATGCAATCAATGCCTTTAGTGTCCCGCCCGCCCGCCCGACAAGAATAATCAGTTGATAATCCACCACACAGGGAATCAATATATGTAATCCGCCACCAAGGCAACCAATGCTATTAATGTCCCGCCCGCCCGCCCGACCAAAGGAATCATATTGTAATCCGCAATAAAGGGTTACCCCTAGGGCCTACCCCTGGCTACCCCTTGGGAAGCCTAGGGCCTTGGGTAGGGCCTACCCTTGGGAAGCCTAGGGCCTTGGGTAGGGCCTACCCTTGGGAAGCCTAGGGCCTTGGGTAGGGCCTACCCTTGGGAAGCCTAGGGCCTTGGGTAGGGCCTACCCTTGGGAAGCCTAGGGCCTTGGGTAGGGCCTATAGGGTAGCCAAGGCCCCCGGTGATCTATACCTGGGTTCCCTGCTGCAGTGATGGCGGCGGAACGCAGTAGTTCGCTGCGCGTGCATGATGCGTGCTGGCGCAGACTGTCTGGTGACTTGCCCAGCTGCTTCTCGCCTTGGCCCGGGAAGCGCGGTCCATCCACCGTTGCGAAGGCGCACTAATTAGGTTTTCGATCCACCTTGCGTGAAAGAAGACCCCGTGCTCATAGACAATGTCGGGCGGCTCCTCGAGATCCCATGTTAGCCAGGGGAATATGGAGCACCCTGTCGCGGCGGCATCTGCCCTGGTTCACGTGATCGCACTGGTCTGCTGTTGGACGAGGTTTCGACGGATGGCCGGGTCAGGTTGAAGGATCGTTGGATGCCTTCTGGCGCTTTGGCCCTAGTTTCTCAACGCACCCAGGGAAGTGATCCGTCCCCCTCCTCCTCCTCCTCCTCCTCCTTCTCCTCCTCCTCCTCCGCCTCCTCCTCCTCCTCCTCCTCCTCCTCCTCCTCCTCCTCCTCCTCCTCCTCCTCCTCCCCCTCTCTGCGGCCGCCTGCTTTGTTTCCCGCTCTTGCATGTTGGCCAGCTCGCTACAACGTTGCCCCCGTTTCGTTAGCCCTTTCCGCCGGCGCAGACGACCTCCGCCTAGCCGCCGACGCAAACAACATATGGAGATTCGCTCGGATCGGGCGGGGGAGGCTCCGCTGTGCTCCTGCTTGTGAGGCATTCGGGATGTTTTTGGGCGCTTCTTTGGGTTTCGTTGCGAATTCGTGGTATTCTGAGCATCTTTGGCTATCGGCGCCCCTTTGACCGTCGGCGGCCATATGTTTTTCTGCGCCCATGAGTTTTCGGCGGCGCGTTGGTTCTCGGCGCCGTTTGGGTTTCCTGCGCTCATTTGGTTTTCGGCGCCCGTTGGGTTTTCGGTTTCCTTTTGGTTTTCGGCACCCGTTTGGTTTTCGGCGCCTTTTTGGTGTTTTGCGACTCTTCTGGTTTTCGGCGGTCCTTTGGTTTTCGCCCCCCTTGGGTTGTCGGCACCCTTTTTGGTGGCCCCGCCTTGGTTTTCGGCGCCCTTGTGAGTTTCGGCGCTCTTTGGTTTTCGTCGCCTTTTGGTTTTTCGGCGCCCGCCCTTTCGGTTGTTGGCGCCCCTTTGGTTTTCGGCGCCTGTTTGGTTTTCGGGGCCCGCGTGGTTTTCGGCGACCTCTTGGTGTTCGGCGCGTTTTGGTTTTCGGCGTTCCATTGGTTTTCGGTCTCCTTTTGGATATTGTCGCCCTTGTGGTTTTCGTGCTCCTCTCGGTTTCGGCGTTGTCTTGTTTTTTGGCTCTCCTTTGGGTTTGTCGGGTCTTTTGGTTTTCGGCGCATCGTTGGTTTCGGAGGCGTTTTGGTCTTCTGCGCTCCTTTGGTTTTCGGCGCCCTTGTGGTTTCCGGCGCCTTTTTGGTTTTCGGAGCTCCTGTTGTTTTTGGCGCCCTGTTGGTTTTCGGCGCTTTCTGGTTTCGGCGACCCTTTGGGTTTCGCCGCCTCTTTTGGTTTTCGGGGCCCCTGTGGTTTTCGGCGCCCTTCGGTGTTCGGCGACTCTTTCGTTTTTAGCGTCTCTTTGATTTTCGGCGCTCCTTGGTATTGGGTGCCCTTTTTGGGTTTTCGGCGTTCCTTTGGTTTTCGGAACCCATTGGGTGTTCGGCGCCCTTTTGGTGTTTGGCGACTCTTTGGTTTTCGGCGTCTCTTTGGTTTTCGGCGCCCCTTTGGTTTTTGGCGCCCCTTGAGTTTTCGGCGCCATTTTGGTTTTCGGCGCCTCTTTGGTGTTCGGCGATCTTTTTGCTGTCGGCGCCTGGTTGTTGGCGCCCTTTTGGTTGTTGGCGCCCCTTCGGTTTTCGGCACCTCTTTGGTTTTCGGCTCCGCTTCGGTTTTCGGCGCCCTTCCGGTTTTAGGCGCCTCTTTGGTTTTCGGTGCCCTTTAGTTTTCGGCGCCCTCTCGGTTCTCGGTGGCCCTCTGGTTTTTGGCGCTCTGTTGGTTGTCGGCGCTCTTTTTTGTCTTCGGCGCGATTTCGTTTTGGCCAAAAGGGGGGGAGAGGGGGGAGGGTTTCCAAATTCTCTCACTCCTGTAGCTCAAAAGGGGGGAGGGGGGGGGCTTCCAGCAGGGGGGGTGGGCCGAGGTGGGGAGGTAGCTAAGCCCCCGTTTCGGCAAGGGGGAAGTCAGAGCGTGAATTACCTACCTCGCTTTCGCTTCCAGGCAAAACCAAGTCATACCACGCGCCTCCTCGTCAAGCGGCCTGACCAGTACAGGCCGTAGTTGGCATCGCTTGGTATCTCTTGGAAGCGAGGGTGGTCAAAAGCGAGGTCGGTTTGCTTGCCCCCTAAAGGGGGGTAGCTTCCGGAGCACAACATGGGGGGATGGGGTGGGTGTCCAAAGGGGGGTGTAGCTGAGCTCCCCCCTTTTTTTCGGAAATGGGGGAAGGGGTGGGGTAGCTTCTGGAACGCGAAGGGGCGGGGGTAGTTATCTAGTTTCCGAGTGGCGGACAAAAAAGGGGGGGGGGTTGGGGGGTGGAGGTCCAAGGGGGTGTAGCTAAAGGGGTACCCCCCTTTGCTCGGTCCTTGCGTGGGCGCTCTCTCTGAAAATGGCTGTACTGTTTTCCTGGTGGGTTTCGGCTTCAAACGTGGCACCCGCTGGTGCGGTGTCAAGGTCTGAAAGAGCGTGTTCTACCGCTGCTGGCGGAAAACCGGGGGGGGTCACTACCGGTTCGAACCCCTCCCCCCCCCCTCCGGAAAACCGGGGGGGGTCACTACCGGTTCGAACCCCTCCCCCCCCCCCCCCCAGCTCATCATGAAAAGGGGGGGGGGGTCACTACCGGTTCGAACCCCTCCCCCCCCCCCCCGGATCCGGAAAACCGGGGGGGGTCACTACCGGTTCGAACCCCCCCCCCCTCGAAAACCGAGTGGGGGTGCGGACAGTGGTGGGGACGGTGTTGGTGGGGACAGTGGTGAGGGGATAGCGGGACAGTGGTGGGGACAGTGGGACAGTGGGACAGTGGTGGGGACGGTAGTGGTGGGGACAGTGGTGGGGACAATGGTGGGAACAGGGGGGGACAGTGGACAGTGGTGGTGACGGTGGTGGTGGGGACAGTGGTGTGGGGACAATGGGAATGAGGTGGAAACAGTGGGACAGTGGAGGGTACAATGGTGGTGGGGACAGTGGTGAAGGCGGTGGCGAGGACGGCGGTGGGACAATGGGACAGAGGTACAGTGGGGACAGTGGTGGGGACAGTGGGGACAGTGGTGGGAACAGTGGGACAGCTCAGTGGGACAGCGGAGGAGTCAGTGGGACAGTGGGGACAGTGGGGATAGTCGGGCAGTGGTTGGGGCCGTGGAGACAGTGGGGAGAGTGGAACCGTGGTGGGAACAGTTCTGGGGACAGCGGGGACAGTGCGACAGTGGTGGGGCCACTGGTGGGGACAGTAGGGGCGGTGGTGGAACCAGTGGGGACAGCGGTGGTGAGGACAGTGGTGCTGGGAACACCAGTGGGGGATGTGATGCGGACGGTGGTGGGGACCGGGAGTCGTTTGCTGGCGGTGAGTAGGGGGGGGGGGGGGGGGGGGGGGGGTTCGAACCGGTAGTGACCCCCCCCGGTTTTCCGGATCCGGAGGGGGGGGGGGGGGGGGGGGGGGAGGGGTTCGAACCGGTAGTGACCCCCCCCCGGTTTTCGAGCGGGAGGGGGGGGGGGGGGGGAGGGGTTAGGGGAAGGGGGGGGTTTTGCCGGGGGAAGGGGGGGGAGGGGGGGGGGGGGGGGGGGAGGGGTTCCAGCAGGGGGGGGGGATTTTCGGAGGGGGGGGGGGGCGACCCCCGGGTTCCGGAGGAAAAGGTTGGCAATTTTCCACAGTAAAGCGGCGGTGGATCACGCTCTCTCCAAGGTCTGTATCCTTCTTGTGCGTGAGGGGGTGACACAGCATGGTGTAGATGGTGTCGTTATCTTCCCGTGCAATCCCATTCGTTCGCCCCTGAGCTTTCGCTGGTCGAGGCGGTGTTTCTGGTAGATGGTGTCGAGGTCCGTTTGGTGTTTGTAAGCGGGGTCGCTGTATGCAGCGACTACGGTCGATGCCGCCTCCACTCTGGAGTGGAGCGACGCAGTCTTCCTTTCGAGCCTGGTTGCTCTCGGGTAAGGGAGTCTTTTTGGAGGCCCTTGCTTGGTGGCTTGGGCTACTGTTGTGCAGGAGCCATGGCGCGCGCGCGGTTGCTGAAGGGGGATGGGATGGGACACGTATCAGTACCGCGCCGAGTGGCGCGGCTCTGGTCTTCCCAGGCGGAAACGCATGCGGGGGTTGCGTGTCAAGGTTCGCCTTGAGCACACGTGCTCTCGTACCGAGACTGTACAGGAGGGGGGAGAGGAAAGAGAGGGAAAGGGAGGGAGGGAAGGAAAAGAGGTCGGAGAGGATGGAAAAGAGGGAGGAGAGGGAGGAAACAGCGGAGGGATAGGATGGGGAGGAGAGAAGGGGGAGGAGGGAGGAGAGGAGGGAGGATAGGAGGAAGAGGAATGCGGGGAGGGAGGAGAGGAGGACGGAGAGGAGGGAAGGAGAGGAGGGGAAGTGGAAAGAGGAGGGGAGCAGGCTGGCCAGAGCCCCCGCCACCCGCTGGCGCTTCGCACGGTTCCGGCGGCGGAGGACGATTTCGGCCCGGAGTATCACGCCGCCGTGGCGGCGCATAAGCGGTTGGGCGATTGCAAGAAGGCGGCCTCGCCCTCCGCGCCCCGTTCTTCCCTCCTCCTCCTCCTCCTCCTCTCGGCGTCACCCCAGCATACTTATACTATGTGTGCGTCGCCCCCCCAGAGGCGACGCGCGCACCGAGAAATCTTATAGTATGCGTCGTGGCGGGCGCTTCCTGGCCACACCGCTCGGGAAACGATATACTACAAGATGGGTATACTATATGGTCGGGTCGGACGCACGCCTCCAAGGAGGACATAGTATTAGTATGTCTCTGTGCGTCCCATCCTCTTCCTCCTCCTTTTCCTCCTCCTCCTCCTTCTCCTTTGCTTTCTCCTCCTCCTCCCTCTCCTCCTCCTCATCCTCCTCCTCTTCCTCCCCCTCCTCCGAGAAAGACTCGGGGGCACCCGAGTGGGTCCCCACCCCCGTTCCAAGGAGGTCCCCGTGGCGTTGGGGTTATGGTCCGGGGACAAGGGAGGAATGCGGGGGGTAGAGGGAAGACGGATCAGAGAGGATGATTCTTTCCAGTGCTGTTACTTGTCCTTCGTCGCCACGGACCGGCTTTGCCTCGAAATCCTGGGCAAGATGCCCTGCGGGTGGGCCTTGGTGTCTGGGCTTTTCGTAGGCTGCGCAGACGCGATGGCGCGCTCGGTGTCGATGCGCACGCGCGCGATTGTCGAGCTCGTGTGACTTGCATGTCGGTGCGCTGTCACGTGCACGGCGGGGTAGTGCATTTCCCTCTCCCCACGTTGATCGCGGAGGGGAATCATGACACATTTTTGTTTGGGGCGGCGCTCCCCACACCTGAAATTCAGATTGCCCCTGTCTCAAATTCAGATTGGCCCTGTCTCAAAAGCAGATTGCCCCCCACCCCCGAGGACTCGGGCGAGGCGTTCTGCCTGAGATTTCTGCGCATACATTAACTGTTCACATTGGCCCGGTCTGAAATTCAGATTGGCCTGGTCTGAAATTCAGATTGGCCCGCTTTGAATTTTATATTGCCTTGGGCTGAATCGAAGACGCCTACGGCGAACCACCACCGCCCCGTGCCTTTTTGGAAGCGCCTATGTGTCCGAACGTTGAGGCCAGACCTGCCAAGCCATCGGACCATGTGTTCCCCGAATCGGTTTGGAAAGCCTTCGGGAAACACGTGGGCATCTTGAAGGTCATTTTGGCCGTCTTGGAGGCCTCTTGGGCGATCTTTCGGCGATCTGTGGGGGCTCTTGGGCCGTCTCGGGCCGTCGGAAGGCCGAAAAGAAGGAAATGTCAAAATCCGTCAACAACCTCAGGACAATCCATGTTTTTGGTCTCTTCTGGCCTTCCTGGAGGCCCTCTCGGGGGCCTCTTGGGCCGTCTTTGGCCAGCTTCGAGCCAACTTCGGCCATCTTGGTGGGTTCCTGGCACGTCTGACGCCGTCGGGAGCCGTCTTGGGGGCCTTTCTGGGCCAACGGGGGACCCTCTTGGGGCGCTTCGGGGCTGTCTTGGAGGCCATCTTGGGCGTCTTGGAGGCCATCTTGGGCGTGTTGGAGGCCTCTTGGGCCGTCTTGGGGCCCTCTTGGGGCCATTTTGGAGGCCACTTGGGCCGTCATGGGGCCCTCTTGGGGGCCTCTTGGGCGATCTTGGGGGCCTCTTGGGCCGTCTTGAGCCGTCGGAATGCCGAGAAAAAGGAAATTCCCAAATCCTTGAAAAACCTACACAGAAAATCAATGATTTTGGCCTCTTCGGGCCCTCCTGGAAGACCTCTTGGAGGCCTCTTGGGCCGTCTGGGAGGCCTCTGGGGGGCCTCTTGGGCCGTCTTGGGCCGTCTTGGACCCTCTTGGGCCGTCTTGGAGGCCGTCTTGGACCATCTTGGGCGGACTTGGAGGCCATCTTGGGCCATCTTCGCGATTTTTGAGGATGTCCCGAGCGAACCGGCCGTTTCAGGGAGGATTTTTCGTGGAGTTTGCGCTCCTGGGCAATCCTCCCGGGACCTCGGCGGGACGGGCCGAAGCGCCAGGGGGAGTTTTTTTTGGAAAAAGAACCACAACCAAAACCGAAAGGATCCATCACGCCAGGCACCCCTGCGATGAATCGACAGGGGGCGGCGGATTTCAGATGTGGTGGCTCCGCGTGGAAGAATTCTTCGGTTTGGCGCCGCTGCCCTCGGGACGAATGCGGTCGACGTTTGCTCTCCTGCGTGGGATAGGGTTCTGTTAGGGTAGCTGGCACTGGGAGCCTCGATGTTCCTTTGGACGTGGCGCGCCTTGCGGATGCGAAAAGATGAGAAGTCGATTTTTCCTGGTTGGGGGTGTCGAGTGATGACCACGAAGTCATTGGGGGAGCGGCGATATTGGTATCTCTTGTTGCACCCCGATATGAAGGAGGGACGAGGAGGTAGGAGGAGGAGGAGGAGGTGGAGGAAGAGTAGGAGGAGGAGGTGGAGGAGGTGGACGATGAGGAGGAGCAGGAGGAGGAGGAGGAGGAAGAGGAGGAGGGAGGGAGGAGGAGGAGGAGGGGGGGGAGGAGGGGGAGGAGGAGAAGGGGGAGGAGGAGGAGGAGGAGGAGGAGGAGGGGGAGGGGGGAGGAGGTGGAGGAGGTGGAGGAGGAGGAGGAGGAGGAACACGAGGAGGAGGAGGAGGAGGAGGAGGAGGAGGAGGAGGAGGAGGAGGAGGATAAGGCACTGGCTGGGAGCGGCCGCGCAGCCTGAGCGCGAGGGCCGCCACAGGAGACTGAAGCAGACGCAAGCGTCGCCTCGGCCGTCGGTGAGCGGCCAGCCTCCCCCCCCTAGGGAACTCGGAGGCAGGCCACGACGGAGAAAGCGAGGCTGCGCGACAGCGGCGGCAGCACGAGATTTGGGCCAGGTCCCAAACGGCCCCCCCCCAAAACGGGGGGGCCCCGACCCCAAGGACCTAGCCCTGAGCCCCTGGAGGCCCAAGGCGCAACCAGACGGCCTCGGGGTCGTCCACTCCAAGGGGTCGCGGCTGTCGACTGGCACGTTCATTCGGACGGCCCTCGTCAGCTGGGTGACGCCTCTCAAGAAATAACTTGCGATTGCGCGTCGCCCGCTCAGACATGAGGTCAACCCGAGGCGGGAGAGCGCAATCAAGCAGTAGGTGGCCAGCCAGGCCTGTGGTAAAGAAACCGCACCGAATGCATAACACCACCTCCCCTGGGGACACCCAACACCTGTGCCCCCTAGCCGCTTCAGGCGGAACGATGCCGCTGGTGGGCATGGGGGCAACGGGCACTGTGGTGGCAGACAGGGTGGGGCGGGGGTTGCGCGGCGCCACCTTCCGCCGCTTGGATGGCATGAAGGCGGGCCCGTCACTATCTCGTCCCTCGACTCGCTGGGTCGCCCGCTCCTGCTGCTCCTGGGCAGGCGAGCGCATCAAAACCACAGGGTCAAAGGTCACACGTCTGCGGACACGGCGGCCATCACCCGACGAATCCGAACTACACGACCGACGACCAGTCGCACGAGAAAGGTCCGACACGTCAACGTCAACGAAAGCAGGGGAGGCAGCAGCAGGGGTGCCACTGTCCCCTCCTGGAGTCCCTCCCTCCTGATGCTGGGTACGCCCCTCGGCGGGAGGATCCACGATCACTTCGCCTTCAGCCCGAGGGCTGGTGAGGAGCTGGCCGTGCCCACTCCCCCCGGAGGCCGCAGACAAGCGGGGACTCCCAGCATGCGAGGGCGGCGATTCCAGGAGTTCGGACGCACCCTCGCCCGCCCGCAGGCGAGCAGGAGGAGGAGGAGGAGGAGGAGGAGGAGGAGGAGGAGGAATAAGAGGAGGAGGAGGAGGAGGAGGAGGAGGAGGAGGAGGAGGAGGAGGAGGAGGAGGAGGAGGAGGAGGAGGAGGAGGAATAAGAGGAGGAGGAATATGAGGAGGATGAGGAGGAGGGAGAGGGGAGGAGGAAGAGGGAGGAGGGACAATCCTCGGAACTTGGTAGAAAGAGAGAATAATCACGCAATGAGCTTTTCACGACAGTTTATGCGCAACACATGGGAGACGACGGCGCCAGGGTCGGCGCTTCAATATCAACTGAAATTCGCCTCTGAATATTCCTGCGCAGCGCGAAAGCAACTGAACGAACAAAGTGTATCCTCGGCGTCTGATTTTTCCCATCCACACGCGCCGCCAAGGGGGATCCCCTCTGGTGCGCCTAGGTTGTACGTTGTTTCTGGCCTCATGTCCGACGCACTCGTCTCAACTATGTGTTAAAAGATCTTTGCGCGGCTGTGTGTGTGTGTGTGTGTGTGTGGAGGTTCCGCTTGGCCCGTGCCATCAGTTTGTTTGCCAAGCGGATAATCGTACGCCAGCCTGCTCGGGTGGTGAGGCGGGGCACTTCGGAGGCGGGCCCAGGGCGGCCCGGGCTGGCCAGCAAGGCCATCAGCGTCCTCAACAAGCCGGTCGAGATGGCGATGAAGTTGCGGGTGCAGTACAACGACCCGACGCGGGGCCGGGCGTTCCAGAGAGTGTCGCTCGCCGACGGGAGCTCGGGAGGCCCACGCGGCCTCCAGAGCGCCCGTCGCGAGGCCCCTGGAGGGTGCCAGGGGCTCCACCGTGGCGGGCAGAGATGCATGCATGTATGTATGTATGTATGTATGTATGTATGCATGCATGTATGTATGCCTGCATGCCTGCCTGCCTGCCTGCCTGCCTGCATGCATGCATGCATGCATGCATGCATGCATATATATATATATATATATATATATATATATGTTCGGGTCGCACGCGCGCCTCCAAGGAGGACACATAGTACTAGTACGTCATCGTGCGTCCCATAGGTAGCTGTCGCCTCGCCCCAGATTCCTTTTGGTGCCCTGGATGTCTCGCTTTTGGGGTGCGCAGTCGTAGAAGCTTCGTCGTGCTGTGCGATCACCTGGGGAGCTCAAGAACGTGTCAAAATGTGCCCTCCTGGGCAAGCTTGGAGTTCTCGTTGGCCGTCCCGTGCCCTTTGGAGGCCGTCCTGGGGCTCTGTTGTGGACCTTCTTTGCCCGTGTTGGGGCGTGTATGGGCCGCCTTGGACCCCGCCTTGGACCCATCCGCGAGTCCGTTTTGCACAGAAACCTTGGAACACAATCCGTGCAGACAACCATGGGTTGGATGATTGTGGCCCGTGGGAGAAGATGTTTTGGCTGTTTTGCATCTATGGTGGGGATCCTTAGACGCATATCGGAGGCCACCGATTTGGAGCCATCCAGTAAAGTCTGGGGAGGCATCTGGAGCTGTTTGTCCCCCTTTTGAAAAGATAGAACGCCCGAGCCGTTCAAGCACCGCATTGGATCAGCTCCGCGCTCCTCTTCCCAACTTGAAGCTGGCTGGACCCGGCGGCGACCCCAGGGGGAAGTGAGAAGGGGCGGGCATTCTCAGAATGCTCGGAACTCCCCCGGCTTCTTGACAAGTTTTCTAAGCCGTCTCCTCAGACACAGAACATTTCTCACAATGCGCGAGGGCTTCTGAGAAGGCCCGCCGCCTTCTGAGAAGGCCTTCTCCTTCTCACTTCCCACCCTCGCTTGCTGCCGAGGAGGAGCAACGATGTCACACACCAGGGGGCGATTTTTTCGATACGGAGTCCCCAGACCTCTCGACCCATTCCCTGGGGCTGGCTTTTCATCCCGAGTCGCTTCTGGACGGTCCTGGGGCTCAGATACGGCCCCCAGGGGTTGAGAATTGTGAATCACGTTTTTCCCAAACATTTTACAGCTCCCTGGGCCCGTCCCAGGTCCCGGGGCCGTCAGGGAACTACTCTTAAGTCGAGCCTGTCCCTCTACAGGGGGAATCTTCCAAAATAGTAAAAAAATAGTCTGGGGACTATTGTTTGAGTATTTTTGGGCTTTTTGTGAATTTTCCCAACCATCCTGGGGTGTTGGGTCCTCGTTTTGAATAGACGGTCCCCGCGTTCTCCTTCTCTCCTCCTCTTCCCCCTCCTCCTCCACCGTCCGCATGCGTCCCGCACACCCAGTACAGCGTTTCGTGGCCCTCCTCCCCCTCCTCCCTGCGTTTCACCCACCCAGTACAGCATTTCGTGGCCCCATAAGGAGCCCCACCGAAGGTCCCAGTGCTACCGTCCGCATGCGTCCCGCACACCCAGTACAGCGTTTCGTGGCCCATAGGGAGCCTCACCGAAGGTCCCAGTGCTACCGTCCGCATGCGTCCCGCACACCTAGTACAGCGATTCGTGGCCCTGTAGGGAGCTCCACCGAAGGTCCCAGTGCTACCGTCCGCATGTGTCCCGCACACCTAGTACAGCGTTTCGTGGCCTTCCTCCCCCTACTCCCCGCGTTTCACCCACCCATTACAGCGTTTCGTGGCCCCATAGGGAGCCCCACCGAAGGTCCCAGTGCTACCGTCCGCATGCGTCCCGCACACCCAGTACAGCGTTTCGTGGCCCATAGGGAGCCTCACCGAAGGTCCCAGTGCTACCGTCCGCATGTGTCCCGCACACCTAGTACAGCGTTTCGTGGCCTTCCTCCCCCTACTCCCCGCGTTTCACCCACCCATTACAGCGTTTCGTGGCCCCATAGGGAGCCCCAGCGAAGGTCCCAGTGCTACCGTCCGCATGCGTCCCGCACACCCAGTACAGCGTTTCGTGGCCCCATAGGGAGCTCCACCGAAGGTCCCAGTGCTACGGTCCGCATGCGTCCCGCACACCCAGTACAGCGTTTCGTGGCCCCATAGGGAGCTCCACCAAAGGTCCCAGTGCTACCGTTCGCATGCGTCCCGCACACCCAGTACAGCGTTTCGTGGCCCTCCTCCCCCTCCTCCCTGAGTTTCACCCACCCAGCACGGCGTTTCGTGGTCCCATCGGGAGCCCCACCGAAGGTCGCAGTGCTACCGTCCGCATGCTTACCGCACGTCCAGTACAGCGTTTCGTGGCCCCATAGGGAGCCCCACCGAAGGTCCCAGCGCTACCGTCCGCGTGCGTCCCGCACACCCAGTACAGCGTTTCGTTGCCCCATAGGGAGCTCCACCGAAGGCCCCAGTGCCCCCGTCCGCATGCGTCCCGGAAGCTCAATTTGGCATTTTCGCCCACCCAGTGCAGCGTTTCGTGGCCCCATAAGGGGCTCCACCCAAGGCCCCAGTGCCACCGTCCGTATGCGTCCGGGAAATGTAATTTGGCATTTTCACCCGCGCAGTGCAGCGTTTCGTGGCCCCAGAAGGGGGCTCCACCGAAGCTCCTAGTGGGACCGTCCGCATGCGTCCCGGGAACCCAATTTGGCATTTTCACTCAGTAGAGCGCTTCGTGGCCCCATATGGTGCTCCACCGAAGCCGTCAGTGGGACCGTCCGCATGCGTCCTGGAAACCCAATTCGGCACACCACCCACACAGTACAGCGTTCCCCCCCGCCCAGTGCAGCGCTTCGTGGCCCCATAGGGAGCTTCACCGAAGCAGATATTCACAATTATGGTACCCACAACTGCATATGGTTGGGACCTTCGCCAGGATGATTTTTGAGTATTTTTCCCCACATCCTAAGTGGGGTTCTTGTTTTCTCTGCGCACCCTCCGCGCAGGATCTCTCCTCCTCCTCCTCCCTCTCCTCTGCTCCTCTTTGCTTCCTCCTCCGCATCATCATCACCATCACCATGACTCCCCACTCATCATCATCATCATCACCATCAGCATCACCATCACCATCGCACGATCACTCACCATCATCGGCATCGAACGGTCATCATCATCATCATCATCATCATCATCATCATCATCATCATCATCATCATCATCATCATCATCATCATCATCATCATCATCATCATCATCATCATCATCATCATCATCATCATCATCATCATCATATCATCGCTGACTTGAGGCCTGAATATGGAGGAAGTATCAGGCGGGAGCCTCGTCTGTGAGTGAATTGTGAGGAAGTCTCAGGCGGGAGCCCCCTCCCTATGGGGCCCGCACTTCATGTTTGAATCCGAGCGGGTCATCCGCAACGTGCAACTGTCGTCACTTTTGGGCTCTTGAGACTTGAATATGGAGGAAGTCTCGAGCGGGAGCCTCGTCTGTGAGTGAATTGCGAGGAAGTCTCAGGCGGGAGCCCCCTCCCTATGGGGCCCGCACTTCATGTTCGAATCCGAGCGGGTCATCCGCAAAGTGTAACTGTGTCACTTTTGGGCTCTTGACCTGAATATGGACGAAGTATCAGCGGGAGCCTCGTCTGTGAGTGAATTGTGAGGAAGTCTCAGGCGGGAGCCCCCTCCCTATGGGGCCCGCACTTCATGTTCGAATCCGAGCGGGTCATCCGCAACGTGCAACTGTCGTCATTTTTGGGCTCTTGAGATTTGAATATGGAGGAAGTCTCGAGCGGGAGCTTCGTCTGTGAGTGAATTGTGAGGAAGTCTCAGGCGGGAGCCCCCTCCCTATGGGGCCCGCACTTCATGTTCGAATCCGAGCGGGTCATCCGCAACGTGCAACTGTCGTCACTTTTGGGCTCTTGAGACCTGAATATGGAGGAAGTCTCGAGCGGGAGCCTCGTTTGTGAGTGAATTGTGAGGAAGTCTCAGGCGGGAGCCCCCTCCCTATGGGGCCCGCACTTCATGTTCGAATCCGAGCGGGTCATCCGCAACGTGCAACTGTCGTCACTTTTGGGCTCTTGAGATTTGAATATGGAGGAAGTCTCGAGCGGGAGCCTCGTCTGTGAGTGAATTGCGAGGAAGTCTCAGGCGGGAGCCCCCTCCCTATGGGGCCCGCACTTCATGTTCGAATCCGAGCGGGTCATCTGCAACGTGTAACTGTCGTCACTTTTGGGCTCTTGAGGCTGAATATGGAGGAAGTACCAGGCGGGAGCCTCGTTTGTGAGTGAATTGTGAGGAAGTCTAAGGCGGGAGCCCCCTCCCTATGGGGCCCGCACTTCATGTTCGAATCCAAGCGGGTCATCCGCAACGTGCAACTGTCGTCACTTTTGAGCTCTTGAGACCTGAATATGGAGGACGTCTCGAGCGGGAGCCTCGTCTGTGAGTGAATTGTGAGGAAGTCTCAGGCGGGAGCCCCCTCCCTATGGGGCCCGCACTTCATGTTCGAATCCGAGCGGGTCATCCGCAACGTGCAACTGTCGTCACTTTTGGGCTCTTGAGACCTGAATATGGAGGAAGTCTCGAGCGGGAGCCTCGTCTGTGAGTGAATTGTGAGGAAGTCTCAGGCGGGAGCCCCCTCCCCATGGGGCCCGCACTTCATGTTCGAATCCGAGCGGGTCATCCGCAACGTGCAACTGTCGTCACTTTTGGGCTCTTGAGACCTGAAGATGGAGGAAGTCTAGAGCGGGAGCTTCGTTTGTGAGTGACTGGCGAGGAAGTCTCAGGCGGGAGCCCCCTCCCTATGGGGCCCGCACTTCATGTTCGAATCCGAGCGGGTCATCCGCAACGTGTAACCGTCGTCATTTTTGGGCTCTTGATGCCTGCATATGAAGGAAGTATCAGGCGGGAGCCTCGTCTGTGAGTGAATTGTGAGGAAGTCTCAGGCGGGAGCCCCCTCCCTATGGGGCCCGCACTTCATGTTCGAATCCGAGCGGGTCATCCGCAACGTGCAACTGTCGTCACTTTTGGGCTCTTGAGACCCGAGTATGGAGGAAGTCTCGAGCGGGAGCCTCGTCTGTGAGTGAATTGTAAGGAAGTCTCAGGCGGGAACCCCGTCCGTATGGGGCCCGCGGATCATGTTACTAATCCGAGCGGGTCATCGGAAACTTATAACTGTCGTCACTTTTGGGCTCCTGAGGCCTGAATATGGGAGAAGTATCAGGCGGGAGCTTCGTTTGTGAGTGAATGGCGAGGAAGTCTCAGGCGGGAGCCCCCTCCCTATGGGGCCCGCAGATCATGTTAGTTCGTTTCGAAATATACGCAGAAGAGACAAGCCAAGACGCCTCACAAACCACGAGGACGACGGTGAGGGCTTTTCCCAGATTCGCCCAGAGGGCTCTCATGCGGGGTCCTTCCGTCGGAGTAATTTATTTTTCGTTCAAAATCCCCCTGTAGGAGGACAGGCCCGGCTTAAAACTACTCAGGATGAGGAGCTGGCCCCAGTGGGAGCACTACGGTCCAGGACCCGTTTCCTTCAGATACCCGTACCCTCACGTCATACTTAACAGTCAAGCCGCATCACAAGGATGAGTCCTTTTCTTCAGGGAGTAGCCCTTACTTCTTCGCCTCCTGGCCCCATCCTAACTAGCCCTTAGCCACGGGCCATGGGTGTTCAATTTCGGCTTCACTCTACGCGCATCCCGTCTGACCTGTAGCTAATGATAAGACCGTGCTCTACCCTGCGAGGCGCGGAACGCGTGGTGGTGACGGGCACGGGTAAGGGCACATGAGCACCAGCGGCAGTTCTCTCATAGTGGCAGGCACAGGCAAGCACAGTTCGATGATCCTTTGGACGTGTATTAGCCCAAGATGTGTTTCACAGTGCGGGCGATCGGTGGAGCCGAGCGGGGTGCTAAGCGCAGCTCCACCGACAGCACGCGGCCTCTGTCGGGCCTCAGTACACCGTCTGCATCATGAGGGCCTTCCGTGGACAAGCACACGTTGGCGCGAACGCACGTCCTGAGGGCCACCGAACAGTGCCGAGACGCACGGGGGGCACCGCCACCTACCTGCCCCGTGAGCGGCGCGATTCCCCGGACGCGCGGCGCTCCGATCTGCTCCGTGCGTGGGCCCTCGAACCTCTCGGCCACATCTCCAGGGCCGGCTTCTCATCACGAGTCGTGCTCGACGGTCCCGCTGCGTCTTGTCCTGAGAGTGTCTCCTTGAAGGAGACACTCTAGTGTGATGCCTCTCAGAGACTCCTCCTCCAAGGAGAGACCTCCCTCTCAGAGGCCTCCTCCTCTGCTCCTTGAGGAGGAGGAGGAGGACCCTCTCAGAGTCTCTCCTTGAAGGATTCAACGCTGCCTCCTCCCCCCAGCGGCCGCCTTTGCTTTCCCCGTGTCGCAGATGCACAGTACATGCCGCTCCGCGGCCTGTTCTGGCCTGGACGCAGTGTGACCCGCATCGCTGCGGCCACGCCGCTGCCGCCAAGATGTTGTGACGTTCCCCCGAGGCCCTGCACAGGCCCCCAGAGGCCAAACATGTCGACAAACCAGCCGCTTTCACCTGCTCGATTCGACGGGTGTCTGAATCTCTCTCCTCCGTCCTCCAGCGGTCGTTCTGAGCACGCGTTGACCGCGATGCCACCGTCCACAACCTCCGTCTCCAGCAGTGGAAGTGCCTCCGGCCGCTCCGCAGGATGCCCAGGGCGAGGACAAGACCGCCTGGGAGAGCCGCCTGAAAGGCGGCTGCCTGCGGGCCTGGAGCCCATCGCCTCTGCTCCGTCCGTCGGGCCCTCCCCCCAGGGCGTCGTTTCCCAACCCTGCTGCGTTGGGTTCTCGTTTGGAATGGAGCACAGGGGTCAGCACGCTCCTCCTCCTGCCTCCCTTCTCTGTCCCTCCTGTCTCTTGCCTCGCCCTCGTCCCTCCGACCTGCGTGCCGTCCTGCCCCCCACCTCGCCGTCCTGCCGGACCTCGCCACCCCTGCGGGGCTGCGAGCTGCGAAGCGGTCGCCACGGTCGAGGGTTACTGGGGGGGCCAGCACCGTGGGGTACCGGGCGCACGTTCAGATCAGACCTCGCCTGCCCTGGGGGGCTGCGAACCGCGACGCTGTCGCCTCATTCGAGGGCCGCTGCTGGGGTGGGGTGGGGGAGCACAGTGGGTATACCAGGCGCATCTTCAGATGAGACCTCGCCGTCCGTGGGGGGCTGCGGCCCGCGAAGCTGTCGTCACTTTCCAGATTTGGCTATTCAGAGAAAGAGCCGTGCCGTCCATCTCCCTGGCCATTCTGCGGAGTGTGCGGCCTGTTGGGTGCAGGGTCTGAGGCGGGCTCCCTCGTCTTCTGGTCTGCCCCATCTCTCCTGGTGGCGCAGGGCCCTGTTTGCCTGCGGGAAGTGAGGTGTGGGGGAGGGGCGCCGTGCTCTTGGGGCAAAGGAGGGGGGTGACGACCGGGTTTATCTGGATCAGAGCGCGAGGGGGTATTGCATGCGAGTGGTCACCTTGTCCATTGATGCGGTCAACGGTGGGAATTTGGGAGATCTCACGAGACGTGAGTTTGCTCATTTCTGGTTTCATATGCTTGTTGAGGGGGAAGTATCGCGAATTCTGGCTGGGCCGCTGCACGAGACGTGGTCGAGCGCTAGGTTCAAAACTTTGTCCACTCACTCTAAGCGGCCGAGGCCGCTGAGATCGTTGGACTTCCCCGGGGGATCATGGCCCTCAAAAACAGGGATCAAGATCAAGTGCGTCGCGGGAATGCTCTGCTCAGCACCGCCGTTTTGTTTCTGCGTCAAGCCTATCATGCGCAGGTGCTGTGCATTCTGGAACACCCCAGTAAAAGTGTTCATCGCCCCCTTGCCTTTTATTCCAGAGGCCCGCGCCGACTTATGCGTATGGTCGGCAAACCGAGGGCCGATAAAATGGATGTCCATCATAGTATGTTCGGAACGCCGTGTAGGAAGAGGATGGCTCTCCTTGCTGTGAGCTGTAGTGCTGTGCCGCGTCTGATTCGCCCTTCTCGCGGGGGCGGGAAGTGCGATGGGATTCATCGCCATCATGCGATTCTCCAAGGTGTGGAAGCGGATGCGGCGTGGTACGTGGGAAGAGCCAGGAGTTGCCCACCCTTTTATGCCATCTCCTCGCCTCCGGTTATGATGCTCCAAACTACTTTAGCCTGGATCACCAGGAATAATTTCGAGCGCCCAAAAGAGTACCGAAATTCAAGGGTTTTCACGTGTCGGGCCCTTGGAAACACTCGCCCGACACTGTTTCGACACTGTTTCGACACTCTTCTGACACTTTTCGGGTGCTCGAAATTATTTCTGGGATGTGGTCCTCAAGTAGGATGGGAACAGCATAAGCCTCCGGACTCTTTGAGGTCCTGTTGAGGGACGGGTTTGTGAGGGGAAGGGGGGGATGTAGCGGATGTGGGGTGGTACGTGGGAAGATCAAGGAGGTACGTGGGAAGAGCCAGGAGGGACGTGGTTTTGTTGAGGGACGGGTTTGTGAGGGGAAGGGGTTTGAGGTCTGGAAGCGGATGCGGCGTGGTACGTGGGAAGAGCCAGGAGTTGCCCACCCTTTCCTGTCATCTCCTCGCCTCCGGACTCCTTTGAGGTCCCGTTGAGGGACGGGCGTGTGAGGGGAAGGGGGGGGGGGAGATGCTGTCGAGATGCTGTCGAGATCCTGTTGAGATCCTGTTGAGATCCTGTGTGAGGGTTTGTGAGATCCTGTGGGGGGCAGGGGCGGGGCGTGCCCTGCGGCCGTGGCCCCGGTTTTTGGTACCGCTCGGTCCCCATTCCCGCAGGGAGCGGGGGAGTCGACTGCTCGCGCAGGAGGAGGAGTTCTGCGGCCGGTCGGTGGTGTCCTGTCCCGGGCCGCTGCCCACCCCGACCTCGCGTGTGAGCTTCGTGAGCTCGAGCGTCGACTGGTCGGGCACCACCTGGGGGCCCAGAGCGCGCGCCCCTGAGATACGGGCGCTGCACTCTTCTCCTCTCAGGTCAGTTGGTGATGTCCTGTCCCTTGCCATTTCTCTCTTGCTCTCTCCGTCTTTCTTGTCCCCCCCTCCAGAACAGGCAGCGGGTCAAGCAGAGTCGAGCCGAATCGAATTGAGTCGAGGAGGACGGGAGGACGGGAGGAGGAGGAAGAGGAGGAGGAAGAGGAGGAAACGCAGGAGGAGGAGGAGGAAAAGCAGGAAGAGGAGGAGGACGAGGAGGAGGAGGAGGAGGAGGACGAGGATAATGTCGTGTCGCTTCGTACCGTCGCTCTTGCCCCCAGTCGTGTGTCGCGTTCGCATCCCTTCGGGTCCCGCTGTTGCTCGCCTTGTGCCCTCATTTTTGCTTCTTCCTTACCCCTCTTGCTCTCTCTTTCCCCTCTCTCGTCCTTCTCCTGTTCGGGCTTTGCGTTTCGTTGTCTGGCTCTCTTTCCTTGCCTCTGCTGTAGTCGGTCCTACTTCGCTCCTGGCTTCTCCCCTCTCCCCTCCCTCCTCGGGTTCGCGCCCCCCGTTACCCTCGGCTTGCGGCTCGCGCGCGCTGTTTGTTCGCTTTAGGGGACGTCGGCTCCTCTTGACTCTGCTATCTCTTCTCCGAGTTTCGACCAACAGCGTCGGCGTCGCAACCCTCGGAATCAAAGTATGATTATGAGGAGTCATACTAATTTTCAATCTAAATCTTTAATCCCATAATTATTAACCCTAAACCCTGTAAGTCCGGCTGCATACGACCGGCCGGACATGTAAACCCTCACCATCCCTTGCAACACATATTTTTCCTGAGCATCGGATGTTCTACAATAACAAGTTCGTTGTTATGGTATGCAACATTTTATATTCTGAACATTCATATGGAATCAACCCATGCAAACCCATACGATCTGCGAGCGGGCACGCACGGAAACGCCTTCGGGCTATACGACCACATGGAAATAATTGGGCCAACCCTTACTCTCTGCGAGCGGGCACGCACGGAAACGCCTTCGGGCCATACGCCTCTAGTGCCTGTACTAAGCCTCGGGATAACATGCAACCTTCACCATCTGCTCCCAGGCGCTCCCAGGCGCTTCCAGGCGCCCCGTTCCATGCGCTCCCAAGCGCTCCATGCGCTCCTGGCTCTCGCGGTAGTCGCTGTACGCCCAAGCGCTCCTAAGCTCTCGCAGGCGCTCCCAGGCGCTCCCAGGCGCTGCGAAGCGCTCCCAGGCGCTCCCACGCGCTCGCAGGCGCTCCCAGGCATTCCCAGGAGCTCCTAGGCGCTCCCAAGCGCTCTCGGACGCTCCCAGGCGTTCTCAAGCGCTCCCAGGCGCTCCCAGACGCTCCAGGGGCTCCCAGGCGCTCCCAATCGCTCCCAAGCGCCCTTGGGTGCTCCCAGACACTCCTTGGCGCTCCCAGGCGCTCCCAAGTCCTGGCGCTTTCAGGCGCTCCCAGGTGCTCCCAGGCGCTTCCGGGCGCACCCATGCGCTCCCAGGCGCTCCCAGGCGCTCCCAAGCGCGCCCAAGCGCTCCTTGGCGTTCCCAGACATTTCTTGGCGCTTCATGCGCCCATGCGCTCCCAGGCGCCCTCGGGTGCTCCCAGGCGCTCTCAGGCGCTCCCAGGCGCTCCCAGGCGCTCTCAAGCGCTCCCAAGCGCTCCTAGGCGCTCCCACACATTCTTGACGCTCAGGCGCCGGCGCTCCCGGGTGGTCCCAGGCGCTCGCAGGCGCTCCCAGACGTTCCCAGGCGCTCCCAGGCGCTCCCAAGCGTTCCCAAGCGTTCCCAGGCGCGCTCAGACACTCCTTGGCGCTCCCAGGCGCCCAGGCGGTCCCAGGCGCTCCCAGGTCCTCCCAGGCGGTCCCAGACGCTCCCGGGCGCTCCCATGCGCTCCCAAACGCTCGCAAGCGCTCCTAGGCGCTCCCAGACACACCTTGGCGCTCCCAGGCGCCCAGGCGCTCCCAGGCGCTCCCAAGTGCCCCCAGGCGCTTCCAGGCGCTCCCGAACGCTCCCAGGCGCTCCCAGGCGTTCCCAAGTGCTCCCAGGCGCTCCGAGGCGCTCCCAGGTGCTCCCAGGCGCTCCCGGGTGCTCCCAGGCGCTCCCAGGCGCTCCCAGATAGCGCAGCATCGCATAGCATAGCACGGCATTGCGCAGCGCAGTATAGCGCAGCATAGCATAGCATAGCTTATACGTATGATGTACTCTTGGGTCCAGGAAATTTGGGGACTTTCGGTTGATCAATTTATCTGTCCGTGAAGTTTCGAACAGAAGGCATTACATTCTATGAGGAGTTGACGTACCGAACGCGAGTCTGAGACATCACGCCAGGACCTTCTATGTGGCCTGACCAGTATGCGACTATTACTCGCTCGCACCCTGGGATCATTGAGCGGACGAGGGCCCTTCAGATTTTGCTGCCCGCTTCGGCTTGTGAGTCTATGTGCGTGTCCCCGGCGATCTGTGCAAGGAGTGCGTGGTCAGACAATTCTCTATGTGTCGTTGCTTTTTGTTGTAGTTCTTCGCGCTTATGCGTCATGCACTTCTGTGATTGGTCTTGCAGTCGGCCACGCTTGCATATTGTAGCTCTCCGAAGCGCTCCTGGGGCGTGTTGGGCCATCTTGGAATTCCATTTCGGCTGCCGCGTTCTCTATGCGCAACCCGGTATCATTTCGCTCTTGCGCCTTATCTTCTCCCTGAGATTCGTCATCTATGCAGTTGCAATTGTTCAGCCATGCGGGCGTCCACTTCGCTTGTGTTCTCTATCTGGCGTTCAATGGGTCGCTCGGCTATGCGCGTGTCCCCGGCGATCGGTGCAAAGAGTTTGCGGCCAGACAATTGTCTATGTGTCATTGCTCTTTTGTTGTAGTTTTTCGCGCCTATGCATCGTGCACTTCTTGGATTGTTCATGCAGTCGACCACGCTGGCATATTTTATGTGTCGTGGATTGTGGGTCAGATGCCTCATGGTTACTCTTATGAGTGGCCTTCGGCCTATCCCGCCACGCCATCGTCGCCCGTCGATGGGTCAGGGGCCTCATGGATGCATGTTCGGCATGGTGCTATTGAATATTCTTCGTTATTGCGCCTTCTCGCCTCGACGACGACGACGGCGACGATCGACGACGACGACCGCCGCCGCCGCCGCCACGACCACGACGACGACGACGACGATCGACGACGACGACGACGACGATTGACGACGACGACGACGAGTGACGACGAGTGACGAAGAGTGACGACGAGTGACGACGAGCGACGACGAGTGACGACGAGTGACGACGAGTGACGACGAGTGACGACGAGTGACGACGAGTGACGACGAGTGACGACGAGTGACGACGAGTGACGACGAGTGACGACGAGTGACGACGAGTGACGACGAGTGACGACGAGTGACGACGTGCGACGACGAGCGACGACGAGCGACGACGAGCGACGACGAGTGACGACGAATGACGACGAGTGACGACGACGACGACGATTACGACGGCGACGACGTAGCATCGCATAGCGTAGCATATCATAGCATAGCAAAGCATAGTCTATACGTAGGATGGCTCGTCTATATGTAATGGCCTTCGGCCTACCCCGCATCGTGCTTGGCAGGTGGGTATGGGTTTGGGGCCTCGCAGCCCAGCATAGCACGGCGCAGCATAGCATAGCATATCATAGCATATCATAGCATCGCACAGCGTAGCACAGCATATCATATCATAGCATAGCATAGCATATCCTAGCCTATGCGTATGATGTACTGTTGGGTTCCCTTAAATTTGGGTAGCTCATGGTGTAGTACAGCATAGCGTATCATATCATAGCATAGCATTGCGTAGCACATCGTAGCATAGCATGTCATTGCACAGCATAGCATAGCATAGCGTAGCCTATGCGTATGATGTCTGTTGGATTCCGTTAAATTTGGGGAACTCATGGCGTTGCATAGCATGGCATAGCATTGCATATCCTGGCGCTCTCGGTGCTCGTTGCAGTGCTAAAGAGGGGGGAGGGGGCATTATGGTTGGGTGGTTTGCGGGTGGGAACGACAGCCACCGCAGGTGGGGGCAGGAGGGGATGCGGCCAAGATAGGATGCGGCCAAGCCTGGTGAACCCTAAACCCTAAACTCTAAATTTCTACTCCTATAATTATAAAACCCTAAATCCTCCAGATCCGGCCCGCGTGCAACCGTGATGCAACTTCGTGCGACCGGCCTGCCGCGCACGCCGGCACCATCCCTTGCAACATATATTATTTCCTGATCATGCGTGCGGAAGCCATTGCGATATACAATGCAAATGTGCGTCCGCGGACGCAAACCCTTGCCATCCCTTGCAACAAATATTATATCCTGATCATGCTCCGCGCTCACCCCCTCCATCCTATGCAAAAAAACAAGTGGCACGTGTGCCATGGCTCTTGCACAAAAAGGAAGGGGGAGGAGGAGGATGTGGAGGAGGAGGGGGGGGGGGGGAGAGGATGCCAGACATCGCAGAAGGAGTGGACAAAACAGGGCCGCAAGAGGGGCTCCAGAGGGCGAGCGCGAGGAGACTCCAAAGGCCGTCCCCCGCAAGATGGCTTCAAAGACCTTTGACGGGTTCCCCGGAAGCCTCCAACTGACGCCCGAGAAGCCTACAGAGGGTTCCAAGGGGAGGCCTCCAGGGTCCAAGGAGGGCTGGAAGAAATTACTGAGCGGACTCAGCTGCTGGGGGCTCGCGGTGCAAAGTGCGCGGCGGCCTTGTGTTGCGAACGCTTGTCCAAGGCAGTCGCTTTGCACGCAGAGTCTGTCGGGTGTATTCTCGGGGGCCGGCTATGCGCCACTTGAAAGACATTGGCCGGGCGCTGGGGCCGCGGGGCACTGGGCGGGCGCTGGAACCGTGGGGGCGCTGAGACGGTGTCCGGGAAGGGGCGGGGCAGGGAGGGGCTGCGGCGCCGAAATAAAGTGGGCGAGGCGGAGGGGGCGCTGGGCGAGCGCTGGAGCGTGGGGGGCGACTGTGGGGGAGGCGGGGAGGATGGGGGGGGTTGTCGGGGAGGAGGAGGCAACTGGGCGGGCGTCGAGCCGCGGGCGCAGACGGCGCGGGTGAGGGGGCGGAGCGGGGGGTGGTGCGGTGCCGAAATAAAGTGGTCGGGGCGGAGGGGGCACTGGGCGGGCGCTGGAGCCGCGCGGGGGCGCTGAGACGGCGCGGGCGAGGGGGCGGAGCGGGGGGGGAGGGCGCGGTGCCGAAATAAAGTGGTCGGGGCGGAGGGGGCACTGGGCGGGCGCTGGAGCCGCGCGGGCGCGCTGAGACGGCGCGGGGGAGGGGGCGGAGCGGGGAGGGGGGATGCGGTGCCGAAATAAAGTGGTCGGGGCGGAGGAGGCACTGGGCGGGCGCTGGAGCCGCGGGGGGGCGCTGAGACGGCGCGGGGGAGGGAGCGGAGCGGGGGGGGGGTGCGGTGCCGAAATAAAGTGGTCGGGGCGGAGGGGGCACTGGGCGGGCGCTGGAGCCGCGGGAGGGGCGCTGAGACGGAGGGGTCTGGCATGGAAGGTCGGACGGTCGTTGGTGGAGCCCTCACGAACGGGGGTAGTTGGGGCGCGGGGGGGGTTGTCCTCCAGTTTTTTGGTGATGATGATGATGATGATGATGATGATGATGATGATGATGATGATGATGATGATGATGATGGTGATTATGATGGTGATGATGGTGAGGATGATGGTGATTGATGATGATGATGATGATGATGATGATGATGATGATGATGATGATGATGATGATGATGATGATGATGATGATGATGATGATGATGATGATGATGATGATGATGATGATGATGATGAAGGGGGGGGGTGCGGTGCCGAAATGAGGGGTCGGAGCTCTAGACACCCTGTGCAAGAGAATAATAACAAAAATAATAATAACAACAACAACAACAACAATAATACAAATAATAGTAATAATAATAATAAGCAGGAGAAGAAGAAGAATCCTAGTAATAATAATAATAATAGTAATCATGATGATGATGATGATGCTGATGCTGATGCTGATGCTGATGCTGATGATGATGATGATGATGATGATGATGATCATGATGGTGATGATGATGATGATGATGATGATGATGATGATGATGATGATGATGATGATGATGATGATGATGATGATGATGGTGATGATGGTGATGATGAGGAGGAGGAGGTTGATGATGATGATGATGCTGCTGATGATGATGATGCTGATGATGATGAGGAGGAGGAGTACCGCCGAAACTCTGCGGCGATCGAGGGGAGGAAGTGAGAAGGAGAAGGCCTGTTCAGAAGGCGGCGGGACCTCCCAGAGGCACTGGCGCCCTCTGGAAGATGTCCTGCGTCTTCGGGGAGGGCTCGGAAAACGTCTCGGAGGGCCGCGGGACTTCCAAGAATCCTGAGAAAGACCGCCCCATCTCACCTCACCCCCGGGCGCGCCGCCGACCCTTGGAAGAACGTGGAGCTCTGCGCGGACTTCTTTCAGCCAGCTCGGTTCTTCGTCGGTATTTAGAGGCCCTCGAAAGGCCAGCGGGTAGGGGGCCACATGCGAACCCTACCCCCCACGATTTCTGAGGGGAAGGGTGGGGTTCACTTCGCTCGGGAGCTCCCGAACGAAGTGAACCCCACCCTCCCCCTCAGAAATCGAGGGGGGTCGCATGTGGCCCCCTAGTGGAGCCGCGCGTGGGATCCAGTGGGTGCCCCCAGGGAGGCCGACGAGGCCCTGAGAGATCCAGCGGATGCACCTCTGGAAGCAGCTGGGGTTCCGTGCAGGCTTCTTTCTGGGCAAGGCCCGAACACACCCACAGGACGACGCACCCCCGGTGAGGTGTCGCAGCGGCCACGGTTCCAGCCACGGTGGGTGCCGAAACGCAGCCGTTGGGCATCCCGAGGTGACCCCGCGGCGCTCTCTCCGGGTACGTCTGTTCTGGGGTACGTTTCGCCGCCCCATTACTTTCAGCATCCCTGGAAGCCCTTGCTCTTCCGGAGGTCGGCTTCCCCCCCCCCCCAGCTGCCGCCCCGCTGCTGCTGGCCCCAGGCCCCGGCGCCGCCCCGCCGCGCGCCTGGCCCTGCTCTGAGCGTGCCCGGCCTCCGTCTCCCTCCCGCCGCCGCTGGGCGCCTCCTCCTCCCCCTCCCGTGCATCGCGGCCCCATCCGCGTTCGTTTGTCCTAACCAGCGCCCCATCCGCCAGCGCAGTCCTTCTGCCTAGCCGCCGACGCAGAAAGTGCTTCCAGAGGAGGTGGCCCTTGCCCAGGGCGGCCCCCGGCGCGCCCGGGAAAGCTTCAAGGCCCAGCGGGCCCCCCCGGGAGTCCACAGCAGTGCAACACGGCTGCGGAACACCCCGGGCCGGGATCGTCTCTGGCAGCCTCCGACCGGAAGCTTTGCTGGACGTTCCTGAAGATGCCTTGCTTTACCACTCCAGGGGGGCGAACGGTGTGACGCCTCGAGGTATCCTGGATTGGAGAGTAGGCCCCATGAGAGTCCCACCAGCCCTTTGGGCGTGAGTGGTTTAGCGAGCTCTCTCTGTCCTCAATCCCCCAACCCCCTTCTTCCCCTTCGGGGAGGGGTTTACCCCTCCCCCTACCCCCTCCCCCTGGACCTGGAGAGGGGGTCCCGCGGGTCGTTGGAGGGGTCTTTTTCGACTCCTGGGAGGGCCAAAAAACGACGACCCTCACGAGGATTCTGGCCCCGACGGGGGGGCACAGTTTGGCCCCTCTGCGCTTCTTTGAAGCCAAAAACATTGATTTTACTAGGGTTTTGGCCCCATTTTGGCCTCCTGAGGGGGCCGCGCTCATCTTCCCTCATAGCAAAATCATTGATTTTACGAAGGTTTTGGGCTCATTTTGTCCTTCTCAGGGGGCAGCGCTCATCTGCGCTTCTGAGGAGGTCGCAAGAGGCCCCAAGATGGCCCCAAGAGGCCCCCAGGAGGCTCCCAAGAGGCCTCCAAGAGGCTCCCAAGAGGCCCCCAAGAGGCCCCAAGAGGTCCCCTAGAGGCCTCCAAGAGGCCCCCAAGAGGCCCCAAGAGGCTCCAAGAGGCCCCCAAGAGGCCCCCAAGAGGCCCCCAAGAGGCCCCCAAGAGGCCCCCAGAGGCTCCAAGAGGCCCCCAAGAGGCCCCACGAGGAGCCCGAACGACTCACACCAGGACGAGAGACCCCAACGACTCACACCACGAGGAGCCCGAACGACTCACACCACAGGGAAGGGCCCGAACGACTCACACCAGGACGAGGCGCCCGAACGACTCACACCACGAGGAGCCCGAACGACTCACACCACGACGCGGGCCCCGAACGACTCACACCACGAGGAGCCCGAACGAGTCACACCAGGAGGAGGGGCCCGAACGACTCACACCAGGATGAGGGGCCCGAACAACTCACACCACGAGAAGCCCGAACGACTCACACCAGGACGAAGAGCCCGAACGACTCACACCACGAAGAGCCCGAACGACTCACACCAGGAAGAAGGGCCCGAACGACTCACACCAGGACGAGAAACCCCAAACGACTCAAATCACGAGGAGCGCTCTCTCTCCCTCCTCCTCCGCCTCGTCCTTCTCCCGCTCCCCCCACAAGGAGGATGTACAAGGAGGCGGGAGGAACAAGAAACAGGGGAGATATGCGGGGCCAAGCGGACACACGCCTGAAAAACACGACTGTCGGCATGCTTCGCAAGAGTTGCTGCTGTGAGATGGGCTGGTGGGGATACGCGAAGCGTAAAGAATTAGAGCCTCTGCTGACTTCGATGTTTCGGCCGCAATCCTGGCCTCAAGACGCCGCATGGGGCGACTCGGCGCCCGCGGGAGAACTCTCGGCGAAATGCAGCTGATTGCAGGCTCCTGATCCGATCCCAAAGCGACCTGCTGGAGGCGAATCGCATCTTAGCGGGTTTTGAGAGGTGTTGAAGGTAGCCTCGCTCGTCGCTTTACCTGCTGCTGTACGAAGGGGACTGGCATGTCTCGGGCCGTCGGCTCCGTGCCCAGAGCTGCTCCAAACCATCACCGGCGCCCGTGTCGGGCGGACGAAGGGAGGGGATTGCTAAGGGGGTCTACGTGATCAGCTGAAGGCAGCTGGGTTGCATGGCGCCTCCCCGCCCCGGAAACAACCGGGCACCGATGAGCATGCCTGGCGGCGGAGCCGAGACTGGCTGCACGCAGCCGATTTCGTAACCCACTCTCCCACGCCCCTTTCGCCCACCCCGATCGCTCCCCCCGGTGGAGGCCGCCCAGAGGAGGCCGGAGAGGGCGGGGTCGGAGGAGCGCACCGCACCACCAACGCATCGGCGATGCACCGGCGACGCTAGAATGCAGCAGACTTCGCGCGCCCCTTGCCCGACCCCCTCTTTTGTCGACGCCGCTCTCGCTGGCCCCACGACGCCGCCGTTCTCTGCGACGACGACGACGACGACGACGACGACGACGACGACGACGACGACGACGACGACGACCCCTGAGATCCGAGGCTGCAACACAATCCCACCAGCCCTACACGGCGTGAGTGAGCTCGTTCTGGTGATCCCCTTCTTCCGCCTCGGGGAGGGGAATCCTCCTCCCCCTAACGCCTCCCCCTGGGTCTGGACGGGGTGCCCCGCGAGCTCTCGGCTGATGTAGAGGACTGAGGATGAAGGCTGAGGAGCTCTGTTCAGAAAGAGCGTTGAGGAGAAGAGCTGGGGACAAGACTCAGGAGAACGGGTCAGAAGAACTGAGGAGCATGCCCGAGCCGAGCCGCAAACCGACGAGGTCTCGAGGTGCACTGCGCCCCGTCGTCGTCGTCCCCGCAGCCGCCGCCGCCGCCGCCGCCGCCGCCGCCGACGACGACGACGACGACGACGACGACGACGACAAGACGACGACGACGACGACGACGACGACGACGACGACGACGACGACGACGACGACGACGACGACGACGGCGACGACGACGACGACGACGACAAACAACTTTCGTCCGCCCCCGCCGTGGAGCCCCCTCTGAGATCCGCCAGAGCCCCCCCCCCGACGCCGCCGCGCGCTGCAGCCTCGATGGCCCGACCGCGGACGCGGACCGACGAGGCCTCGAGGTGCACCGCGCCCCTGCCAGGCGCCTGCGGGCGGGCGCACGGCCTTCACGCCAGCCGACGACGCCGAGAGAACGAACGAACGAACATGACGACGACGACGCCGCCGCCGACGACGACGACGACGACGACGACGACGACGACGACGACGACAACGACCACGACGACAAGCACGACCACGACGACGGCGGTGGCGACGATGATCATCCATCTTCATCATCATCATCATCATCATCATCAGCAGCAGCAGCATCAGCAGCAGCAGCATCAGCATCAACATCAGCATCATCATCATCATCATCATCATCATCATCATCATCATCATCATCATCATCATCGTCATCGTCATCATCATCATCATCATCATCAGCATCCTCATCATCATGATCATCATCATCATCATCATCATCATCATCATCATCATCATCATCATCATCATCATCATATTCGTCCTCGCCCTCATCAATACCATCATCAGCATCATCATCATCTGCATCGTCATCATCAACAGCCACATAAGCAACAACAGCAAGAACAAGAACAAGAACAAGAACAAGAACAAGAACAACAAGACCAAGAACAAGAACAAGAACAAGAACAACAACAACAACAACAACAGCAGCAACAACAACAAAGACAACGACAACTACAACGACATCGACGACGACGACGACAACGACGACGACGACGACGTCGGCGGCGGCGGCAGCGGCGGCGGCGGCGACGACGACGACGACGACGACGACGAACGACAAAGGACAAACGACGACGACGATGGCGACGACGACGACGACGACGACGACGACGAGACCACGAAAGTGGCGACAGGTGCGCACTTCGCAGCCCTCCAGGGACGCAAGCAGGAGGAAGGCGAGAAGGGAGGAAGAAGAGGAAGAGGAGACAGGAGGCAGGAAGTGGGAGGCAGGAGGGCGGAGAAGTGAGGAGGAAACGAAGACTCGACCACTGTGCTCAATCCAAAACGAGAACGCAACACAAGACGGCTGGGAATTATGGATCCGCGTCCCGCGCTTCCAAGACGGTCCAGGCAGGCAGCCCAGGACATCAAGACGGCCCAAGATGCCTCAAAGACAACCCAAGATGGCCCCAAGGTGGCCCATGATGGCCTCAAGGTGGCCCAAGATGCCTCCCACGGGGCCCAGAAGTGCCAAATGAGGACCTCCAAGAGGGTCCGAAGAAGCCAAAATCACAGAGCCCCCCTTGTATTGGTGCATATTGATCGCAGTCTCGCCGTTCCGGGCGCCCCCCAGTCCAAGACGGACCGAGAAGCCTCAACGGTGGATCCGAGACGGCCAAAGAGGCCGCAAGAAAGCCCCAGAATGGGCAAAGAGCTTCCACGATGGCCCAAGAAGCATCCAAGACGGTCCCAAGGCTGCCCACGAGAGGTCTGGTGGGACATAAGATGACCTCGGAATGCCATTCCACGGCCCAAGACGGCCCCACGACGGCACCCAGACACCCACCATACGGTCAAAAGAGCCGCAAAACGGCCCAAGAGAGCCCCGAGATGGCGTAAGAGGGCCCCGAGACGGCCCAAGAGGGCCCCAAGAGACCCCAAAGACTGCCTCGGAGGATGCCAAGACAGCCCCGAGGCAGCCCAGGCGAGTTCCAAGAGAGCTCCTCAAATAGTGAAGACGAGAGATGTCACATGTGACGGCCTGCCTCGTTCTCCTCTTCCTGTTCCTCCTCCTCCTCTTCCTCATCCTCCTCCCCATCAGCATCATCGTCATCATAGCATCATCAGCACCATCGTCAAGGTCATCGTCATGATCATCACCTTCATCCTCATCATCAGCATCAGCATCAGCATCAGCATCATCATCATCATCATCATCATCATCATATTCCTCGTCCTCATCACTACCATCATCATCATCATCATCATCATCACCATCACCATCATCATCATCATCATCATCATCATCATCATCATCATCATCATCATCATCATCATCATCTGCATCGCCATCACCATCATCATCAACAGCCACATAAACAAAAACAACAACAACCACAACAACAACAACAACAACAACAACAACAACAACAACAGCAACAACAACAACAAAGACAACGACAACGACAACTACAACGACATCGACGACGACGACGACGACGGCGACGACGGCGGCGACGCCAACGACGACGACCACAACGACAACAACAACAATCATTTTAAGACTGGTCGCCCTTATCTGCTCGAGGGTCCAATAACTCGTATTTCCCAAACCCTCGATGCCCACCCTCTTCGTCTTCGATCGAGCCCTTTTTGGGGGTATACCTTTCTTCCCTGCAGGCCTGGCCCCGGCAAGCGGCGGGGCGGCCGCGGACCGTCGGCCTGGCCAGCGGCAGCGCTGATCGGCGGGGCGGCCGCGGACCGTCGACCCGACTCCAAGAGAGACGGACAGGGGACTGACCACGACGACGACGACGACGACGACGACGACGACGACGGCGACGACGACGACGACGGCGACGACGAGCGAAAGCGAGAGCGAGAGAGAACGACAGCAGGGCCACGAAAGACACGAAGTAGGCCACGAAGGGCGACAGCGGGGACACGAAGAGAATGCGTATGGGGTCATGAAGAGCACGAACGAGCGGGGGCCACGAAGGGCAGATAATGCGGGGCCACAGAAGGCAACGATGGGGCCACTGAGAGTAGCAACTGGTCCACGTGGGCCAGTGATGGGGCCACAAACGGCGACAGCGGGGCCACGAAGGGCATGCACATGGGGCCACAACGGGCGCGACTCCTGGGTGCCTGGGTGCCGGGAGCGCGGCGCTTGAGCATTTGCAGGAAATTCCAACGCAAGGGCACTATTTTTCATTAAATTGCAAGCAAGTCTCCAGCGACAGCGCGACTCCAGAGCGCCGGGAGAGCGATTCCTGTATAAATTGTGAGGAAGTCCCAAGCGAGAGCGCGATCCCTGACAAAAAATGCGAGGAAGTCTCGGGCGGGAGCGGGGGTCCTGGCTAAATTGTGAAGAAGTCTCAGGCGGGAGCCGTTGTTGCTGTAACTTGGGGGCCACGCGCCCAGTTTGAGCATCAAGTCGTCCCCTGTCAACAAACAGGGTGCGAGCGTCGAGGGGCACACTTTGAGAGAGAAAAAACAGCATGCACCGGTGAGGGGGATCAACAATAATTATTCTTCAAGAGGTCAACCACAATAATAACAACAACGACAACAACAACCACAACAACAACAACAACAACAACAACAACAACAACAACAACAACAACAACAACAACAACAACAACAACAGCAACAACAACAACAACAACAACAACAACAACAACAACAACAACAACAACAACGACGACAACAACAACAGCAACGACAACAACAACCACGAAAACGACAACAACGACAACAACAACAACAACAACAATAATTTTAGGACTGGTCGCCCTTATATGCTCCAGTGTCCAATAACGCGTATTTCCCACACCCTCGACACCCGCCCTCTTCGTCTTCGATCGAACCCCTTTTGGGGGGTATACCTTTCTTCCCTGCAGGCCGGGCCCCGGCAAGCGGCGGGGCGGCCGCGGACCGTCGGCCTGGCCAGCGGCAGCGCTGATCGGGGGGGCGGCCGCGGACCGTCGACCCGACCCAAAGACGGACGGACAGGGGACCGACCACGACGACGACGACGACGACGACGTCGACGACGACGGCGACGACGACGACGACGAGCGAAAACGAGAGCGAGAGAAAACGACAGCAGGGCCACGAAGGGCACGAAGTAGGCCACGAAGGGCGACAGCGGGGACACGAAGGGAATGCGTATGGGGCCATGAAGAGCGCGAACGAGCGGGGGCCACGAAGTGCAGATAATGCGGGGCCACTGAAGGCAACTTTGGGGCCACTGAGGGTAGCAACTGGGCCACGTAGGACAGTGAGGGGGTCATAAATTGCGACAGCGGGGCCACGAAGAGCATGCACATGGGGCCACAACGGGCGCGACTCCTGGGTGCCTGGGTGTCGGGAGCGCGGCGCTTGGGCAAATCGCAAGAAATTCCAACGCAAGGCCATTCTTCAGTAAGTTGCAAGCAAGTCTCCAGCGAGAGCGCGACTCCAGAGCGCCGGGAGAGTGATTCCTGAATAAATTCCAAGGAAATCCCAAGCGAGAGCGCGATTCCTGAATAAAATGCGAGGAAGTCTCGGGCGGGAGCGGGGGTCTTGGCTAAATTGTAAGGAAGTCTGAAGCGGGAGCTGTTGTTGGTGTAACCCGGGGGCCACGCGCCCAGTTTGAGCATCAAGACGTCCCCTGTCAACAAACAGGGTGCGAGCTTCGAGGTGCACACTTTGATTGAGAAAAAACTGTATGCACCGGTGGGGGGGGATCAACAATAATTATTCTTCAACAATGAGAATTCAACAACAACAACAACAACAACAACAACAACAACAACAACAACAACAATCATTTTACCCGAACGCTCAGTGTTCTCACCAGTGCCAGGGTTTTCATGCGACGCGAGACAATACCCCCACTTCGTGGGGGGGCAGTTCAAGCTCTACCAAATATCCAAACGACTCTTCGCGACCACCCAAACCCAGCTTCCCGCCCTATGACGTTGGGACACTTCACTTCGTGGCGTGCGGACGACCGTGGCTACTACACTGGCGTGGGGTACACACCCACAGAACTTGGTCACTTATTCGGGGCGCGCGTGTGCCCAGCATCCTGCAATTGTGACATACAATACATGACACAGACAGACAGAGAGAGAGACAGAGAGCAGACAGAGAGAGAGACAGAGAGAGCGGAGTTGGTCACATTTTTGGGGCAAGTTCCTGAGATCGTCGTGTTTTTTGTTGGTCTTGCGCGCGCGAATGTCCACTTTACTTTTTTTTGCAAGGGAGTATTGAAATTTGATTATGTTAGAACAAGAAAAAGTAGCTCGCGCGAGCTCATGTAACATAAATGTTGAAAAACCATTGGTTTTGTGGGAGTCGGACAGCGCGCGCGGGATGAAATTTGGACATTTTTTTTTGAAAAACCATTGGGTTTTTGATGTTTTTATGTTGAAATCGCTACGAAACCTAAGGTTCTGGAAGGATTTCGTCTTGCGCGCGCGAATGTCCACTGTACCTTATTTTTTGCAAGGGATTATTGAAATTTGATTATGTTAGAACAAGAAAAAGTAGCTCGCGCGAGCTCATGTAACATAAATGTTGAAAAACCATTGGTTTTGTGGGATTCGGACAGCGCGCGCGGAAGGACATTTTGACAATTTTTTCTTAAAAAACCATTGGGTTTTTGATGTTTTTATGTTAAAATCGTTACGAAACCTAAGGTTTTGGAAGGATTTCGTCTTGCGCGCACGAATGTCCACTTTACCTTATTTTTTGCAAGGGATTCTTGCAATTTGATCAAGTAAGAACAAGAATTTTCATTTTATAGTGTTTTTTGCAAGGGAAAACGGAGTACAACAAAACAACCGGATCCGGTAATAATTCACTTTTCTGAAGCTTTCGCTAAAAAATGATGAAAATGTAGCTGCGGCCTAGGTTTTGGAGGGGGGTCGCGCACCAGGGGTCCCAACAATAATTATTCTTTAGAAGTAATAATGTTCAACGCAAAGACACCCCCTCAGGCCAACCCGGCCGGTCCCGTGGTGGCGTCCTCGCCCGCAGGGCGAGAACACCCTCCTGGGCCAAACGCTGCTGTTGTTGCCCCGTTGGGGAGGGGGAGCAACGCGCAACACCTCTGTCATACGCTTACGTAAATCTATATGCGTTCTGTTATCCACGCACTCCTGTGCGAAAACCGTACACGCGCCGACACGGCGAGCCCCTCCTCCTTTATCAGAATCCTGTAGGATCCCTACGAAACCTGAAGGACTCCTAGAATCCTCTGGGAATCCTATAGGACCCTGTAGGAATCCTGTACGAACCCGAGAAGGTCCCTAAGAATCCTACAGGCTTCCTATACGAATACTATGGAAATCCAACAGGACCCTGTAAGAATCCCCTTGCTCTAGGAACCTCGTGCGCAAGAACGCGAAGCGCCAGGCTTCGCTGCTGCCGGTGAAGGGCGTGGACACTGATGCACTGGACAAGGCCATTGCGGCCGCCTTCCCTGGATCATCAGCAGGTAGAAGGCTTTCCGTAAATATATCGTTTAACTCAGCGTTTGCATTGGAGGGGCCCTAGATGGTGAGAGCTCATGACCACCATGAGGTTTACGCACACTTGAACAACTGACAGGTGTCTTGTAGCGCTGAGGAGGAGGAAGAGGAGGAGAAGGCTGAGGAGGAGGAGGAAAATGAGAACAAAAAATCAAGCCACTGCCTCCTCCTTCCCCGTGCCTCCGTCCAACTCTATCGCATCCCCCTCTAGCTCCGCTTCCTCCGCCTCCTCCTGGGGCCTCGCGTATCCCAACCAGCCCATGTAGCAAGGATGTCCATGCGAGCTGCTCTTGGCTAGGGAACGTACCCAGAGATGGGGGAAGAGGGAAGAATGCTTTTTGAGTTTTATGGCGTCTTCTCGACTGCTTTCTGTTCGAGGTCCGCGGCCACTTGGGGCCGTCTTGGAAATCTTGAGCAGTCTTGGACACATTGAGGACCATTATTGGTGGCTCTCCGAGGCTCACTTGAAATTGGCCTTCTTGTGCGGTTACTCTAGCCGAAAACCCCAAAGATGCCCGAACTCTCAGGCCCCTGACCGAATCCGAAATGAAGGAGTTGGTGTGATTATGGTTTTATGTGCTCTGAGGTGGATCTGGGCCGATACAACTGCTGCAAGTTGACGATGGCAAGACCACTGTCAATGCTTATTGCCTGGGCCCGCTGGAGTGCGACCTATTCATCGTGTAAAGAAACACCGGGAACGCTCGCGAGCAGTGTCCTATAAGGGTTGGTAAGGTTGTCCGTCTGAACAACGAGCTCGAGGTTCCGAGCGTTGTAGTGGAATCCTATTGGCCTCTACTGAAGCCTGCTAAATTTGGGCAGCGTCTGAACATGTTCGGCACCTGGCTGAGATGCACTGCGCCGGTATCTTTTGCAGCTCCACCGAGCAAAAAACCTGCTGTTCCGTGGTCAGCTGCGCAGTGCATCATTATTACCATCAAAGATGTGCTGGTGTGGCCTGTCAATATGGAGCGTGGCTCCTCAGATGTCGCTGACGGTGTGCGTATTCCGAACAGCGCGCTTGATTATGTGATGCAGAGTTGCGGTGTCAATGTCGCTTTGCCCGAATTCACGTTATCCGATCGTGGCAAGGCATACTACCAGGAGATTGTTATGCGCTACCATGCAGAGGGGCAGCCTCTGAAAAAAATGAGTTGCCTCAAGGGCCAGGGTGGGTGTTGATGATGATGAGGAGTAGGAGGACAACGACGACACTCGAAGATACCTTGGGTGCCAATTAGAAGCCAGGTCCCTCCATGGAGAGGTTGCGTTGTGGGCCCTCGAAGTACTAGGGCCGCAATGTCTTCTTGGGGGGTAAGTGTTTATTGTGCTAGGGGGGAGGGGCACAGGCATTTGTATGTCCCTACCACATGTCAGATAAGATGAGAGATTGAGAATGACAGTCGGAGGAGGAGGAGGAGGATCAGGAGGAGAAGGATGAGGAGGAGAAGGAGGAGAATGACAGTCAGAGGAGGAGGAGGAGGAGGAGGAGGATCCTTCCACTCCATATCCTCCTTTTCCTCCTCACCTCTGCTTGTTGCTCCTGCGTCCTTCTTACTTCCTCCTCCCCCTGATCTTTCTCTAAACATCCTCCCCCCCTTCTCCTCCTGCTGTTCCCTAATTTATTCCGTCCCTCATCCTCTTTCCCTCTCCCCGCTGTTCCCGCTGTCCTCAACCTCCTCCTACCCCTCCTCCTCCTCCTTCCTCCTCTCCTTCTGCCTCCTCCTCCTCCTCCTCCTCCTCCTCCTCCCTCCTCCTCCCCTCCTCCTCCTCCTCCTCCTCCTCCTCCCCCTCCTCCTCCTCCTCCTCCTCCTCCTCGTCCTCGTCCTCCTCCTCCTCCCTCGGTGAAGCCCCCATTGGAATCGTAACCATGTATCAAAAGATGGCGCCCGCGCAGTGTCGCGAACCATCATTTCAATGTATGCCCTGACACAGTGGACAAGTGTCTCAGCTGCAGGACACTATGTGAACGCCGACACCAGGCGCCCCAACTAGAGTTTCAACTGTTACACTTGCCCACACCAAAAATGAAGAAAATCAACTGCCCGCTTTTACTGTGTGATGTCATTGATACCTGTGCACGTGATACTGCTACTGGTGTCTGCTATCGATGCCATTGCCACTACTACTCCTACTGCTGCTACTGCTACTGTTGCCACTGCCCTTGCCACTGTTAGTGATACTGCTACTGCTACTGCTACTGCTGCTACTGTTAGTGTTACTGCTACTGCTGCTACTGTAGGGTGAATAAGATGAGGGGGAGTGGCGGGGAAACAGGCGGAGTCTGAAGCGCACGTGGAGTCTGAACAGAAGACTTTTCGGGTATAGGAATCCTTAGGAAACCTTGGGAATCCTTAGGAATCCTGATGCCTAGGGATTCCTATGGATTCCTAAGGATTCCTAGGGTATCCTAAGGATTCCGAAGGATTCGCCTGCCTCGGCCTCAGCCTCAGCCTGCCTCAGCTTCAGCCTGCCTCAGCCTCAGCCTCAGCCCGTCTCAGCCTCAGCCTCACCCTCAGCCTGCCTCGGCTTGCCTCGGCCTCAGCCTCAGCCTGCCTCGGCCTCAGCCTCAGCCTCAGCCTGCCTCAGCCTCAGCCTCAGCCTGCCTCAGCCTCAGTCTGCATCAGCCTCAGCCTCAGCCTGCCTCAGCCGCAGCTTGCCTCAGCCTCAGCCTCGGCCACAGCCTCAGCGTCAGCCTCTCAGCCTCAGACTGCATCAGCCTCAGCCTCAGCCTCAGCCCTCAGCCTCAGTCTCAGCCCTCAGCCTCAGCCTGCCTCAGCCTCCTGAGCCTGCCTCGGCCTCAGCCTCAGCCTGCCTCAGCCTCAGCCTCAGCCTCAGCCTCAGCCTCAGCCTCAGCCTCAGCCTGCAGCCTCAGCCTCAGCCTCAGCCTGCCTCAGCCTCAGCCTGCAGCCTCAGCCTCAGCCTCAGCCTCAGCCTCAGCCTCAGCAGCCTCCTCAGCCTCAGCCTGCCTCAGCCTCAGCCTCAGCCTGCCTCAGCCTCAGCCTGCCTCAGCCTCAGCCTCAGCCTCAGCCTCCTCAGCCTCAGCCTCAGCCTGCCTCAGCCTCAGCCTCAGCCTGCAGCCTCAGCCTCAGCCCTCAGCCTCAGCCTCAGCCTCAGCCTGCCTCAGCCTCAGCGTCAGCCTCTCAGCCTCAGCCTGCATCAGCCTCAGCCTCAGCCTCAGCCTCAGCCTGCCTCAGCCTCAGTCTCAGCCTGCATCAGCCTCAGCCTGCCTCAGCCTCAACTTCAGCCTGCCTCGGCCTCAGCCTGCGTCAGCCTCAGCCTCAGCCTGCCTCAGCCTCAGCCTGCCTCAGCCTCAGCCTGCCTGCGTCGGCGTGCCTCAGCCTCAGCCTCAGCCTGCCTCGGCCTCAGTCTGCCTCGGCCTCAGCCTGCCTCAGCTCGGGCATTCAAAGTATGGCACTGGACTGGTGTCCTGGGAACAAGAAGATCACGAAGTGGCCTACAGTCGGCTCCAGGCATTCAAAATACGGTACAGGAATGGTGTTCCGGGAACACGAAGAACACGAAGTGGCCCTCAGTTGGCTCCGGGCATTCAAAATGTAGCCTGGGAATGGTGTTCAGGGAAGACGAAGAACACGAAGTGGCCTACAGTTGGCTCCGGGCATTCAAGCTGTGGCCTGGGAATGGTGTTCTGAGAAGACGAATATCACGAAGTGGCCTACAGTTGGTTCCAGGCATTCAAACTGTGGCCTGGGAATGGTGTTCTGGGAAGACGAAGAACACGAAGTGGCCTACAGTTGGCTCTGGGCATTCAAAATATGGCCTGGGAATGGTGTTCTGGGAACACGAAGAACACGAAGTGGCCTACAGTTGGCTCCGGGCATTCAAAATTTAGCCTGGGAATGGTGTTCTGGGAATGGATTCTGAAGGATTCCTAAGAATTCCTAAGGATTCCTAAGGATTCCTGGGGCTGCACTTTTGTCCGGTTCCTTGTCCGGATCCCGCCCAGACCCCCCTGGGGCGTCAAGATGCTCTCTTTTGATCCCACTAGAAACCTGTCAGCAAAAGCTGTTAGGTAGAAAAGGAAGGAAGGCGAGGGCGACGAGGAGGCGATGACGAGGACGAAGTGGAGAACGTAAGGATAGCAAGGAGGAGCATGAGGACAATGAGGAGGAAGAGGAGCACAAGGACGATGGCGAAGGGGCGAGTACGAGGAGGAATGCGGAGGACGACGACGACGACAACGACGATGGAGGACAGTAAGAGGCAATTGGAGAAGGACGTTGAATCAGGAGAGGGTCCTGGTGACCCTATCGGCTACCCTGGGCTCCTGGTGCCGCGCGGGTGGTCTTGGGGCCTGTTGGGGGTTTCTTGGGGGCCTCTTGGGTCCTCTTGTGGGCTTCTGGGGTCTTCTTGGGCTATCTGCGCGCGCCGTGGGGCTTTCTGGAAGCTTTCTTGGGCCGTCTCGGCGCCATCTTGGGCCGCCTTGCGGCTGCCTTGGGCTGCTTGGGGGCCTCCAGAGGCGCTCCCGGAGTCTCTTGCGGCCCTCTTGGCCCGTCTCGGGCCGTCTCGAGGTTCTTGTGAGCTGTCTGGGTACCTCCTGGAGCGCTCTTGGGGGTCTCTTGGGGTCTTTTTGGGGTCGCTCTTGGGCGCTCTTGGGGCCCTCCGTGGCGTCTTTTGAACCTCCTTTCGGCCGTTCGAAGCCCTCTGGGAGCGATTCTAAAACGATGTCGACTCGGAGTCCCCTCTGGGGCCGATGTTTTGACGATGTCTGGAGCGAAACGGCCATGCTTCAAAGGAAACTTAAACTTACAGTAGGGGCCCGACCACAAGAAACCTTCCACAAGAAACCCAACCCTGAAACCCGAGGACTTCCATTCATTTTTGGCGTGGGAACGTCACGCTTTTCAAAGCAAAACCATCAAAACCCAAGAAACCCAGGGCACACTGAAGGCAAGCATGGCGTTTCTTGGCATGGGCTTCCACCGTGATCTAGAAAAACGGTTCGCGCCAGAGGCGCTTCCAGTCATTGCCCCCCAGTACGTTGAGGCGTGATAGGGTTTCTGTACTCGGGAGCGGCCAAGAGGGGGGTGTCCAAGAGGGGGGTGCAAATAGGCGCCATGAGATCTGGGGAAATATCATGGCCCCAGCCATGATATCCACCCCCCCTAGTCATCACCCCCCTCTTTGCCGCCCCCGAGGTACTCTCCCGCGTGCGGGCCTCGTCGCAGACGCGCGCATGACCGCCCCCCCCTCCCGGGGACACGACCCCTCACAAGAACGACGGGTCCGCCCCTGGAGCCTCCGAGACGCATGGCCCCAGGGCGGTCCACGCTGGCCTCGAACACGATGGCCGCGAACAGGGCCAAAGATGCCTCCATGAGGGCCCAAGAGGGCCACCAAAAAGGATCTAGAGCAGGGTCCGAACAAGCCAAGGTCGCAGCCTGTGCTTCTGCTTGTTTGCCGGACTCACGCATTCTCGCCTTCTCGAACATCCGCCAGGTCAAGACGGCCGAAGAAGACACCGATCTGGCTCCAAGACAGCCCAAGGGGCCCCAAGAGGGTCCCAAGATGGCACAAAGAGGACCTACGACGCCCAAGAAGCATCCAGGACGGCCCCGAGACGGCCTAAGAGGGCCTCTAGGGGGGAACCCCAGACGACCGTCAAAGGCCCTTCGACGGCTCCATTCGGCGCGAACACGGCCCCACGACGACCCCAGACACCCCCATACGGCCGAGAGGGCCCCAAGACGGCTCAAAGGAGCTCCATGAAAGCTCCTTAAGAGGTGGAGACGAAAGGCGTAACACGTGACGGCCTTCCTCTGCCTCCTCCTCCTCCTCCTCCTCCTCATCCTCCTCCTCCTCCTACTCCTACATCTCCTCCTCAGCCTCCCCCTCCTCATCATCCTCATCCTTAGATTCGCCATCATCATCCTCATCCTCATCCTCATCCTCATCCTCAGTATCCTCATTCTCATCATCACAATCACCATCATCATCATCATCATCATCATCATCATCATCATCATCATCATCATCATCATCATCATCATCATCATCATCATCATCATCATCATCATCATCATCATCATCATCATCATCATAATCATCATCATCATCATCATCATCATCATCATCATCATCATCATCATCATCATCATCATCATCATCAATATCATCGTCATCCTCCTCCTCCTCATCCTCATCCTCATCATCCCCATCATCCATCATCCTCATCACGGCTTTCCCAAGCCGGGGGACACGAGGTGCTACACGTGACGGCCTCCCGTGCCCCCTCGAAAAGTCGCAATCCAGAATGCTGGGCCGGCACGGTGGCGTGACTTGCCGCAACCAGCTAGATGACAACAGGATGAACACATGATTGAACTTCCATAAACGTGCGCAATTACAACCAACAGAAATGTTTGACTTCCAATGTGTCGAATTGAAAATGCTCCCCCATCCCCCCTCAACACTCTACCTCTGTCCTTCCTTAGTTACCTCCTTCCCCTCCTGACTCCTTCCCGTTCCCTCCCTCCATCCCTCTTTCGCACCAAGGGGTACACAACGAGCCCGTAGAAAGTGGCGGCGGCGGAGCGCCACAAGACTCGACAAGGCCCACACGGCGGCAGCTCGAAACGCCATGCTGCCGCTGCTGGGTGCTTCGTTCACTGGCAAAAGGCTGTGGCAGCCTCAAATGGCTCAAGGGAAGGAGACGCCGACGTCGAAAGAGGCCAAACTGCAGAGCAAAGATAGGGACAAGGGCAAAATGAAAGGAGACGGGGGCAACAACAACAACAACAACCACAACCGGACGAGGAAAGGCCGAGGAGATGAAAAAAACTGTGCAGCGAGAGGGAAATGGGTTGGGGGCGGGGGGAGGAGGGAAGAGGGCGGGGGCGGGGAAACGGTATGAGAAGGACGCGCGGACGGGCAGCATCCCAACTATCCACGCTTGTTTTTTTCACACAAACAACACATGCATGCTACGACGCTTCGTCCATTGAGTCTGAGCCATGCTGTGCTGCCGGAATCATATGGTCGGGCACACGCGTGTAACCCGATGTTTCCAAAGATGACAAGACGACTACGTAGATTGCGAATGGGCTTCCAAGCCCGATCCACAAGGATAACCTCAATTACACAAATGGCAATATCATTCAAACATGGAACACGCGCACGGTTCGCGGGCGCTGAGATGTTAGCAAGATGCTGACAGAATCGAACGTGTGCAGCATCAGAAAGAAGACTGTGAACAAGAAGTTCCTTATGATCAGTAGGAAGAATTTGAACAATATGCTGAAGGTGCACCCCATCCGTATCACCACTGACGACGTACGCAAAGTGCCCCGCATTCTCCTCCCCCAACACCCTCCCACGTCCCAATGTTCAACTCCTTGTTCCGTCAGTTTCCCGTATTTGTTGCTAGACGTTTTTGCTCAGGTCGTCTGCACAAAATCAAAAATCCACCGACCCCTGAGGTGTGTGCGATCAAACCTTCCTGCTTCCATCTCTGGTCCGACCACGCCACGCGCCCGAGTAAGTCTTGCAAATGTACCGCTGGACAATGCCACGCGCGATGGGGGGCAGTAGCCCGGCGCCGAGCGAAAGATGCCGGAGCGCCGATGGCAGGCGACCGATCCACAGATGGTTGGCCAGAGCAAACCTAGGCAAGGCGGGCACCTTCTTGCTGAGAGCCGCACGACATCCTCCGCAGATGCCGACCTTGCGGGCCGGGTCAGCCACAACATCACCGCTCGACCGGCGCACCATGCGGAAACATGTCTTGTGCATCAGCCACAGCTTGCCATCTGGACCAGGATCACGAACTGCGGGCGCCTCCAGCTCGCGCAGGGAGATCCCCCCTGCCGCTCAGCGCCGTCTGGACCTTCGCGGACAAACCGCCACCTGGCATGGTACCGCGCTGGATCCAGCAGCGCGCGAGCGCGCTGTCGCTGCGTCAGGCTGGCCCTTCGCCACATCGCCTTCCACCGATGCCCCGCCCACCGCAGAATCCGCGTCGGGTCGCGCGGACCGCCGCGAGATGTCGTCAAAAGTACACGCTCTGAAGCTCGTCCGACCAGCGCAGACGAGCGCAGACGCAACAACCCACCCTCGCGCGCACAGCGCGGCGACTCCACAGGCTCTGCAGACGCGCCGCGCGCCAGCACAGCAATAACCCCCAACGTGTCGACATCCACTGGCGAGGCTCCAAATGCCCCCACGGGCCCGACAGCGTCTCCGCCAAGCGATCTCCACCACCTGCACGGCGCACCAACGTCATCGAAAGCGCTGCCAGCCCCCGTCGAAGCTGCGCACGCTGGCCACTCGGAAGACCCCGTGACTGGGTGCTCAAACAAGGCTTCAGCGCACAACCGCCACTTCTGCGGCCTCACGGGACCCGCGCCATCAGCTTGCTCCGCCAAGTAATTAGAAGAGCCGCGCCCTGTACTCGGGCCAACCACGGCGCGGCTCGACCACGCGCTGCATGAAGCAAGCGCGCGCTGGAAAGTCCTTGTCGCAGAGACGGCACGGGAACGGCGGCAGTGCCAACGGCTTGTCACAGAACTCGCGCATGGGACGGCGTTCGTCCCACGGCAGGCCTGCGCAACTGGGCTGGAGCTCGGGCACGCGCGCCCTGCGAGCGACAGGCACAGCCAGCGCCTCTGCCGGCGGACAGCCCTGGCCATCTCCTCCCGCAACCGCGCCTCCCGTACGGCCACGCCATAACAATCCACAGTATCACGAGCCAGGGCCCTGTGCTCCTCGCCCGGGCCCCGCCGCCCAAAAGGTCGTTCGTCGGAACTTGCGCGCCGCCCACAACTCCCCACCCCCGCGCGCGCATCCGCTCTGGCACTGCGATAACACAAGCTGGGCCCGATGCTGTCGCCAAACGCGAGCTGCGCACCTGCCAGCGACGCGCGCCGCGTTGTCCAGGAGCCAGGCTGGAAAAGCGCCGCCCTCACTCACCTGGGCGTCATCCGACGCAACGCTCACGCGCTCCACCCCGGCCATGACAGACTTCCCTGCACGGCGAGGATCTCCTGCATCCTTCCTTCCTCTCCAATTCCTCGGTCAGAGCGCGAGTCTGCGGCCGCCTGCCCTTCATCACCGCCTGCATTGGCGCGCCGCCGCACAGGCGCTCGCCACCAGCGCCCGCGCCGCCACCGCCACGGCAGACGCCCACGCCCCCGCCGACCACGCCAACGCAATCGCCATAGACTGCACTCAAGACAGATAGCGACGCGAGCGAACACACAGCACTACCACCGCCTCCACCAGCGCTGACGCCGCCGCTGCCAACACCCACGCCTGCGCCCCCGCCCGCGCCCCCGCCCGCTCCAAAGTCGCCGGGGCGCTGCGACCCCGAACCCAACCCCGACGCTGGTCCAGCGCCCTCACCGCTACCCGAAGAAGGGCCGCCGCCGCCGCCGCCCGCGAATGGATCGTCGCCGGCGAGCCCTCCCCCAGCCATGTCACCCCCGCAACCTGCCAGCCGCAACCAGTCCCTGCACTCCCGCCTGTCCCATTCGCGCAAGAGGTCCTGCACGCACTTCTGGGCAACACCCGCAGCCCGCTGCGCCAGTTGCGCCCCCCGGAAATTTTCGTCGCGGGCCAGGTTGCGCCGACCAGCAAACGCGTCGGACCAGACGACGCACAGGTCACGGAACTGAGAGAGGGCGGTAAACCGTCAACCTTGGTTACCGCCGGGAACTCGTAGAGCTTCCTCGTGCAATGCGGGCGCGGCAATCCCGCATTGCGCGCGCGAGGGCGCGGTCTCACGAAGGAGGACGCGGAGAAGAAGAAGGAGTGAGGGAAAAGCATCTCTGGGGAAAAAATTAAACATACCAGACCCAGTTCAGGCGTCTGGACACTGTAAACTAGCGCGCCTGTTGATTCCCTTCCGATGGCTGTGCCGAAGAGCGTAAAGAAAACCATCACCATCTCCAGAAACATTAGCAGAGTACGAACAGTTGTTCGGTCCCAGCGCTGATAGCAGACCGAGTTCAGGCGTCTAGATACTTTAAAACTAGCGCGCCTGATTATTTCCGTTCGATTGCTGTGCCGAACAGCTCTGTAGCTCATTTGCAGCTCGAGATAAATCATGAAAACCAATACCATCCCCAAAGAATTAGGAAGAGTACGAATAGTTTTTTCTGGCCCCCGCGCTGATAGCAGACCGAGATCAGGCGTCTAGATACTTTTAACTAGCGCCCCTGATGATTCCCTTCCGATTGCTGTGCTGAACAGCTCTGTAGCTCATCTGCAGCGCGAATTAAATCAAGAAAACCCATACCATCTCCACGAAATTAGCAGAGTACGAATAGTTGTTCAGCCCGAGCGCTGATATCAGACTGCTTTCATGCGTCTGGATACTTTGAACTAGCGCGCCTGATGATTTCCTTCCGATTGCTGCGCCGAAGAGCTCTGTAGCTCATCTGCAGCTCGAGTTAAGTCAAAAAAAACCAGCTCAAAAAAAACAGAGAACAAATAGTGTTTCGGTGTCTGCGCTGATAGCAGACCGAATTCAGGCGACTAGATACTTCAGACTATCACGCCTGATGATTTCCTTCGAATTGCTGTGCCAACGAGCTCTCTAGCTCACCTACAGCTCGAGTTAACTGAAGAAACTCATCATCATCTCGAAAGAATCTGTGGATTACAAACAGTTGCGCGGACCTAGCTCTGGTAGCAGACCGAGTTCAGACCTCTAGATGCTGGAGACGGACGCGCCTGATGATTCTGGATCGATTAGGTGCGCATACCAGCTCTGTAGCGGTCCTACAGCTCGAGTGAAGTTCAGAAAACCGACAGCACTTGTCAAAATGACTCGAACAGCCGATCCCGCCTGAGTGCTTTTTGGCAGCAATAGGTACCCGATCGAGCTGAGATTAAGATGGCGAGCGGGAATAAGATCGAAGATGACGGGAAAAATACTAGAGCTCAAACGAGCTGTTGAATTTCGAAAAATCGAATTCAAACCGAGCAAAATTATGCAAAAACTTCCGTCGAGATCTTTTGCCAACTAGCCCCCCAGCGCGCCAGAATTACTCTTCTAGCTTCGCCGCTGACGCTCTTAGGGAAGCTCTACGAGTCACTCGCGACGACGGGCCAGAACTTCGCCGTGCTCCTCCGCGGCCGCGGCGTCCTTCTCGAGCGCGGCAAGCAAGCGCTGCTCGTCCAGGTCCCAGCGCACCCCAGCGCGGCTCCAAGTTAAGCCCACACTGGCCCGCCCCTGCCGCGCCCAGCTCGCGCAGCCTCCAGCCTCTGCTTGAGAAGCTGCGACCAGACGGGCCAGTCGGGGATCGCCTGCGGCTTCATGTCCGCATAATACACTGGCGGCCGCGAGCCCCCAGCGACCTCCGCCGCCCTATACACGACGTCGCGCTGGCCCTCGAGCTGCAGCAGCCGAGCAGCCACGGCGTCGCCCATTCGAGCGACGCCGCCGCGAGCGCGGCACCAGGCCCGCAAGAGCCACACTTCCGCCAGCACGTCGCCAGGCTCGCCCGTGCACAAGCCGCGCCGACCCAGAGGGAAAGCCTCGGCAAACCCCGACTCCACGGCCTCGGAGAACTATGCGCCGCCGGCATTCCCAGATCTCGCGATGCCGAACCTGCGCGGCCACGGCGCCAGCCTGCCCCGGTCTGGCCCCGTGCGCTGGCACCAGGGAACCAGGACGCCACGCTGAACGCGGGCCACGTGCTCGGCGCAGATGTCCTTGTCGAAGCACGGCTGGCGCAAGAGACGGCAGAACTCCGGGAACTGTCCCCCGTCGCCGCCGCGCACCTGGCCGCGGCCGCGCGCTGCCGCGCGCGGGCGCGCTCGGCTTCCACCGCCGCACGCGCGACGGGCCCCCGTGCGTTCTGCGCCGCGAACTGCAACCTCTTCCACCACACAGCAACGCCCCCGTCGGAGAGGCCATCCCCCCGGGCACGCTTGCGAACGACATCCCGCTGGCACTTCGCGCAATGGAAACCCGAGGCCAGGCGCAGGAGCACGGTGCCGTGCACAGCGGCGCCAGCAGCGCCCTCCGCCTGCGCAGCCTCGGCGTACCGCGCGCGCCGCGTCGCCTCGCGCATCTCGCCCGGCTTCCAGACGTCGCCCTCGGCGGCGTCCAGCGACGGCAGCAGCGGCACGCGGCGCGGCGCGGGGTTGCCGTCGGGGCGCAGCGGCGCTCGCCAACGCAGAGCCTCGCAACGGTAGCACACCCAGACGCTGCGCTCGACGCCGCTCGCCTCCAGCTGCTCAAGCAGGCGCTCCCTCCCAGGGCTCCAGCACGTCCGACCCGGGCACGGGCGCGCGGCGCAGCAGGTCGGGGTCGCCCCTGCGCGGCTCCCGCATAGCCTGTGCCCTCGCTCGATTGCCCCGCGCCATGGCCTCCTGGCGCCCCAGGCCGACGTTCTCAACCAGGCTTAAGAGCCGCGCCACCGGGTCGACCCCCTCGAAGAACCCGGGCGCGACATGGACGTCGGACATCATGCTCGCCAGCACGTACCGCACGTAGCCTGCACCGTTGGCGCCGACGTCGGCCAGCACCCCGCCCTCCTCCCCAGCGGCCCCGTCGGCTTCGAGCGCCTCGCGGTCCTGCTCGTCCTCGGCCAGGACGCAAAAACGTCGTGGCCGAGCGCGGCGCCTGGCCTCCGCAAGTCCATGAACTGGCGCCGGCGGTGAACCGTCAACCTGGTCACCGCCGGGAACCTCGTAGAGCTCCTTGCACGCGTAAGAGAGCTGAGAATCGTAGCAGACAGCTTTTCGGAGCCTTTCTAAAAAAAACGTCAAAGTTGCACTTTTCTGTGTCAACATGATGTCGGTTCCTCCAAATGTTTGGATGGTAAAACTCTCTCTAGAGAGCTGATTCTCTCTCAGAATAAAGTTTAAACACTAATGCTAAACGTAGAAATCTGAAATCTCAAAATGAATGGCTAAATATCTTTCAAACTGGGAGCCGGCGGTAAACCGTCAACCTTGGTTTTTGAGTTTGAGTCAGGGCGCGGACAGCTGTGTCAGCTGAACCCTAAGACTCCCAAACGGAGCACAGGGTAGCAAGCGCAAGCATCTCTTATCTTCACACTGCCGAGCCGCGGAGGCTTAGGCATCGGAATAGGATGCACAGAGAAAGAAAAGCATCTCTTATCTTCACACTGCCGAGCCACGGAGGCGTAGGCATAGGAAAAAGATGCCAGAATATTAGAGTGAAAAGCAAATCCGAGCAACGATGAGATGCTTCAGCTGCTCGGGTGAAAGAGGCTACCCAAAATGTGTTCCACGGCCATACAGAGCCGTTGTGCTGCAATCATATCACAGAACATGACAGAAGCAGAGGCATCAAGTTAGAAAGCTTCCTCTGCGGCCAACTGCCACGCCCCGTGTACACACGAGCCTATACACCATCCTGCAGCACATCCCTCCACAGAGCAACCTCCAACGATGAAACCACGGAGGCCGTCTAGTTTTGTTTTACTCGCATCTTCAATAAGAGAGGTATGGCACGTAACGTAACTATTTCTGGCTCTGGCCAACCATGTCAGCCTGTCAGCTCTTTCATTACCTTCGCGATAGATCCACTTGAACATATTGTGGCCCCAACTCGGAGGCCTCATACCGTACATCACAGAGATATGCTCCAGCCTGTTTTGAATGTCGCCGAGAATGTGTTTGTAGATAATATTGGATGTTGCCCAGAGACCGTTAATCCAATTCACCCCTGTGGAGGAGTCACCAATCAATTCCATCGGTATCGAATCCCGAGGCTCCGCATTCCACTCCGATGCATGTTCACTAATGTACGCAAGTCGTTTCGCCTTCTTCTCCTCCTCCTTTCCTTGCGCCTCCTTCTCAACCTTGGTTACCGCCGGGAACTCCCTCGCGCAATGCGGGCGCGGCAATCTCGCATTGCGCGCGCGAGGGCGCGATCTCATGGAGCAGGACGCGGAGGAGAAGAAGGAGTGAGAAGAAAGCACCTCTGAAGAAATGAATAGAGTACGAATAGTTTTCTGGTGCATCTGGATACTTGAAACTATCGCGTCTGGTAACTTCCTGGCAATTCTGTGCCAAACAGCTGTAGCTCCTCTGCAGCTCGAGTCACCTCAAGGAAGTTACCATCATCTGTCTGAAATTTAGCACCCTACGAATAATATGTCTGACCCAGCTCTGGTACAAGACCGAATTCAGGCGTCTAGATACTTTCGACTAGCGCTTCTTACCATTTTCTTTGGACTTATGTGACAAAAGCTCTATAGCTCATCTCCAGCCCCAGTTGAGTCAAGAAAGCCATGAACATCTCTAAAAAAACAGAGTACAACTAGGTTTTCAAACCCAGCTCTGATAACAGATCGAGTTCAGGCGTCTAGATACTTTAGACTCGCGCGCCGGATGGTTTTCTTTTATTTTATTGTGCCGAACAGTCCGTAAGCTCGTCTGCAGCTGAAGTTTAGTCAAGAAAACCGTCTCCATCATTAAAAAACTAGAAGAGTACGGAAAGTTGTTCGTACCGAGCTCTGATAGCAGATCGAGATTAGGCGTCTAACTACTTTAGACTCGCGCGCCTGACGATTTCCTTCCCATTGCTGTGCCGAACAGCTCTGTAGCTCATCCGCAGCTCGAGTTAAGTCCGGAAAACCAGCACTATCTGTAAAAAATGCGCAGAGTACGGATTGTCTTTCGGACCGAGCTCTGATAGCAGACCGAATTCAGGCGTCTAGATACTTTGAACTAGCGCGTATGAGGATTTCCTTCCGAATTCTGTGCCAAAGAGCTCTCTAGCTCATCTGCAGCGCGAGTTAAGTTGAGAAAACCATCATCATCTCGAAAAGAATGGTGGGGTACAAATAGCCGCGCGGTCCTAGCTCTAGTAGCAGACAGAGGTCAGACCTCTAGATGCTGCAGACGAACGCGCCTGATGATTCTGGATCGATTAGGTGTGCATACCAGCTCTGTAGCGCTCCTACAGCTCGAGTTAAGTACAGAAAACCGACAGCACCTGTCAAGATTACCCGAACAGCCGATCCCGCCCACATGCTTTTTGGCAGTAATAGGTACCCGATCGAGCCCAGATTAAGATGGCGATCGGCAAAAAAGATTGAAGATGGGTGGAAACTAACGAATAATCAATTTCCGAGAAATCGAATTTCAACCGAGCAAAATTAACCAAAACTTCGGTCGAGATTTGTTTGCCAACTAGCCCCCCAGCGCGCAGGAACTGGGAGCCGGCGGTAAACCGTCAACCTTGGTTACCGCCGGGAACTCGTAGAGCTTCCCCGCGCAATGCGGGCGCGGCAATCTTGCATTGCGCGCGCGAGGGCACGGCCTCATGGAGGAGGACGTGCAGGAGAAGAAGGAGTGAGGAGAAAGCATCTCTGGAAAAAATAAAGCACGAATAGCTTTCTGCTTCCAACTTTGAAAGCGCGACGAGTTCGGGCATCGGGATACTTGATAGCGCGTCTGATAGTTTCCTTCCGACTCTGTGCCAAACAGCTCTGTAGCTCTTATGCAGCTCGAGTTGCAAGTTACCATCATCTGTCTGAAATTTAGCAAGATACGCATAGGGTAAAAATAGTTTTTCGAACCCAGCTCTGTTAAGCTAGCCCGCCTGATGATTTCCTTCCGATTGCTGTGCCAAACAGCTCTGTAGCTCATCTGCAGCTCGAATTAAGTCAATAAAACCATCACTCTCTTAAAAATTAGGAGCCGGCGGCACACCGTCAACCTTGGTTTTTCCCTTTTGCGGTCAGAGCCAGCAGCGCCGAGGTCAACGCCGCTCGATGGTCTGCCACAACTGGCGCATTGCAGTTTCGCAATCCCAGGAGCTCCGAGAGGGAGACATTACAGACACAGCATGACAATGTCCTAGACTCCTCTTGGAAGCTGAGTCGCTGCACAGAGCTCCGCGGACGCGATAGAGGTGTGGAGGGGGAGGGAGAAGGAATGAAAAGCAACATCTCCATACCACTGCTGGGCACGAGATGGAGGGAAAAAAGAGCCAGGGAGGACACTACCCACGTACACGTCACATACCCATCCTGCACCAACTCCTTCAGTCGAGACGCCCCCATCAAAGGCACCTCGAATCCCCGATATGGTGATAGTATTCTGTTGAAATTCTTTGATAAGCCCCCAATCGAAAACTCACTCCTGCTGTCCTCTCCTCGCGTTCCAAGTCATCCGATCTGCCCTTGTGGTACCCTCTCTGTACACCCATTTCCAGATATCATGGCCTGCGCTCGACGGCATGATTCCCGATGTCACTGTGAGATCATCTAGCAAGTTAGAAACATCCGCAACCTCATTCATATATGTAAGATTGCTAGTATTACACATGCCCGTCAGCCAATTCACAACCACCTGAGAGTCCCCGCTGAGCTCCATGGAAACATAACCTGGATAAAATTTCCAAATGGACTGCCTCTTACAAAAGTTGGCCAATCTCCTGGAGGTATCGATATTATTGGGGTGCATGGGGGTCCGTCGACATCTCCTGGCCCTCCTCCTTCCTTACATACGGCTGGTTATCTTTGAACACAAAATAGGGGAACACCTGCTCGTAACATTCAAGCTCTCCGAGTGACTGGCGGCAGAAATCTGCCCATCCTTTCTCCGACCACTTCAGATGGCCTCTCCACCAGAACTCACCTCCCACGGATTCGAAAATGCCAGCCCAGGAATGGAAAGCCAAACGATGTGCACCGCTCGCTCGACCTCCACTGCGGCTGAATTCACGAGCTCGCTTCGTTCCAAGGTACTTAATAAAAGCATCCATCTGCTGCGTCCACGTCAAATTCCCCACAAGCATCAAGGTACGAGCCTGCAGATGCGCATGGAGAATGTCCGGCTTCTCCGTCCCCAGGGCTTGCGGAGCAGGCTTGTGACCAAGATTTCCTTTCACCCTCTGAGTGTTTCCCGAAAGTGGGGTCCTCATTTTCTTCTGGCTAGCGCTCTGGGCTGGTCTCCTCATCTTGAAGTCTCCTTTTGGCGCCCTGTCTTCCCTCCTCCTCCGCCTCCTTCATCAATATCGTCTGTCGTTGTCGTCAATTCTCTTGCGTTGAAACCTCCTCCTCCAGCTCCTCCTGCATGTTGTTGATGCTTGGGAACGCGGAGGCGGTGGAAGGACAAGATAGGAGTGGTGGAGGTGGTGGAAGCACATGACATAAAGTTCAGAGATATCCTTCACCCAGTCCCATTTTTTGCGAAGCACACTTTGAACAAGACTCTCACGTCCTGCCCGATGGAGCAGCGCTCTACCTGCTCTAATCCTTTGCGTGAAGAAAAGACTCCAGCTCTCATCCCGCCGTTTCGATCGCCACAGCAATTTGGCCAACAGGCCTCCTTCCCGAGCGTGGATGAATTTGAGGCTGTTGTAGTCTATCGTGGCCCGCCCCCTCAATACCGCATAGAAAGCAAGTTTGCACACGACTACAGAAACGAGCAATATTCTTGCTAAGTGGTAGGGTCCTGTCATAATAGTAGCCTTTATCACGCCAGAAGGTTTTCTCAGCAAGCTCCCACCTGTGGTGTATCTCATCATGTTCGCGGAAACGTTTATCAATCCTGACCCCCAAGACGTCCATTGCCTGCACGTGCGGTAATTCAATTGCTGGATCCAGTTTGGCGATGATCAGGCTTCCCTCCGCTTCTGGCGGCACGGTGTTCATATACATGAGTGATTCTTTCTTCAATTGAAAACCGTGGCGCCTCAACGCCATCGTCATCTCTGTGATCATGATCGACAGCTGATCATCCAAGTCAGCGAATAAAAATACATTATCAGCCCACATCATGTTAGTCAGATTCCGATCATTAGGCGCACCCAATGTTCACAGAGGGTATCCAAGTTTACGCTCATACCATCCAGCCCACACCAGCTCAAAGATCATGATACTGACCAGGACCCATAACATGGGGGCTTCCATCGATCCGGTTCTTATGCAACGGTCCCAAGGAATATCCGCCGCCTCGATCTTTTGAAATCAAAGTGTGGCCATGTTGTTCGTGTATCCTTCGAGAACTGCATAGGCCAAGTTGGGGTCAACCTTGGAATATTTCATAGCCTCCGCCGCGCAGGGCACGCTGAAATTATCAAAAGCTCTGGCAACATCGAGCGACGCCCAAGATAGCGAGTACGATTTGCCCCACATGGCCGTGTGCCTCACAAGATTCTTAAGGCCACCCGGCACCTCATGGGTTCTCCGCCCAGGCATGAATCCACATAATTGACAGCGTTTGGTTTTTGCGGTTTGCGGTCAGAGCTGGCAGCGCTGAGGTCAGCGCCGCTCGATGTCCTGCCACAACTGGCGCATTGCAGTTTCGCAATCCCAGGAGCTCCGAGAGAGGGGGCACTACAGGCACAGCTTAACTATGTCCTGCACTCCTCTTAGAAGCTGAGTCGCTGCACAGAGTTCCGCGGACGTGATAGAGGTGTGGAGGGGGAGGGGGAAGGAGTGAAAAGCAACATCTCCATACCACTGCTGGGCACAAGACGGGGGAAAAGAAAGAGACAGGGAGGACACTACTCACGTTCACGTCACATACCCATCCTGCACCAACTCCTTCAGTCGAGACACCCCCGTCAAAGGCACCTCAAATCCCCAATATTGTGATAGTATTCCGTTGACATTCTTTGATAAGCCTCCAACCGAAAACTCGCTCCTGTCGTCCTCTCCTCGCATTCCAAGTCATCAGATCCGCCCTTGCGTTGCCTCCTCTGTACACCCATTTCCCGATATCATGGCCTGCGCTCGGTGGACTGATCTCCGGTGTCGTCGTAAGAAGATATAGCAAGTTAGATACATCCGCAACTTCATTCATATAAGTAAGATTCCTAGTATTATACATGGCTGCCAGCCGATGCTAGAGCGGGCAGCGGACTGAGTTCAGAGCTCTCGATTCAACAGACAAACGCGACTGATGACTATGAATCAGTTTCTGTAAGTATCAACTCTGTAGTTGTCATATAGCTCGAGTTAAGTACAGAAACCCGAGAGCGCCTGTCAAGATAACTCGAATAATGCAAATAGATTTGCGGACCTAGCTCGGCTAGCAGATCGAGTTCACACCTCTGGATGCAACAGATGAATGCGGCTGATCATTCTGAATCGACAAGATGTGCTTACCAGCTCTGTAGCTGTCCTGTATCTCGAGTTAAGTCCAATATACCGACAGCGCGTATCAAGATGCCTCGAAACGGCCGATCCCGCCACAGTGCTTTCGATAGTAATATTCACCCGATCGAGCTGACATCAAGATGGCGAGCGGGAATAAGATCGAATATCACGGGGAAAAATACTAGAGCTCTAACGAATGCTCAAATTTTGAGAACAGAAATTTCAACTGGCGCCGGCGGTGAACCGTCAACCTGGTCACCGCCGGGAACCTCGTAGAGCTCCTTGCACCCGTAAGAAAGCTCAGGATCGAAGTGGAGAGCTTTTGGGAGCTTTTCCAGGAAAACGTCAACTTCATTTTTTCGGAGTGAAGATGATGTCAGTTCCCGGAAGTCAACTAACACTTACACTGGCTCTCGAGAGCTGAGCTGCTCAGGAATCGACGTTTATATGCCAATGCTCGGCGTAAAAATCTGCTTTCTCAAAATAAATAGTCAAATATCTTCCAAATATTCGCAAAACCACCCTTCTGGTCGGGTCGACCAACTAGCTCCACCCCGCGCCGGAAGTCCTCTAGCTCATCGATAACGAAGAGCTCTACAAGATACTAAGCAAAAGTCACCAAAATTTCCGTCGAGATTTTTCTGGCCAACTCGCCAGTGCGTCCGAACTAGCGCCGGCGGTGAACCGTCAACCTGGTCACCGCCGGGAACCTCGTAGAGCTCCTTGCACCCATAAGAAAGCTCAGGATCGAAGTGGAGAGCTTTTGGGAGCTTTTCCAGAAAAACGTCAACTTGACATTTTCGGAGTGAAGATGAAGTCGGTTCCGGGAAGTCAACTAACACTTACACTGGCTCTAGAGAGCTGAGCTGCTCAGGGGGCAAAGTTTATATGCCAATGCTCGGCGTAAAAATCTGCTTTCTCAAAATAAATGGTCAAATATCTTTGAAATGTTCGCAAAACCACCCAAACTGGCGCCGGCGGTAAACCGTCAACCTGGTCACCGCCGGGAACCTCGTAGAGCTCCGTCTACTGGCAAGAGTAACTCGTAGAGCTTCCCATAGCAAGTTATTGCTGGAAGCTTAAGAGTAATTCCGGGGCGCTGGAGAGCTAGTTGGCAAGAAAAATCTCGACGGACCTTTTGATGACTTTTGGTCGGTTGAAAATTTTGTTCTCGAAATTTGAACATTCGTTAGAGCTCTAGTATTTTTTCCCGTGATATTCGATCTTATTGCCGCTCGCCATCTTGATATCAGCTCGATCGGGTACCTTGTACTCTCAAAAAGCGTCCAGGCGGGATCGGCCGTTTCGAGTCATCTTGACACGCGGTGACGGTTTTCTCAAGATAACTCGAGCTATAGAAGAGCTATAGAGCTGGTCAGCACAGCTAATCGATTCAGAATGATCAGGCGCGTTCGTCTGTTGAATCTACAGCTCTGAACTCGGTCTGCTAGCCGAGCTAGGTCGGCAAACCTATTCGTATTATTCGAGTCATCCTGACAGACGCTCTCGGTTTTCTGTACTTAACTCGAGAGCTGATACTTACAGAAACCGATTCAGAATCATCAGTCGCATTTGTCTGTTGAATCCCGAGCACTGAACTCGGTCTGCTGCCCGATCTAGAATCGCGAAACGATTCGTATTGTTCGAGTCATCTCCAAAGTGCTCTCGGTTTTTTGCACTCAACTCGGGCTGGGGAACTACAGTGCTGGTGGTCACAGGAATCGATTTGAAGACATCAGGCGCGTCCGCCTGTCGAATCCAGAGCTGGGAACTCGGTCTGCTGTCCGAACTAGGCCTGCGAAACTATTGTATGGTTCGAGTCATCCTGAGAGGTGCTGTCGGTTTTCTACACTTAACTCGGGCTGTAGGGGGGCTGCAGGGCTGGTAATCACAGGAGTCGATTCGCAGGCATCAGACGCGTCCGCCTGTCGCATTCAGAGGTCTGAACTCGGTTTGATACTCGAGCTGGGTTGCCAAACTATTCGTTTTGTTAGAGTCTTGAGAGGTGCTGTCGATTTACGCACGTAACTTGGGCTGTAGGAGAGCTACAGAGCTCGCAAAGAAGACAATCCAGAAGCATCGGGAGCGTTCGGCTGTTGCATCGAGAGGTCTGAAAACATTATATATTGTCAGGAAGCTCTACGAGTCCCCCGGCGGTAAGGAAGGTTGACGGTTTACCGCCGGCGCCCAGTGCTGAGAATCGACACAGAGTGAAAAAATATAGATTTTTCGAAGATCTTGATTTTCGATTTTTTCGATGTTCATATTCGCTCAGTTCCTGGAAGTCAACTCATGCAAAAATGCATCGGGAGAGCTGAGCTGCTGTCAGAGAGGGGTTTATATGCCAATGCGACGTGCAAAAATCTGCTTCCTCAAAATGAATAGTCAAATATCTTTCAAATTTTCGCAAAACCGACCAAAAGTCACCAATTTGTCCTTTCTGGCCGGGCGGTCCAACTAGCTCCACCCCGCGCCAGAATTCCTCTAGCTCATCGATGCCGAAGAGCTCTACGAGGTAAGTTGTCACTTTGTCCCTTCTGGTCGGGTCGACCAACTAGCTCCACCCTGGGCCGGAATTCCTCTAGCTCATCGATAACGAAGAGCTCTACGAGGTATTACTCTGAAGCTTCCAGCTGCTAGCTTAGGGAAGCTCTACGAGTCACTCTCAAGCTTCCAGCAATAACTTGCTGAGGGGAGCTCTACGAGTTACTAGCTCCACCCCGCGCCGGAATTCCTCTAGCTCATCGATGCCGAAGAGCTCTACGAGGTACTGGGCGCCGGCGGTAAACCGTCAACCTTTGTTACCGCCGGGGGACTCGTAGAGCTTCCTGACAATATATAATGTTGGAAAAAATTGCAGAGAACGAATAGTTTTTCAGCCCAAGCGATTTCAGATCTCTCGATGCAACAGCCGAACGCCCCCCGATGCTTCTGGATTGTCTTCTGCACGAGCTCTACAGCTCTCCCACAGCCCGAGTTACGTGCGTCAATCGACAGCACCTCTCAAGATGACTCGAACAAAACGAAGAGTTTGGCAAACCCAGCTCGAGTATCAGACCGAGTTCAGACCTCTGAATGCGACAGGCGGACGCGTCTGATGTCTCCGAATCGATTCCTGTGATTACCAGCCCTGCAGCCCCCCTACAGCCCGAGTTAAGTGCAGAAAGCCGACAGCATCTTTCAGGATGACTCGAACAATACGAACAGTTTCGCGGACCGAGTTCGGGCAGCAGCCAGAGTTCGGAGCTCTGCATTCCACAGGCGGACGCGCCTGATGTCTCCCAATCGATTGCTGTGATCACCAGCCCTGTAGTCCCCCTACAGCCTCTCAAGATGACTCGAACAATACGAACAGTTTCGCGATTCTGGATCGGGCAGCAGACCGAGTTCAGAGCTCTGGAGTCAACAGACGAACGCGACTGACGATTCCGAATCGGTTTCTGTAAGTATCAGCTCTGTAGCTGTCGTATAGCTCGAGTTAAGTACAGAAACCGAGAGCGCCTGTCAAGATGACTCGAAGAATACGAATAGGTTTGCGGACCTAGCTCAGCTAGCAGACCGAGTTCGGACCTCTGGTTGCAACAGGCGAACGCGCCTGTTTATTCTGAATCGATAAGGTGTGCTTACCAGCTCTGTAGCTGTCCTATATCTCGAGTTAAGTTCAATATACCGACAGCGCGTATCAAGACTGGCGCCGGCGGTGAACCGTCAACCTGGTCACCGCCAGGAACAACGCACAGCTCCTTGCACGCGTGAGAGTGCTCAGCATCAAAAGAGAGGGCTTCTGGAAGCACTTCTCGAAAAAGAGAAAACATGATTTTTTCCAGGTCGGAATAAATTTGGTTTCGCCAAGTGTTTTGATAGTAAAAAATGCACCTCGAGAGCTCATATTAAGACGCAGAGGCCCTCATAGTCGTCTACAGGTGCGAAAAATCTGGTTTCTCAAGATGAATGGTCAAATATCTTTCAAATATTCGCAAAACCACCCAAAAGTTGCCACATTGTCCGCCCCGGCCGGGTGGGCCAACTAGCTCCACCCCGCGCCGGAATTCCTCTAGCTCATCGATGCCGAAGAGCTCTACGAGGTATAACTCGAAACGGCCGATCCCGCCCGTGTGCTTTTTGGCAGTAAAATGTACCCGATCGAGCTGAGATCAAGATGGCGAGCGGGAATAAGATCGAATATCACGGGAAAAAATACTAGAGCTCTAACGAATGGTTGAATTTCCAGAACAAAATTTTCAACCGACCAAAAGTCACCAAAAGGTCCGTCGAGATTTTTCTTGCCAACTAGCTCTCCAGCGCCCCGGAATTACTCTTAAGCTTCCAGCAACAACTTGCTAAGGAAAGCTCTACGAGTTACTGGGCGCCGGCGGTAAACCGTCAACCTTCGTTTTTTTCGTTTCGCGGACTCACGGGCCCCAAGGCCCAGTCCAGTCCGAAGCGGGCGGGCACGCCAAACGCGGGCCACCGAGCGGCTTAGGCGGAAGCCTCACCACGCCAAGCGCGTGGGGGGCGGCTTAGGCGGTAGCCTCTGGCAGCTCTTATAAGGAGTGTGTACATCAACACAAGTGTGTGCACGCATGAAGGCAACAACACAAATGAGAATCATCAATCACACAACTTATCGCTAAAATAGGCCTGCAAAACCCGTGGGAGTGCTGCAATGACGCACTCTGCAGCGGAGAGTTCCGTATCCGTCACCGTGGACCCGTCTTGGAGAGCAAAGGAGCAAACATATACGTCCTTGAAGATAATCTGAGGGGATTCACAAAAAGAAGAGGTGGGCGAAAGATGGGAGAATCGAGAACGCAATCCAATCTGAATCCAAGCTCCACTTCCAGCTCCCAGGCTGCACACACCACCATCAAAGCCCGCTTTGATGAGGCAAGGTTCGTAGCATGACTGTTCGTATGGCTGCAACTGGTACTGTTCGTTCGTGTATTGGTGGCCCTCGCGGGCCTGGTGGGTAAGGAGGTCTGCTTTCTCGTTCCATTCCCGAAACTCATGCTTGAGAAGATCGCGTCCTGCTTCAGCAGGTCTGACACCATACATACAACACATTCCTTCTAAAGTATTGATCATATTATCTACACGTGTCTGGTACAAGTGATTATCAGCCTTCCAGAGGCCGCAAAGCCAGCAAATGATAAGAAGAGAATCTCCTGTGATCTCCAGCGGCACGCCTCCAGAAGTCACGTCCCAACAAGTGCTCTTCATATTGTGGATAGCTAATCTCTTACTGAATCGAAGGCGCGCAGCAGGAGAATCGTCATCTGTAACAACATGCTCCTCATTTCGTTCTGCTAGAAAGACGGGGGAGTTACCATCATGGATACCTTTGCATTTCTTCTGGAAAAGCTTAAGCATAGAGGGTGTACAATGATGTGCTGCAAACTGCATGAAGGCATGAAGGCCACCCTGAAATCCTTCCCACCACCGTGGGCCAAAGAACTCACGAAAGGGAGTCTGCCAACAACGTTGTCCAATCGCTTGCCCTCCTGACCTCCAGCGTTTCATAACGCCGCATTCCATCCACTTGCCGAAAGCGCGAAGGGCTTCTCCCTCAAGTGTGCGCTGCGTGTCATAACTTATTCCAAAGACAATCAAACACATGCGTGCGTCACTCCATGCTCTGTGCTTGTCCGTCATGTCCTGTCCCTGATACAACCTCTGTGCGTATGCCGAAACATCCTTCGCCAGCAGCCACTGTGCCCGGAGAAATCTCTGGACCAAGCTGTGATACCCAGCCTCTGCGAACTTCGATCTGGCGGCGTTGTATCTTCTCTCATTCCATGTAGCATAGGATTCGTCTGGTTCTCGACGGCATCGAAGCATGAAGCACAGACACTTACCCTCAAACGCGTGCAAGGCATGGAGGCTGTCCTTGTCGGCCGTGCAACCGTCCGCACCGAAGAGGGCAATACTCTGAACCTTTTGCTGGTACCGTAGGAACTTATCCTTAAGAGGCGTGCTGTTGTTCCGAAAATATCCTGCCTGGGAATAAAATGTCCGACGAGCCGCCTCGATTCTAGAGTCCACGTCAAGGTGTGAAGAATACTTATAGTCAGAGAACAGCTGGATACCTAGAACCGTCATCTCCGTAACACGCCTGAACCGCATTACGTCATTCTGGAAGGGAACAAGCAGGTCGGCTGAAGATAGGATCTGCCCCTCAGCATCTCTCGCAGCGTCGGCTCCGAAGACCATGTAAAGCAAGCTTGAGGGCTTCCAACGCATGCCGAAATCTTGGAGTCTAACAGTAAGGTCGTGAATCATGCGTGCCAATTCTTCCCTGCTTCGTGCCAAGATGTAGCAATTATCTGCCCATACGAAGTGATTGACGACCGACGTGTAGGACGACTTGCCAGAATCGATGGGGTCCCCAGTTTTAAAACACACTTGATAGCCTATGTTCTGTCTATCCCATTGTCGAAAGGTTTCCTGCCACATCGCAGCGATAATTAGATTGAAACCTAGGGGTCCCTCGGCTCCGCCCGTTCTAATACATCGATCCCATCTCACACCCTCCACCTCGATACTTTCATGGTAAACCGTACCCACACTATCACACAATGGATCAAGAAATGCATATTGAAGATGATACCGTAAAGTCCGAGAGGGCGAAAGAGACCAGTTCGCTCGACATGTTGTTCCACAAGAATAACAATACATGTGCTATACCATCGTGCAATTGCGTTCTGCATACATAGGAGCCTACCGTCCTTAAGATCAGTGATGCCAGGAAGCTCGGGCATAAAGGAGATGAGGATATTACGCCATGAGGAGGGGTACGGTGTGCACATGTGTAGCATATCGTCGAACAGGCGTCGGATGTTGCGCAATACCGTCCAAGGGAGACACTTTAACACCTCACACGGTACTCGATCTGGCCCTGTGGCTCGTTGTGTACGAAGGCGCGCCCGGCCACGTCCGAGTAACGCCATAGTGATGGTCGAATACGTGCTGCTACGAAGCTCCTCCCTCGCCTTCTCCTTGATCTCCTCCATCATACTAGTGTTCTCCTCCCGCATCTGTTCCGATGAAAGTTTATTTCTGCAGAAACTGTCGAGCTCCTTCCTCCAAACATCCCTGTCCTCCGTCTCCTGGCCCTCCACCACCAAGTGTTTAATATGATGACGAGTCTTGCGACGATTGAGGGGACACTTCCAAGCTGCAACATCTCTGCGATATCGACGGCGAAGTAGATTAATCTCACTCCTGAAACGCTTCTTTTCCTCTGGCGTCGTGTCTGACGGTAGTTCCCGCCATCGCTCCAAAAGACGAGTCAACTCGGTCGGCCTCACAGGTGGCCTCTGCTTGCCGCTCTGCGCCGTGGTAAAGTCCACGTCAGGAGCAGCAACAAAAGACTGAATGAGCGTGCTAGACAAGCTGGTTGGCTCCATCTCGAGAGAACGTGCGGGAATCCCACGAAACACAACATCTCCCAAGCTCCGATCCACCCTCCTCCTAGCATTGAACTCATCGCCCCATGTCACGCATCGATATCCTACCAAGGAAGGCGCTGGTGGCCCCACCCGCTCCCTGTCGTCACGTCGCACAATCACACGGCCAGGCGATGCAAACTGCCCAGTTAGAAGTGCATGATCACTTAATCGACTCATATTCCTCCTTCCTCCTCTGGCATAACACCAAGATACTTCACACTCTGTGCACTCCCAACGGCTGGGCACCAAGATATAATCTAGCACCTTCTGGATTCGTCCGAAGCTTCGATGCTCGCCCCACGCTTCCCAAGTAGGACGCCTATCTGCAGAAAAGGTATTGGCCGCCTTTAACACGTGGGTCTGCATGAACCCCAGTAGCATCTCCATCATCCTCCTCCTCCTGTTGCTACGCCATCTCTCCTCCGTCCCACAAGCCAAAGTCCTAACATCCTTCCTCAAGCCCTCTCCCGTGGCAAGGTACAGCTCCCCATTGCATTCTAACTCACATAGCGGCGGTAGCTCAACATTCCCGTCAAGCATACAAACAAGGCTGGCCTGGCTATACCTGTGTCTGAGGCTTCTGAAAGTGGCAGACACACGCTCAAGCGTAAGTTCATACTCAGCTTCGCAATCTTCTCGATGAGGATCGGGCAGGTAGATAGAACAGACAACCAAGGGCGAGATGGAAGTACCGAACACACCAATGGCGAATCTAGAGAAGGTAGTAACGAATTCCCTGGACGTCGAGGCCCAACTCCGATCGAAGAGGAGCCCCGCCTTCCTGCAAGCACTATGCTTGATCTGCCAACCGAGACGGGCGGCATCTGCATGAATTATATTCTGGGCCTCCTGAAGCGCGAACAGACCGCCACATGCACGCATATGGTTAAGCACCTCCACGCCTCTGGAGTTGTTCTCACCAGCCTTGTCGAGGTTCCAGCATCCCAACTTGATACCCGACAGCCGGTGCCGATTCGGTCACACACGGCGGTTGACCTCGATCTCAAAGGCCGGCGCTGTGATCGCAAGATTTGGGAACTTCGCCTGAAGCTGACCCCACTGCGTCTCATGGATCGTCCACGTCTGGGCTGCTCCGAACTCTGCGATACAGATCGGGCGGAGGAGTCGGTCGCCCTGAGCCTTGACCCACATGTTCGATTTCGGGGGGCCTACCTCTCCCCTCACCTCCAAGACCAAGTTGTGGCGCTGGCACACGTTACGCCAGGCACCGCAAAAGCGGCCAACTGCACGAACATGGTCGCGCTTCCATGGAGCTGACTCGATATTGAAACGTAAGAGAGTCGGGTCGATGACCTGCGTCATACCTGCGATGAGCACGCTGGGGTCTGGAATAGTCGTCCCTTCTGGCAAAGGGGCTCGCTGCGCGGTGGGAGTCACGATGATCCTGAGAAGCTTCTGGAATCGATAGAGCACTTCACGATCTGTCATTGGAAGAAATTTGATGCGGCAACTGCCGAACATGTAGCGACCCGAATTGATACGCTCTGTCCCCTCCTTGCTGAGAAAGGCCTGGTCATCTGAGGCAATCACTTTGGATATATTGTTCAGGAGTATCATGGTGTCGTCGAATGTCAACATTTGAGCACAACGATTCCGATGATTGGCCCAATCTGTAACCCACCCCTTAATCTCGATATATGTTGGAGAGAATTGGCTCCTACCCCCGCTTCCTCCACCGCCACCGTCTGGAGGGCCACTCCCAGCGCTGAAGGTAGATACCGCACTCCCATTCTGAAGCGTTTTCAGTGTCTTCTCGAGTTCGTCCATACGTTTATCCGTCATCCATACGTGTAGTGTGTTCTGCTAAAACTCCGTCCATCCTTTTGATGTCTGTCTTTGTGGCCTCAACAGTCTCACGGATATCGTCACCTACATCTTCCTGTTTGAACATTCCTTCAATCATCATACGCTGGAAGGGATCTGTGAACTGTGCCAAGGTCTGGGCCCTGCGTGCCTCAACATCGGGACCTCGCTGTCTCTTAGTACCCGTAGTAGCAGCAGCTGCCTCCACGGAGCCCGACATGATGACTTCGTCGCCTCTAAGGAGACCTTCGGGGATATTCCAACGTTTACGAAAGTCTTGTTCCTCTCTGCGTCGCTTAAGGAGTTCTGCTGAAGCAACCCTAAGAACTGAATCGAAACGGTATCCTTCCGTACGAGCAAGGGGGACCGTCGGGCTGATGGGCCTGTCCGCGTCAAAATCTAATGAAGTCTGCCTCTGATACCACTGTTCCGTCGTCTCAAGCCAATTGCCAAGACCCCACTGCTCCCGAAGCCAAGCCTGGTCCTCAGGCTCGTCCCAAGACGTGATTGGAAATTCCCAGAATTCAGAATACTATGGCGGCGCCCGCGGGGGGGTGCGCGCCCAGAGGGAGGTGAGAACGCGCCCAGAGGGAGCAAAGACCAGCGCCCAGAGGAAGGAGGCCGCGCGGAGGTGGAGGAGGAGGGGGGAGCACGCTAGAACACTTTCGGTTCTTGAGCCGTGCGGCTCTTGAGCCAAAGGGGGGACTCCTAGAGCTTCTTGAGCCAACCTTCGTTACCGCCGGGGGACTCGTAGAGCTTCCTGACAACATATAATGTCGAAAAAAATTACACTGAAAAAAATAGCTTTTCAGCCCAAGCAATTTCAGACCTCTCCGATGTAACAGCCGAACGCCCCCGATGCTTCTGGATTGTCTTCTGCACGAGCTCTGTAGCTCTCCTACAGCCCGAGTTACGTGCGTAAATCGACAGCACCTCTCAAGATGACTCGAACAATACGAATAGTTTGGCAAACCTAGCTCGAGTATCAGACCGAGTTCAGACCTCTGCATGCGACAGGCGGACGCGTCTGATGTCTCTGAATCGATTCTTCTGATTACCAGCCCTGCAGCCCCCCTACAGCCCGAGTTAAGTGCAGGAAACCGACAGCACCTCTCAGTATGACTCGAACAATACGAATAGTTTCGCGGACCTAGTTCGGGCAGCAGACAGAGTTCGGAGCTCTGGATTCGAAAGCCGGACGCACCTGATGTCTGCGAATCGATTCCAGTGATTACCAGCCATGCAGCCCCCTACAGCCCGAGTTGAGTGCAGAGAACCGACAGCATCTCTCAAGATGACTCGAACAATACGAATAGTTTCGCGATCCTAGATCGGGCAGCAGACCGAGTTCAGAGCTCTGGATTCAACAGACAACGGCCACTGATGATTCTGAATCAGATTCTGTACGCATCAGCTCTGTAGCTGTCCTGTAGCTCGAGTTAAGTACAGAAAACCGAGAGCGTCTGTCAAGACGACTCGAATAATACGAATAGGTTTGCGGACCTAGCTCGGCTAGCAGACCGAGTTCAGACCTCTGGCTTCAACAGGCGAACGCGCCTGATCATTCTGAATCGATTAGTTGTGCTTACCAGCTCTGCAGCTGTCCTGAAGCTCGAGTTATCTCGAGAAAACCGCTACCGCGTGACAAGATGACCCGAAACGGCCGATCCCGCCTGGACGCTTTTTGGCAGTAAAAGGTACCCGATCGAGCTGAGATCAAGATGGCGAGCGGGAATAAGATCGAATATCACGGGAAAAAATACTAGAGCTCTAACGAATGGCTGAATTTCGAGAACAAAATTTTCAACCGAGCAAAAGTCGTCAAAACTGGCGCCGGCGGTGAACCGTCAACCTGGTCACCGCCGGGAACCTCGTAGAGCTCCTTGCACCCGTAAGAAAGCTCAGGATCGAAGGGGAAAGCTTCTGGAAGTTTTTCTGGAAATTCGTCAAATTGAGATTTTCGGAGTGAAGATGAAGTCGGTTCCGGGAAGTCAACTAATACTAAAACTGGCTCGAGAGAGGTGAGCTGCTCACCGAACAAAATTTATATGCCAATGCTCGGCGTAAAAGTCTGCTTTCTCAAAATAAATGGTCAAATATCTTTCAAATCTGAGCAAAACCAACCCAAAGTCACCACTTTGTCCTTCCTGGTCGGGTCGACCAACTAGCTCCACCCCGCGCCGGAATTCCTATAGCTCATCGATAACGAAGAGCTCTACGAGGTACGTCCGTCGAGATTTTTCTTGCCAACTAGCTCTCCAGCGCCCCGGAATTACTCTTAAGCTTCCAGCAACAACTTGCTGAGGGAAGCTCTACGAGTTACTTGCTCCACCCTGCGCCGGAATTCCTCTAGCTCATCGATGCCGAAGAGCTCTACGAGGTATTACTCCTAAGCGTCCAGCAATAACCTGCTACGGGAAGCTCTACGAGTTATTATTCTTAAGCTTCCAGCAACTAGCTAAGGGAAGCTCTACAAGTTAAGTTCCGTCGAGATTTTTCGAGCCAACTAGCCCGCCAGTGCGTCCGAATTACTCTTAATAAGCTTCCAGCTGCTAGCTTAGGGAAGCTCTACGAGTCATATTCGTGAAGCGCTTCTGGGGCTCTGGGGGGCTCCCCTGCAGCGCTTCCGAAGTGCCCCCAGGAACGTCTCCACGCGTGCCGGCACGCCTGCAGGCACGCGTGGACGCATGCCGGAAGCGCTCCCTTCCCGGAGAGCGAAGAACCTCTGGGAGGGGATATCTTTTCTGAAGAGCTCCGGGGGGCTCCCCAGAAACGCTTCTGAAGCGCTGCCAGGAACGCTTCCACGCGCGCCTGCACGCGTGCAGGCCCGCGTGGACGCGTGCTGGAAGCGCCCCCGAACCCGCTGCTGGCCCAAACGAACTCCTGCGGGGATTCTGGAGCCGCGAAGATGGGCGGCTGGCGGGCACCAGCACCGTCCGGCGTCTAATCTCGAACCCTCTAGCTCTCAGAGAGCTCTCCGGGAACATTGCCTTTCTGGCCGGGTCGATCAACGAGCTCCACCCCGCGCCGGAATTCCTCTAGCTCATCGCTGCCGAAGAGTTCTACGAGGGAGTAGGAAAACCCACCCCAGGTCACCACATTGTCTCTTAACGTCGGGTCTGCCAACTAGCTCCACCCCGCGCCGGAATTCCTCTAGCTCATCGATGCCGAAGAGCTCTACGAGGTATTCCTCTAGCTCATCCATGCCGAAGAGCTCTACGAGGTCAACCCAGAGAGCGAAGAGACCCTGTGGACGGGAAATATTTCCTGGAGATCTCTGGGGGGTCCCCCAGAAGCGCTTCTGAAGCGCTGCCAGAAACGCTTCCACGCGCGCGTGCGGGCTCGCGTGGACGCGTGCTGGAAACGCCCCCGAACCCGCCGCCGGCTCGGGCGAGTTGCTGCGGGGACCCTGGACCGGCGGAGATGGGTTGCTGGGGAGCACCACCACCGTCCGGCTTCTAATCTAAAACCCCCTAGCTCTCAGAGAGCTCTCCGGGAAAAACCCGGAGAGCAAAGAGGACACACGCCGGAAAGCTTCCCTGGCGAGCCCTCCGACGCTCTCGTGAAGCGCTTCTGGGGCTCTGGGGGGCTCCCCTGCGGCGCCTCTGAAGCGCTGCCAGGAACGCTTCCACGCGTGCCGGCACGCGCGCAGGCACGTGTGGACGCTTGCCGGAAGCTCTCCCGGACCAGCTGCCGGCTCAGGCGAGGCGCTGCGGCGATCGTGGACCGGCGAAGATGGGCTGCTGGCGGGCACCACCACCGTCCGGCTTCTAATATAAAACCCTACAGCTCTCAAAGAGCTCTCCGGGAACTTGTCAAAATGACTCGAAGATCACAAATAGATGTGCAGACCTAGCTAGAGCAGCAGACCGAGTTCAGAGCTCTCGATGGGAGAGACGAACGCGCCTCAAGATTCTGAATCGGTTTCTGTAAGTACCTCGTAGAGCTCTTCGTCATCGATGAGCTAGAGGAATTCCGGCGCGGGGTGGAGCTAGTTGGTCGACCCACCAGAAGAGACGAAGTGTTAACTTTTGGTCGGTTTTGCGAAGATTTGAAAGATATTTGACCATTGATTTTGAGAAACCAGATTTTTCGCACCTGTAGTGGGTTATGCCGCGTCTGCCAGTCGAATTCCCAGGTCTGTAGGTGCAGTACTACTATCAAAACACTTGGGGGAACCGTTGTTGGATAAAAACATAAAACCTAATTTTTCGAGTTTTTTGGGTCTTGCTCCAGACTCTTCCTTCATGTGTAACGAGGAGCGCCGTGCGAGAAAAAAGCTCTGCGAGGGCCCCGGCGGTAACCTGGTTGACGGTTTACCGCCGGCGCCAGCATCAGCTCTCTAGCTGTCCTAAATCTCGAGATAAGTACAGAAAACCGTCAACACGTGTCAAGATGACTCGAAACGGCCGCCGGTTCCAGCAAGTCTTTTGATAGTAATTCTGCAGCTACGGACCTGAGAATTTAAATGGCAGACGCGGCGTAACCCACTACAGGTGCGAAAAATACCGGTTCCCAAAACGAATTTTCAACTTTCGCACAAAGATTGAAAAACCGACCCAAAGTTAACACATTGTGTCTTAAGGTCGGGTAACCTGGGAGCCGGCGGTAAACCGTCAACCAGGTTACCACCGGGAGCCTCGCAGAGCTCTTTTCTCGTGCGGGGCTGCCCGGTGCACATTGAGGGAGTTTTCCTCAGATTTCTGTGCGAAAGAGCTCTCAAGCTCATCTGGAGCTCGAGTTGGGAAGAAAAAAGCACCTTGGGTTTCACAAAAAATCGGTCACATACGAATAGTGTTGCGGACCTAGGTCGGGTAGCAGACTGTGTTCAGAGCTCTAGATGCTCCAGCCGAACGCCCCTGATGAATCTGGATCGGTTTCCGTGCGTCCTAGCTCTGCAACTCTGCCACGGCTTCAGTTAAGCACAGAAGACCGACAGCGCCTGCAAAGAGAACTTGAAGAATACGAAAAGTTTTGCGGACCTAGCTCGGGTAGCAGACCGAGTTCAGACCGCTCGATGCAACAGACGGACGCGCCTAATGATACAGAATCCTATCATGTGCGTACCAGCTCTGTAGCTATTCTGGATCGTGAGTTAAGTGCAGAAAACCAACAGCACTTGTCAAAATGACTCGAAGATTACGAATAGATGTGCGGACCTAGCTAGAGCAGCAGACCGAGTTCAGAGCTCTCGATGGGAGAGACGAACGCGCCTCAAGATTCTGAATCGGTTTCTGTAAGTATCAGCTCTCTAGCTGTCCTAAATCTCGAGATAAGTACAGAAAACCGTCAACGCGTGTCAAGATGACTCGAAACGGCCGTCGGTTCCAGCAAGTCTTTTGATAGTAATATTGCAACTACGGACCTGAGAATTTAAATGGCAGACGCGGCATAACCCACTACAGGTGAGAAAAATACCGGTTCCCAAATCGTTTTTTCAACTTTCGCACAAAGATTGAAAAACCGACCCAAAGTTAACACATTGTCTCTTAAGGTCGTGTCGGCCAACTAGCTCCACCCTGCGCCCGAATTCCTATTAGCTCACTGGGATCCGGCGGGAAACCGTCAACCAGGTAACCGCCGGAAGCCTCGTAGAGCTCTGTTCGTGCGCGGCGCTGCTCGGAGCACACGAAAAAAGCTTTCTCAAGCGTGAAGAAAAAAGCTCGAAAAATATGTTTTTTTCATTTTGCATCTTCGCTTCCTGGACCTAGCTCGAGTGCAAGACCGAGTTCAAACCTCTCGATGCGGGAAAAGAACGCGCCGGGTGATACTGGATCGGTTTATATGCGTACCAGCTCTGTAGCTCTTCTAAATCTTCAGTTAAGGGAAACCGACAGCACCTGTCAAGATCACTCGTATGATACGAATAGTTTCGCGGATCTAGCTCGAGTAGCAGATCGAGTTCAGACCTCTCGATGGAACAGACGAACGCGCCTGATGATTCTCAATCGGTTTCTGTAAGTCTCAGCTCTGTAGCTGTCCTAAATCTCGAGTTAAAAACAGAAAACCGTCAACGCGTGTCAAGATGACTCGAAACGGCCGACGATTCCCTCAAGTCTTTCGATCATAATATTGCAGCTACGGACCTGAGAATTTAACTGGCAGACGCGGCATAACCCACTACAGGTGGGCAAAATACCGGTTCTCAAAACGATTTTTCAAATTTTGCAACCCCAACCTACCACATTGTCTCTTAAGGTCGGGTCGGCCAACTGGGCGCCGGCGGTAAACCGTCAACCTTTCTTACCGCCGGGGGACTCGTAGAGCTTCCTGACAATATATAATGTGGAAAAAATTGCAGAGAACGAATAGTTTTTCAGCCCAGCGACTTCAGACCTCTCGATGCAACAGCCGAACGCCCCCGATGTTTCTGGATTGTCTTCTTTACGAGCTCTGTAGCTCTCCTACAGCCCGAGTTACGTGCGTAAATCGACAGCACCTCTCAAGATGACTCTAACAAAACGAATAGTTTGGCAACCCAGCTCGAGTATCGAACCGAGTTCAGACCTCTGAATGCGACAGGCGGACGCGTCTGATGTCTCCGAATCGACTCCTGCGATTACCAGCCCTGCTCCCTACAGCCCGAGTTAAGTGCAGAAAACGGACAGCACCTCTCAGGATGACTCGAATAATGCAATAGTTTCGCGGACCTAGCTTGGGCAGCAGACCGAGTTCCGAGCTCTGGATTCGACAGACGGACGCGCCTGATGTCTTAAAAACGATGTCTGTGACCACCAGCACTGTAGCCCCCTTCAGCACGAGTGTGCAGAAAACCGAGAGCACTTCTCAAGATGACTCGAACAATACGAATAGTTTCGCGATTCTAGATCGGGCAGCAGACCGAGTTCAGAGCTCTGAATTCAACAGACAAATGCGACTGATGATTATGAATCGGTTTCTGTAAGTATCAGCTCTGTAGCTGTCCTATAGCTCGATTTAAGTACAGAAAACCCAGAGCGTCTGTCAAGATGACTCGAATAATACAAATAGTTTTGCGGACCTAGCTCGGCAAGCAGACCGAGTTCAGACCTCTGGATTCAACAGGCGAACGCGCCTGAACATTCTGAATCGATTAGCTGTGCTTACGAGCTCTGTAGCTGTCCTGAAGCTCGAATCATGTTCAGAAAACCGTCATCGCGTGTCAAGATGACTTGAAACGGCCGATCCCGCCTGCCTGCTTTTTGGCAGTAAAAGGTACCCGATCGAGATGAGATCAAGATGGCGAGCGGGAATAAGATCGAATATCATAGGAAAAAATACTAGAGCTCAAACGAATTGTTGAATTTCGAGAACAAAATTTTCAACCGACCAAAAGTCACCAAACTGGGCGCCGGCGGTAAACCGTCAACCTTTCTTACCGCCGGGGGACTCGTAGAGCTTCCTCACAATATATAATGTGGAAAAATGCAGAGAACGAATAGTTTTTCAGCCCAAGCGATTTCAGATCTCTCCATGCAACAGCCGAACGCCCCCGATGCTTCTGGATTGTCTTCTTTGCGAGCTCTGTAGCTCTTCTACAGCCCGAGTTACGTGCGCAAACCGACAGCACCTCTCAAGATGACTCTAACAAAACGAACAGTTTGGCAACCCAGCTCGAGTATCAAACCGAGTTCAGACCTCTGAATGCGACAGGCGGACGCGTCTGATCTCTGCGAACCGACTCCTGTGATTATCAGCCCTGCAGCCCCCCTACAGCCCGAGTTAAGTGCAGAAAACCGACAGCATCTCTCAGGATGACTCGAACAATACTATAGCTTCGCAGACCTAGTTCGGGCAGCAGACCGAGTTCCGAGCTCTGGATTCGACAGGCGGACGCGCCTGATGACTTCAAATCGATTCCTCTGACCACCAGCACTGTAGCCCCCCCCCCAGCCCGAGTTGATTGCAGAAAACCGAGAGCACTTCTGAAGATGACTCGAACAGTAAGAATAGCTGCGGTTCTAGATCGGGCAGCAGACCGAGTTCAGAGCTCTGGATTCAACAAACAAATGCGACTGATGATTATGAATCGGTTTCTGTAAGTATGACCTCTGTAGCTGTCATATAGCTCGAGTTAAGTACAGAAAACCGAGAGCGTCTGTCAAGATGACTCGGATAATACGAATAGGTTTGCGGACCTAGCTCGGCTAGCAGACCGAGTTCAGACCTCTAGATTCAACAGGCGAACGCGCCTGATGATTCTGAATCGATTAGCTGTACTTACCAGCTCTGTAGCTGTCCTGAAGCTCGAGTTATCTTCAGAAAACCGTTATCGCGTATGAAGATGACTTGAAACGGCTGATCCCGCCTGCCTGCTTTTTGGCAGTAAAAGGTACCCGATCGAGCTGAGATCAAGATGGCGAGCGGGAATAAGATCGAATATCATGGGAAAAAATACTAGAGCGAATTGTTGAATTTCGAAAACAAAATTTTCAACCGACCAAAAGTCATCAAAAGGTCCGTCGAGATTTTTCTTGCGAACTAGCTCTCCAGCGCCCCGGAACTGGCGCCGGCGGTGAACCGTCAACTGGTCACCGCCGGGAACCTCGTAGAGCTCTTTTCACGCGTAAGAGAGTTCAGAGTCGGAAGAGAAAGCTTCTGGAGGCATTTCTCGAAAAAATGACCATTCATTTTTTTTCATGTCGACATGAAGTTGGTTCCGCCAAGTGTTTTGATAGTAAATGTGCGCCTACAGAGCTCATATTAAGACGCAGAGGCCCTCATAGTCGTTTACAGGTGCGAAAAATCTGCTCTCCGAAAACGAATTGTCAAATATCCTTCAATTTTTCGCAAAACCACCCACAAATTATCACTTTGTCCGTGCTGGCCGGGTCGGCCAACTGGCGCCGGCGGTGAATCGTCAACCTGGTCACCGCCGGGAACCTCGTAGAGCTCATTCCACGCGTGAGAGTGCTTAGAATCGACAGAGAGAGCTTCTGGAAGCATTTTGCGAAAAAGGCAAAATTGATTTTTTTTCACGGCGATATGAAGTTGGTTCCGCCAAATGTTTTGATAGTAAACTGGGCGCCGGCGGTAAACTGTCAACCTTCCTTACCGCCGGGGGACTCGTAGAGCTCCCTGAGCATATATAATGTTGAAAAAAATTGCAGAGAACGAATAGTTTTTCAGCCTGAACGATTTCAGACCTCTCGATGCAACAGCCAAACGCCCCTCATGCTTCTAGATCGTTTTCTAGGCGCACGAGCTCGGTAGCTCTCCTACAACCCGAGTAAAATCGACAGCACCTCCCAACATCACTCAAACAATACAAATAGTTTCGCGAATCTAGCTCGAGTATGAGACCGAGTTCAGACATCTGAATGCAACAGGCGGACGCGCCTGATGTCTCCGAATCGATTCCTGTGATAACCAGCCCTGCAGCCCCCTTACAGCCCGATTAAAGTTCAGAAAATCGACAGCACCTCTGAAGATTGCTCGAACAATACGAATAGTTTCGCGGACCTAGCTCGGGCAGCAGGCCGAGTTCAGGGGTTCTAAATGCGATTACAATGATTAACAGCCCTGTAGCCCCCCTACAGCCCGAGTTAAGTGCAGAAAACGAACAGCACCTCTCAAGATGACTCGACGAATACAAATAGTTTTGCGAACCTTGCTCGGGCAGCACACCGATTAGCGAGCTCTGGATTCGGCAGGCGAACGCGCCTGATGTCTCCGAATCGATTCCTGTGAGCACGAGCCCTGTAGCCCCCCTACAGCCTGAGTTAAGTGCAGAAAATTGTCAGCACCTCTCAAGATGACTGCAACAACACGAATAGTTTCGCGAATCTAGCTCGGGCAGCAAACCGGGTTCAGACCTCTAGATGCAACAGGCGAACGCGCCTGATCATTCGCAATCGATTTCTGCGAGAATGGCCTCTGTAGCTGCCCTGCAGCTCGAGTTAAGTACAAAATACCGACAACACGTATCAAGATGACTCGAAACAGCTGATCCCGCCGCGATGCTTTTTGGAGAAATATTTACCGGATCGAGCTGAGATTAAGGAGGCGAGCGGGAATGATATCGAATATGATCAAAAAAATACTAGAGCTCAAACGAATTGTTGAATTTCGAGAACGAAATTTTCAACCGACCAAAAGTCAGCAAAAGGTCCGTCGAGATTTTTCTTGCCCTAGCTCTCCAGCGCGCCGGAATTACTCTTAAGCTTCCAGCAACTAGCTAAGGGAAGCTTCACGAGCTAAGGTCCGTCGAGATTTTTCTTGCCAGCTGGGCGCCGGCGGTAAACCGTCAACCTTGGTTACCGCCGGGAGACTCGTAGAGCTTCCTAGCTCGACTTAAGTTGAGAAAACCGACAGCACCTACCAACATTCCGACTCATAGTGAATATTTTTTGGCCTCTGAATGCGACAGGCGGACGCGTCTGATGTCTGCGAATCGACTCCTGTCATTACCAGCCCTGCAGCCCCCCTACAGCCCGAGTTAAGTGCAGAAACCGACAGCACCTCTCAGGATGACTCGAACAATACAGTAGTTTCGCAGACCTAATTCGGGCAGCAGACCGAGTTCCGAGCTCTGGATTCGACAGGCGGACGCGCCTGATGTCTTCAAATCGATTCCTGTGACCACCAGCACTGTAGCTCCCCTGAGCGCGAGTTGAGTGAAGAAAACCGAGAGCAGTTCTCAAGATGGCTCGACCAATACGAATAGTTTCGCGATTCTAGATCGGGCAGCAGACCGAGTTCAGAGCTATGGATTCGACAGACAAACGCAACTGATGATTCTGAATCGGTTTCTGTACACATCAGCTCTGAAGCTGTCCTACAGCTCGAGTTAAGTACAGAAAACCGAGAGTTCCTGTCAAGATGACTCAAATAATTCGAATAGGTTTGCGGACCTAGCTCGGCTAACAGACCGAGATCAGACCTCTGGATTCAACAGGCGAACGCGCCTAATCATTCTACATCGATTAGCTGTGCTTACCAGCTCTGTAGCTGTCCTAAAGCTCGAGTTATGTTCAGAAAACCGTCAGCGCGTATCAAGATGACTCGAAACGGCCGATCCCGCCACAGTGCTTTTCGATAGTAATATTCACCCGATCGAGCTGAGATCAAGATGGCGATCGGGAATAAGATCGAATAGCACGGGAAAAATACTAGAGCTCTAACGAATCATTGAATTTTGAGAACATAATTTTCAATTGAGCAAAAGTCACCAAAAGTTCCGTCGAGATTTTTCGAGCCAACTAGCCCGCCAGTGCGTCCGAACTGGGCGCCGGCGGTAAACCGTCAACCTTGGTTTTTTGCGTCTTTGCTGGGACCGTGTTGGCCACTAAGGCCAGGTCCAACAAAGTATCAGGCGAAACAGAGCCTCATATTTATCACGCAAGCAGTCAGCTCTTATAACACAACAGCGAAGCTGATGGAATAAAGAGAATCACATGCCCGCAATGACACAATCAAACGCAAAGCACACAAAAGACAAACGAATGAGTAATGAACAGCGAAGCTGTTGGAATAAACAAGAACACAGATAAAGATGAAACAATGTGTGACTTATCACTGCGAATGATCAAAGAAGGTCTGCACAACCTGTGGGAGCACATCGTATATGCGCTCCGCCGCTGATAGTTCCGTATCTGTGACAGTGGCGCTTGGTGGCAGACACCAAGCCGCAATATACACATCCTTGAAAATGATGTCGGTCCGCGAGAAGATATATTTGTTTCGCAGACCGATCTGTATCCACACTCCACAGGCACTTCCGCGGCTACAAACGCCCCCATCAAAGCCGGCTTTGATAAGGCAAGGAATATAACACTGAGATTCAAAATCGCTGAGGTAAGTGAAATCGGCGTACACGTGGCCCTGACGGGCCTGATGGGTCAGTAAGTCAGCTCTCTGGTTCCATTCCCGAAAAGAATGAGAGAAGAAGTCTCGGCCAGCCTCTGGAGGCCTCACCGAGTATGTGTCCTGCACCTCGTCCAACTTATTAATCAGAGTATCCACCCTTTTCTGATACACCTGAGCTAATACTTTCCATTTCCCACAGAGCCAGTTAATCACATGCAGTGAATCCCCCTGGATATCCAGTGGTATCCCATCCGTTTCGAGGTCCCACTGTGTGCAACGCATGTTATGCAACACGATACGTTTGCTGAGACGATCCCTATATGCTGGTGTATCATCCCGATCCTGACCTATATGAACCCCTCCATCCTCATCCAAGTTCAAGAACACAGGCACTCCTGAGGACGCCAAGCCTTTGCATTTCTTTTGGAAATACTTCAACATAGTACTAGAACAAACATGTGCAGCGAAATCCATGAAATGCTCAAAACTTCCAGCAAAGAACTCCCACCAGGATAAACCATAAAACGATTCCAATGAATAGTACCACGGACGAAGTCCCACACTCTCCTGTCCCCCACGATGTCGTTTCATTGAGCTGGCCTCCTTCCATTTCCCCCAACATCTGAGAGCCTCGCTTGAATCTGTCCTCATTCTATCCCACAGTCGGCCAAACGCCAGGCATGAGAACGAGAATCTCTCCAAGCTCTTGTCGAGTTTGCCTTCAGCGTCTCCTGATCTGTGATCAACCTATGGGCAAAATCATGTACGTCGATTGCCCACATCCAGTGCACTCTGAGAAACTTCTGTACAATACCCGCATAGTGTGCATCATGAAATTTTTGTCTCGCACGTTCATACCTCCTCGTATTCCATTCCTGATAACTTTCCCCTTCCCTCCGTACGTATACAACGAGACATGACAGCCAGGCACTTACCCTCAAAGATATGAAGGGCACTCAATGAACTAGAGTCGACCGTACATCCTTCCGCCGCGTAGAGAACAATACGCTGAACCCTCTGTGCATACCTCTCATACTTATATTTCAACGGGATGGCCGTGGAACGGAAGAAGGTCGCCTGCCCCCAGAAAGCCCTGCGAGCAGAGTCAATACTAGCATCCAAATCTGGATGCTCATTCACATGTAGTTCAGAACAAATATGAGCCCCAAGCACCTCCATCTCCGTCACTCTTCTAAATCGAAACACTCCCGAATCCTCCGACCCCATCGAGAGAACAAGATCAGCAGTGCGTAATATTTCCCCGTCCGCATCTCGCGGAGGATCAACCCCGAACACCAAGTACAATAGACTGGACTCTTTCCATTTCATACCATAATCATGTAACTGTGTAGTTAGACCGTGTAACATGCGCGTGAGTTCCTCCCGACTCCGAGCCAGAACATAACAGTTGTCCGCCCAACGGAAGTGATTAATAATCGAAACACAGCTAGTCGCGCCAGTCGCAAACTCAATACGATAACCTAGTCCTAGTACGTCCCATTCACGAATCGTGGAACTCCACATAGCAGCAACAATAAGATTGAAAGCCAATGGGCCCTCAGGCCCTCCCGTCCGAATACATTTGTCCCACCTTACCTCCAAAACCTCAATCCCATCATAATAGAAAGTGCCTACACATTCACACAAGGGGTTAAGTAGAGCATACTGTAGGTACAGGGGCACACTCGCATGATCCAACCCGCGCCTGACATTGGCCACCGTGCAGTGATCGAACGCCTGGAGGACATCAGCGTTCGCCAAGTGTGCCATTTCCCCTTTTCCCCAGTGTGCAGCATGTTGACCTATATGTTTGATGCTACCTGTGATTTCGTGTGTACGGCGATGTTCCTGGAAACCATACAACCCAATATGACGAAACACTCCGTTTCTTTCAATATGGCCCTCAATCAGGAGAACAATACAGGAACTGAACCATCTCGAAACAGCATTCTGCATACACAGCAAACGACCGTCTTTTAACTTAGTAATCCCTGGAATTTTGGGCATAAAAGAGACAAGGATCTCACGCCACGACTGAGGATACGGAGTCGTGAGCTTGATGATTTTATCGAACAACTTCTGGATCGCTCTGAGAGCACACCACGGCAAGCTCCTAAGAATCTCGCACGGTATCCCATCTGGCCCAGTAGCCCTCTGGGTCTTCAGCCGAGCCCATACTAATTCCCACAACTGATGTGGATCGTACCTCATGCACAGCCCTCATCCTGATCTCCTCCATCATACTGTTGGTGGTATTGCGTACCTCCTCGGACGACACCTTGAAACGAACGAACTTGTCGAGCTCCTCCTTCCACTCCTCACGGTCCTCCGTCTCCCTCCCATCCACCAGTAAATGTTTGATAGTATATATGACCTTACGCTTTGTTGGGGGACATCTGCACATAATCATATCCCGTCGATAATTTCTGCGTAGACGATTGGCCTCATTCTTTAACCTCCTCAACCTCTCCACCTCCTCCTTCGGACACATCTTAACCTCCTCCTCGGCCCTCGTGAGCTGCACCGGCCTGGACGGCTCTCTTGGTCTTCTCGCACCCGTGGTGGAGTAGTCCACCGTCGGTGACAGGTACGCCTCCAGCATAGTACTCTGCAAACACTGTGGACAGGTCACAGACGGACACCTCGAACGAGCGAAGGCCGCACCGCCTAGATTCAAATCCACATGCTGCCGAGCCTGATGCTCATCAGCCCAAGTCGAACACTTGTATCCGACCAGGGACGGCCTAGACTTCTGACCAGGCTGGGGGTCAGGGCGACGAACAATCACATTCCCAGGGTCCGTGAAACTCGCCGTGATGATAGCGTGATCGGATAATCTAATGAACTGCTTCTTACCACCCCTCTTGAAACACCACTTCACCTCCAGATCCGAGAACTCCCAACGATGAGGGACAAGTAGGTAATCCAGGACCCTCTTCGAAGTCAGAAACTTGTTCTCCCCCCACGACTCCCAGGTATGCTTCCTAGTATTGAAAGTGTTGGCGGCCTTCAGTCCATGTGATTCCATGAACTCTAAGAGCAGCTCCTTCAGCCTCCTCCTCCGATTCCTCCTCTCAATCTGCTGTGTACCGTCTCCTCCTCTCTCCCACCTTCTGTCCGTACGAGTACCCTCCTCTCCAGTAGCCCCATACTCCTCCCCACTATACGAAAACTTGCACCCAGGCGGAATCTCCACATTTGCATCGAGCAGAACACAAAAGCTGGCCTGAGGAAACTTAGTGCGGAGTACATTACGAGCACGACTGATCTGCTCATAGACCTCCGCAGCTATCTCTACACAATCCTCCACATGAGGGTCTGGCAAATACGCTGACACAATAATAAGTGGTGACTTTTCTGACCCAAAGACGCCGGTAACGAACCTCGTGAAACACGTAGAGAACATGCGGACGGCAGCCGCCCAAGATCTGTCGAAGATGAGAGCTGCCTTGCTACACGAACTAGTTTTGATGCGCCACCCCAAGCGTTCAAATTCACCATGCACAAGGTATTGGGTTTCCTGACATGCAAAGAGCCCACCACATGCCCTCATATGATGGAGAATCTCAGCACATTTAAAATGAGCCTCACCTGCTTTGTTCAGGTTCCAGCTCGCCAAACGTACGCCTCGGACGAGACGCCGCAAACGTCACTGCCTACGATTCACTTCCTGAAGTATCTCATTCATGGGGACCGTCAGCGCGGAATAGATAGATACAATACGAGCCCATGCATCAGCATGAAGAACCCAAGCCCCTGTGGTGTTCGTATACGTCGCAAAACAGACGGGTCGGAGATTCGGAACAGCTTGAGTCCAAATAAGAACTCCTCGGTGGCCCCACCTCCCCACGGATCTCGATTTGAACATGAGCCGATGTCATACTTCGCCAAGTCCCACAGAAACGAGCAACCGCTTTCACATGATCACGCTTCCAGGGTGCACACTCCACAAGCGTACGAATCTTTCTGGGATCGATAGGCGTGTCCATATCTTGAATGAGAACATCGGCATTTGGATATGTATAACCTGGAGGCGGAGCAATACGATCGGCTGGTTCCTTACAGACCATATCCATCCATTTCTTTATTCTCCAAAGGGTGTCCCGTGCTGTCCCTTCTTTGAAACCGACCTTCACGCTTCCGTACATATATCTTCCTCCGTTTAATCGTTCAGTTTTATCTTTGTCGTAAGCATTCCTTTCCTCCCCCTGAAGTGTTCCAAACATATTCGATATAAGCTGTGACGCATCCGCCCAGGGTATCATTTGATTTCCCCGATTTACTTGGTTTGACCAATCCGTAACCCACCCTTTGAGTTCAAGATAAGTTGGCGCAAACTGGCTCGATCGCCCTTGTTGCACGTGAGGGGCCGAACCTACACCTCCACCAGAGGACCCGCCAGGGCCCACACTAGTCGAAACCGATGCGGCAGGAGATCCAGCCAAAATTTGCTTAACCTGTTTCTCCAGAATATCTGTCCGTGCATCTGATTTGTCCATGCGCTCCGTATGCAACTTAAGTGCGTCATCAACTCTTTTAATGTCCGTCTTCGTCGATTGAACAACATGGATGAGATCCTCATGTGCATCCTCCGTTTTCCAAACATGCTTCATCATCATCTGTTTGAAAGGATCCTTCTCCTGCGCTAACATCAATTTCCTCTCCTCCTCTATCTCTGGGCCACGTGCACGTTTAGATCGAATCTCACTCTCCCCCGTCATTTCGGCATCCGCCGCTGCAGCAACATGAGTCATATTCTCAAGAATGTTACCGTCCAATCCGTATTTATCTAACCAATTCTTATCGTCCTCACGTTGACGCTTGTTTGATGCTGCCTCCAGTGCCTGCAAGTCTTTCTGATCCCACGGTTGGTATTCCTCAAGGAAATCGAAGTTGACCCTATCGTCCTGGTAATCCTCAGTGGGTATGTCCAGATTCTTTCGACGACGAAACCACTCCTCAGTACTTTCACCCCAATGCTCGAGACCGATCTCTCTCCTCAAGGCCAGCTGGGCCTCAGGACTGTCGTACGACGTTGTGTCAACAACGATCCAGCACACAAGAAACTTTCACTCGTTCAATAAGAGATAATATATGCAGACAGACAATGCACAGCAGTGCAGCACACCAGAAAGTATCTCAATACCACGAAGAAGAATTCAGCGTACAATACACGAGATGTAGTGTATGCAGACAAAAACCTCGGGGGAACCCAGGCTCGCCCAGGCTCACACCCCGAGGCGAAGGCTCGCTAGAACGTCTGGAGGTTACCCAGGCAGAGACGTTCTTGAGCCTTGAGCCAAAATGGCTACGGTAGAGCTTCCTAGAGAGAGCTTGGTTACCGCCGGGAGACTCGTAGAGCTTCCTAGATCGACTTAAGTTGAGAAAACCGACAGCACCTACCAACATTCCGACTCATAGTGAATATTATTTGACCTCTGAATGCGACAGACGGACGCGTCGGATGTCTGCGAATCGACTCCTGTCATTACCAGCCCTGCAGCCCCCCTACAGCCCGAGTTAAGCGCAGAAAACCGACAGCATCTCTCAGGATGACTCGAACAATACAATAGTTTCGCGGACCTAGCTTGGGCAGCAGACCGAGTTCCGAGCTCTGGATTCGACAGGCGGACGCGCCTGATCTCTTCAAATCGATTCCTGTGCCAACAAGCACTGTAGCTCCCCTGAGCGCGAGTTGAGTGAAGAATACCGAGAGCACTCCTCAAAATCACTCGACCAATACGAATAATTTCGCGATTCTAGATCGGGCAGCAGACCGAGTTCAGAGCTCTGGATTCGACAGACAAACGCAACTGATGATTCTGAATCGGTTTCTGTAAATACCAGCTCTGTAGCTGTTCTACAGCTCGAGTTAAGGTCAGAAAACCGAGAGTTCCTGTCAAGATGACTTGAATAATACGAATAGGTTTGCGGACCTAGCTCGGCTAGCAGACCGAGTTCAGACCTCTGGATGCAATAGTTTAACGCGCCTGATCATTCTGAATCGATAAGGTGTGCTTACCAGCTCTGTAGCTGTCCTAAAGCTCGAGTTATGTTCAGGAAACCGTCAGCGCGTATCAAGATGACTCGAAACGGCCGATCCCACCACAGTGCTTTTCGATAGTAATATTCACCCGATCGAGCTGAGATCAAGATGGCGACCGAGAATAAGATCGAATATCACGGGCAAAAGTACTAGAGCTCTAAGGAATGGTTGAATTTCGAGAACAAAATTTTCAACCGACCAAAAGTCACCAAAAGTTCTGTCGAGATGCGCCGGAATTACTGGGCGCCGGCGGTAAACCGTCAACCTTTGTTACCGCCGGGGGACTCGTAGAGCTTCCTGACAACATGTAATGTCGGAAAAAAATACACCGAAACAATAGTTTTTTAGCCCAAGCAATTTCAGACTTCTCGGATGCAACAGCCGAACGCCCCTCATACTTCTGCATTGTCTTCTACACGAGCTCTGTAGCTCTCTTACAGCCCGAGTACGCGCGTAAATCGACAGCACTTCTCAAGATGACTCGAACAATACGAATAGTTTGGCAAACCTAGCTCGAGTATCAGACCAAGTTCAGACCTCTGCATGCGACCGGTGGCCGCGTCTGATGTCTGCGAATCGACTCCTGTCATTACCAGCCCTGCACCTTCCCTACAGCCCAAGTTAAGTGCAGGAAACCGACAGCAGCTCTCAGGATGACTCGAACGACACGAATAGTGTCGCGGATCTAGTTCGGGCAGCAGACAGAGTTCGAAGTTCTGGATTCGGAAGGCGGATGCGCCTGATCTCTCGGAATCAATTCCAGTGATACCAGCCATGGAGCCCCCCTACAGCCCGAGTTGACTGTAGAGAACTGACAGCATCTCTCAAGATGACTCGAACAATACGAATAGTTTTGCGATTCTAGATCGGACAGCAGACCGAGTTCAGAGCTCTGGATTCAACAGACAACGGCCACTGATGATTCTAAATCAGATTCTGTACGTATCAGCTCTGTAGCTGTCCTGTAGCTCGAGTTAAGTACAGAAAAGCAAGAGTGTCTGTCAAGATGACTCGATAATACAAATAGGTTTGCGGACCTAGCTCGGCCAGCAGACTCTAGAATCAACAGGCGAACGCGCCTGATCATTCTGAATCGATTAGCTGTGCTTACCAGCTCTGTAGCTGTCCTGGAGCATGTCTTTTTCCATGCGGATATAAAGTTGGTTTCGCCAAGTGTTTTAATAGCCCGCGCCGGAATTCCTCCAGCTCATCGGTGCCGACCAGCTCTACGAGGTATATCGGAAACAATTGCAGAGAACAAATAGCTGTTCAGCCCAAGCGGTTTCAGACCTCTCGATGCAACAGCCGAACGCCCCACGATGCTTCTCGATGGTCTTCTGTACGAGCTCTGTAGCTCTCCTACAGCCCGAGTTACGTGCGAGAATCGACAGCATCTCTCAAGATACTCGAACAAAACGAATAAATGCAAACGCACTAGAAACTTGGTAGCGTCCAAAACCCGGAGAGCGAAGATACCCTCCGGGACGGGAAATTGGCAGCTTCCAAAACCCGGAGAGCATAGAAAATCTCGGGGACAGGAAACTTGGTAGCGTCCAAAACCCGGAGAGCAAAAGGAACACACACTGGAAAACTGGGAACCGTCGGTAAACCGTCAACCAGGTTACCGCCGGGCATCTCGTAGAGCTCTTTTGTTGCACAGCGCTCCTCGGAACATATGAAGGAAGCTTCTGAAGCAAGAGCAGGAAAACTCGAAAAACACGATTTTTGGGTTTTCATCAAAAGTCGTTCCCTCAAGTCTTTTGATAGTAATACTCCAGCTATGGACCTGGAAATTTAACTGGCAGGCGCGGCACAACCTACTGGGAACCGGCGGTAAACCGTCAACCAGGTTACCGCCGGGACCCTCGTAGAGCTCTCAGGTCGGTTCCGATATGACAGCAGAAGAAAGCTTCTGCATACCAGCTTTAAACATAAAGACATCTGATGGTTCCCCGTAGTCTTTTAATCGAAATGATGCAGCTAGGGCCCTGAGAATTACACCATCAAAAGCGCCATGATTCACTGCATAGAGTAAAAATTCGAATTTGCAAAACGAATTTCAAAATCTCTCGCTATCTCGAAAAACCGACCCCAGGTCATCACATTGTCCGCCCGGGCCGGGTTGGCCAACTAGCTGCACCCGGCCCCGGAATTCCTCTAGCTCATCGATGCCGAAGAGCTCTACGAGGTACTACACGTGAAAAAATACTGGTTCTCGAAACGAATTTCAAAATCTTGCACTTGGTAGCTTCCAAAACTGGGCGCCGGCGGTAAACCGTCAACCTTGGTTACCGCCGGGAGACTCGTAGAGCTTCCTAGCTAGACTTAAGTTGAGAAAACCGACAGCATCTACCAACATTCCGAGTAATAGTGAATATTTTTTGACCTCTGAATGCGACAGGCGGACGCGTCTGATGTCTGCGAATCGACTCCTGTCATTACCAGCCCTGCAGCCCCCCTACCGCCCGAGTTAAGTGCAGAAAACCGAGAACACCTCTCAGGATGACTCGAACAATGCAGTAGTTTCGCAGACCTGATTCAGGCAGCAGACCGAGTTTCGAGGTCTGGATTCGACAGGCCGACGCGCCTGATGTATTCGAATCGATTCCTGTGACAACAAGCACTGTCGCCCACCTCAGCGCGAGTTGAGTGAAGAAAACCAAAAGCACTTCTCAAGATGACTCCCAATACATAAGTTCGCGATTCTAGATCGGGCAGCAGACCGAGTTCAGAGCTCTCGATTCCACAGACAAGGGCAACTGATGATTCTGAATCAGTTCCTGTAAATATCAGCTCTGTAGCTGTCCTACAGCTCGAGTTAAGTACAGACAACCGAGAGTTCCTGTCAAGATGACTCGAATAATGCGAATAGGTTTGCGGACCTAGCTCGGCTAACAGACCGAGTTCAGGGCTCTGGATTCAACAGGCGAACGCGTCTAATGATTCTACATCGAATAGCTGTGCTTACCAGCTCTGTAGCTGTCCTAAAGCTCGAATTATCTTGAGAAAACCGTCAGCGCGTATCAAGATGACTCAAAACGGCCGATCCCGCCATGACGCTTTCCGATAGTAATACCCACCCGATCGAGCTGAGATCAAGATGGCGAGCGGCAATAAGATCGAATATCACGGGAAAAAATACTAGAGCTCTAACGAATGGTCAGATTTCGAGAACATAATTTTCAACCGAGCCAAAGTTGTGAAAAGTTCAGTCGAGATTTTTCGAGCCAACTAGCCTGCCAGCGTTTTCGAATTACTCTTAAGCTTCGCCGCTGCGCTCTCAGGGAAGCTCTACTGGGCGCCGGCGGTAAACCGTCAACCTTTCTTACCGCCGGGGGACTCGTAGAGCTTCCTGACTATATATAATGTAGAAAAAAATTGCAGAGAACAAATAGTTTTTCACCTCTCGATGCAGCAGCCAAACGCCCCCTGATGCTTCTGGATTGTCTTCTGTACGAACTCTGTAGCTCTGCTACAGCCCGAGTTACGTGCGCTATAATCAACAGCACCTCTGAAGATAACTGAAACGAAACGAATAGTTTCCTAAACTTAGCTCGAGTATCAGACCGAGTTCAGGCCTCTGAATGCGACAGGCGGACGCGTCTGATGTCTCCGAATCGATTTCTGTGATTACCAGCCCTGCAGCTCCCCTACAGCCCGAGTTAAGTGCAGAAAACCGACAGCATCTTTCAGAATGACTTGAACAATACGAACAGGTTCGCGGACCGAGTTCAGGCAGCAGGCCGAGTTCCGAGCTCTGGCTTCCACAGGCGGACGCGCCTGATGTCTCCAAATCGATTGCTGTCCCCACCAGCACTGTAGCCCCCTACAGCCCGAGTTCAGTTTAGAAAGTGACAGTACCTCCTCAGATGATTCGAACAATACGAATAGTTTCGCGATTCTAGCTCGGGCAGCAGGGCGAGTTCAGAGCTCTCGATTCAACAGACGAACGCGCCGGATGATTCCCAATCGATTTCTGTGACTATGAGCTCTGTAGCTGCCCTACAGCTCGAGTTAAGCACAACGTACCGAGAGCGTCTGTCAAGATGACTCGGATAATGCGAATAGGTTTTTGAACCTAGCTCGGCTAGCAGACCGAGTTCAGGCCTCTGGGTTCAACAGGCGAACGCGCCTGATCATTCTACATCGATTAGCTGTGCTTACTGGTCCTGTAGCTGTCTTGGAGCTCGAGTTATGTTCAGAAAACCGACAGCGCGTATCAAGATGACTCGAAACGGCCGATCCCGCCAGCCTGCTTTTTGGCAGTAGAAAGGTACCCGATCGAGCTGAGATCAAGATGGCGAGCGGGAATACGATCGAATATCATGGAAAAAAAAACTAGAGCTCTAACGAATGTTCAAATTTTGAGAACAAAATTTTCAACCGACCGAAAGTCACCAAAAGGTCCGTCGAGATTTGTCTTGCCAACTGGCGCCGGCGGTGAACCGTCAACCTGGTCACCGCCGGGAACCTCGTAGAGCTCCTCTCACTAGTAAGAGTGCAGAGAATCGACACAGAATCAAAAAAAAATGAAATTTTTCGAAAATCTTGAAATTCGATTTTTTCGATGTTCATATTCGCTCAGTTCCCGGAAGTCAACTCATGCAAAAATGCATCGAGAGAGCTGAGCTGCTGTCAGAGAGGAGTTTATATGCCAATGCTCGGCGTAAACATCTGCTTTTTCAAAATAAATGGTCAAATATCTTTCAAATTTTCCCAACACCCAACTGGGCGCCGGCGGTAAACCGTCAACCTTGGCTACCGCCGGGGAACTCGTAGAGCTTCCTAGCTCGAGTTAAGTTGAGAAAACCGACAGCACCTTCCAACATTCCGACTTATAGTGAATATCTTTTTACCCCTGAATGAGACAGGCGGGCGCGTCTGATGTCTGCGAATCGACTCCTGTCATTACCAGCCCTGCAGCCTCCCTAGAGCTCGAGTTAAGTGCAGAAAACCGACAGCACCTCTCAGAATGACTCGAACAATACAGTAATTTCGTAGACCTAATTCGGGCGGCAGACCGAGTTTCGAGCTCTGGATTCGACAGGCGGACGCGCCTGATTCTTCAAATCGGTTCCTGTGACCACCAGCACTGTAGCCGCCATCAGCGCGAGTTGAGTGAAGAAAATCGACAGCACCTCTCAAGATGACTCGACCAATACGAATAGTTTCGCGATTCTAGATCGGGCAGCAGACCGAGTTGAGAGCTCTGGAGTCGACAGACAAACGCAACTGATGATTCTGAATCGGTTTCTGTAAAAATCAGCTCTGTAGCTGTTCCACAGCTCGAGTTAAGTAAGTACAGAAAACCGAGAGTTCCTGTCAAGATGACTCGAAGAATACGCTTAGGTTTGCGGACCTAGCTCGGCAAGCAGACCGAGTTCAGACCTCTGGTTTGAACAGGCGAACGCGCCTAATCATTCTACATCGATTAGCTGTGCTTACCAGCTCTGTAGCTGTTAGTTAACACTTTGTCCTTTCTGGCCGGGTGGGCCAACTAGCTCCACCCCGCGCCGGAATTCCTCTAGCTCATCGATGAGCTCTACGAGGTACTAGCTCCATCCCGCGCCGGAATTCCTCTAGCTCATCGATGCCGAAGAGCTCTACGAGGTACTAGCTCTCCAGCGCCCCGGAACTGGCGCCGGCGGTGAACCGTCAACCTGGTCACCGCCGGGAATCTCGTAGAGCTCCTTGCATCCGTGAGAAAGCTCAGCATCAAAGCCAGAGCTTCTGGGAGCTTTTCTACAAAAACTTCAAGTTGAGATTTTTCGGAGTCCACATAAAGTCGGTTCCTCCAACTGAACTGGTACTAAAAAAGCTGCTCAGAGAACAAAGTTTATAGCTCAATGCTCAGAGTAAAAATCTGCTTCCCTAAAATGAATTGTCAAATATCTTTAAAATTTTTGCAAAACCACCCAAAAGTTGTCATGTTGTCCGCCTTAGCCGGGTCGACCAACTGGGCGCCGGCGGTAAACCGTCAACCTTTCTTACCGTCGGGGGACTCGTAGAGCTTCCTGACAATATATAGTGTGGGAAAAAATCCCAAAGAACGACTAGGTTTTCAGCCCAAGCGATTTCAGACCTCTGAAGATAACGCTAACAAAAAAAACAAACAGTTTCGCAACCCAGTTCGAGTATCAAGCCGAGTTCAGACCTCTGAATGCGACAGGCGGGCGCGTCTGATGTCTGCGAATCCACTCATGTGATTCCCAGCCCTGCAGCCCCCCTACAGCCCGAGTTAAGTGCAGAAAATTGACAGTATCGACTCGAATAATAGAATAGTTTTGCGGACCTACTGGGCGCCGGCGGTAAACCGTCAACCTTGGTTACCGCCGGGGAACTCGTAGAGCTTCCAAGCTCGACTTAAGTTGAAAAAATCGACAGCACCTACCAACATTCTGACTCATAGTGAATATGTGTTGACCTCTGAATGCGACAAGCGGACGCGTCTGATGTCTGCGAATCGACTCCTGTCATTACCAGCCCCGCAGCCCCCCTACAGCCCGAGGTCAGTGCAGAAAACCGACAGCATCTCTCAGGATGACTCGAATAATACAATAATTTGCCGAACCTAGTTCGGGCAGCAGACCAAGTTCCGAGCTCTGGATTCGACAGGCGGACGCGCATGATCTCTTTAAATCGATTCATATGACAACCAGCACTGTAGCCCCCTCTCAGCGCAAGTTGAGTGAAGAAAACCGAGAGCACTTCTCAAGATGACTCGACAAATACGAATAATTTCGCGATTCTAGATCGGGCAGAAGACCGAGTTCAGAGCTCTGGATTAAGTACAGAAAACCGAGAGTTTCTGTCAAGATGACTCGAATAATACGAATAGGTTTGCGGGCCTAGCTCGGCTCACAGACCGAGTTCAGACCTCTGGATTCAAGAGGCAAGCGCGTCCTCATTCTGCATCGATTAGCTGTGCGTACCAGCTCTGTAGATGTCCTAAAGCTCGAGTTATGTTGAGAAAACCGTCAGCGCGTATCAAGATGCCTCGAAACGGCCGATCCCGCCAGAGTGCTTCTTGGCCTTCAAAATTACCCGATCGAGCTGAGATCAAGATGGCGAGCGGGAATAAGATCGAATATCACGGGAAAAAATACTAGAGCTCTAACGAATGGTCAAATTTCGAGAACAAAATTTTCAACCGACCAAAAGTCAGCAAAAGTTCCGTCGAGATTTTTCTTGCCAACTAGCTCTCCAGCGCGCCGGAATTACTCTTAAGCTTCCAGCAAATAGCTTAGGGAAGCTCTACGAGTCAGTTCGAGCAGCAGACCGAGTTCCGAGCTCTGGAATCGACCGACAGACGCGCCTGATGTGTGCAAATCGATATCCGCAGCACTGTAGCCCTCCCCGAGCACGAGTTGAGTGCAGAAGATTGAGAGCACTTCTCAAGATCATTCGGACAGTACGAATAGTTTCGCGAACCTAGCTCGGGCAGCAGGCTGAGTTCAGAGCTCTCGGTTCAACAGACGAACGCGACTGATGATTCCCGGAGAGCTCGCTGAGAGCTAAAGGGCTTAAGATTAGAAGCCGGACGGTGGTGGTGCCCGCCAGCAGCCCATCTCCGCCGGTCCAGAATCCCCGCAGCAGGTCGTTCGACCCGGCAACTGGTCCGGGAGAGCTTCCGGCAAGCTTCCACGCGTGCCTGCACGCGTGCAGGCACGCGTGGAAGCGTTTCTGGCAGCGCTTCGGAAGCGCTGCGGGGGAGCCCCCCAGAGCCCCGGAAGAGGTTTACGCGAGCTTCCGTGGGCTTGCCAGGAAGGTTTTCCGGTGTGTGCTCTCTTTGCTCTGCGGGTTTTGGACGCTACCAATTCCCCATCGATGTCTGTGACAATGAGCACTGTAGCTGCCCTACAGCTCGAGTTAAGTACAGAAAACCGAGAGCGTCTGTCAAGATGACTCGAATAATACGAATAGGTTTGCGGACCTAGCTCGGCTAGCAGACCGAGTTCAGACCTCTGGATTCAACAGGCGAACACGCGTGATAATTCTCAATGCGATAGGTGTGCTGACCAGCTCTGTAGCTGCCCTACAGCTCGAGTTAAGTACAAAATACCGACAACGCGTATCAAGATGACTCGAAACGGCCGATCCCGCCGGGACGCTTTTTGGCAGTAAAAGTTACCCGATCGAGCTGAGATCAAGATGGCGAGCGGTAATAAGATCGAATATGACGGGAGAAAATACTAGAGCTCAAACGAATTGTTGAATTTCGAGAACAAAATTTTCAACCGACCAAAAGTCACCAAAACTGGGCGCCGGCGGTAAACCGTCAACCTTTCTTACCGCCGGGGGACTCGTAGAGCTTCCTGACAATATATAATGTGGGAAAAGAATTTCAGAGAACGACTAGTTTTTCAGCCCAAGCGATTATAGACCTCTCAAGATGACTCTAACAAAACAAACGAACAGTTTTCTAATCGAGCTCGAGTATGAAACCGAGTTCAGACCTCTGAATGCGACAGGCGGACGCGTCTGATGTCTGCGGATCGATTCCTGTGATTACCAGCTCTGCAGCCCCCCATACAGCCTGAGTTAAGTGCAGAAAACCGAGAGTACCTCTCAGGATGACTCGAATAATACAACAGTTTCGCGGATCTCGTTCGAGCAGCAGACCGAGTTCCGAGCTCTCGGTTCGACGAACGGACGCGCCTGATGTCTCGAAATCGATTCCTGTGACCAGCAGCACTGTAACCCTCCCCAGCACGATTTAAGTACAGAAAACCGAGAGCACTTCTCAAGATGACTCGAACAATACCAATAGGTTCGCGAACCTAGCTCGGGGAGCAGGCCGAGTTCAGAGCTCTTGATTCAACAGACGAACGCGCCTGATAATTCTCAATCGATTTCTGTGATTATCAGCTCTGTGGCTGCCCTACAGATCGAGTTAAGTACGAAAAACCGAGAGCGTCTGCTACAATGACTCGAATAATACGAATAGGTTTGCGACCCTAGCTCGGCTAGCAGACCGAGTTCAGACCTCTCGATTCAACAGGCGAACGCGCCTGATCATTCTGAATGCATTAGCTGTGCTGACCAGCTCTGTAGTTGTCCTGAAGCTCGAGTTATCTTGAGAAAACCGACAGCGCGTATCAAGATGACTCGAAACGGCCGTTCCCGCCTGCCTGCTTTTTGGCCTTCAAAGTTACCCGATCGAGCTGAGATCAAGATGGCGAGCGGGAATAAGATCGAATATCATGGGAAAAAATACTAGAGCTCTAACGAATGGTCAAATTTTGAGAACAAAATTTTCAACCGACCAAAAGTCAGCAAAAGGTCCGTCGAGATTTTTCTTGCCAACTAGCTCTCCAGCTCCCCGGAATTACTCTTAAGCTTCCAGCAATAACTTGCTAAGAGAAGCTCTACGAGTTACTAGCTCCACCCCGCGCCGGAATTCCTCTAGCTCGTCGATGCCGAAGAGCTCTACGAGGTATCATCGATGCCGAAGAGCTCTACGAGGTATTACTCTTAGCTTCCAGCAGTAACTTGCTGAGGGAGAGGAAAGAAAACCCGGAGTCTACGAGGTATTACTCGAGCTCTACGAGTCACCCGGAGAGAAAAGAAAACAAATGCTGGAAAACCTTCCTGGCAAGCCCACGGAAGCACGCGTGAAGATCTTCTGGGGCTCTGGGGGGCTCCCCGGCAGCGCTGTCGAAGCGCTGCCAGGAACGCTTCCACGCGTATCTGCACGCGCGCAGGCAAGCCTTGACGCTCGCCAGAAGCTCTCCCGGACACGCTGCCGGGTCAGGCGAGCTGCTGCGAGAATTCTGGACCGGCGGAGATGGGCTGCTGGCGGGCACAACGACCGTCCGGCTTCTAATCTTAAACCCTTTAGCTCTCAGCGAGCTCTCCGGAATAAAGTGAAAAACCGACCCTGGGTTACCACATCGTCTCTTTTGGTCGGGCCCGCCAACTGGGCGCCCGCGGTAAACCGTCAACCTTGGTTACCGCCGGGGAACTCGTAGAGCTTCCAAGCTCGACTTAAGTTGAGAAAATCGACAGCACCTACCAACATTCTGACTCAGAGTGAATATTTTTTGACCTCTGAATGCGACAAGCGGACGCGTCTGATGTCTGCGAATCGACTCCTGTCATTACCAGCCCCGCAGCCCCCCTACAGCCCGAGGTCAATGCAGAAAACCGACAGCATCTCTCAGGATGACTCGAACAATACAATAGTTTCGCGAACGTAGTTCGGGCAGCAGACCGAGTTCCGAGCTCTGGATTCGACAGGCGGACGCGCATGATCTCTTTAAATCGATTCATATGACAACCAGCACTGTAGCCCCCTCTCAGCGCAAGTTGAGTGAAGAAAACCGAGAGCACTTCTCAAGATGACTCGACCAATACGAATAATTTCGCGATTCTAGATCGGGCAGAAGACCGAGTTCAGAGCTCTGGATTCGACAGACAAACGTAACTGACGATTCTGAATCAGTTTCTGTAAATATCAGCTCTGTAGCTGTCTTACAGCTCGAGTTAAGTACAGAAAACCGAGAGTTTCTGTCAAGATGACTCGAATAATACGAATAGGTTTGCGGACCTAGCTCGGCTCACAGACCGAGTTCAGACCTCTGGATTCAACAGGCGAACGCGCCTAATCATTCTGCATCGATTAGCTGTGCTTACCAGCTCTGTAGATGTCCTAAAGCTGGAGTTATGTTGAGAAAACCGTCAGCGCGTATCAAGATGACTCGAAACGGCCGATCCCGCCAGAGTGCTTTTTGGCCTTCAAAGTTACCCGATCGAGCTGAGATCAAGATGGCGAGCGGGAATAAGATCGAATATCACGGGAGAAAATACTAGAGCTCAAACGAATTGCTGAATTTCGAGAACAAAATTTTCAACCGACCAAAAGTCACCAAACTGGGCGCCGGCGGTAAACCGTCATCCTTTCTTACCGCCGGGGGACTCGTAGAGCTTCCTCACAATATATAATGTGGAAAAATGCAGAGAACGAATAGTTTTTCAGCCCAAGCGATTTCAGATCTCTCCATGCAACAGCCGAACGCCCCCGCTGCTTCTGGATTGTCTTCCTTGCGAGCTCTGTAGCTCTTCTACAGCCCGAGTTACGTGCGCAAACCGACAGCACCTCTCAAGATGACTCTAACAAAACGAACAGTTTGGCAACCCAGCTCGAGTATCAAACCGAGTTCAGACCTCTGAATGCGACAGGCGGACGCGTCTGATCTCTGCGAACCGACTCCTGTGATTATCAGCCCTGCAGCCCCCCTACAGCCCGAGTTAAGTGCAGAAAACCGACAGCATCTCTCAGGATGACTCGAACAATACTATAGCTTCGCAGACCTAGTTCGGGCAGCAGACCGAGTTCCGAGCTCTGGATTCGACAGGCGGACGCGCCTGATGACTTCAAATCGATTCCTCTGACCACCAGCACTGTAGCCCCCCCCCCAAGCCCGAGTTGATTGCAGAAAACCGAGAGCACTTCTGAAGATGACTCGAACAGTAAGAATAGTTGCGGTTCTAGATCGGGCAGCAGACCGAGTTCAGAGCTCTGGATTCAACAGACAAATGCGACTGATGATTATGAATCGGTTTCTGTAAGTATGACCTCTGTAGCTGTCATATAGCTCGAGTTAAGTACAGAAAACCGAGAGCGTCTGTCAAGATGACTCGGATAATACGAATAGGTTTGCGGACCTAGCTCGGCTAGCAGACCGAGTTCAGACCTCTAGATTCAACAGGCGAACGCGCCTGATGATTCTGAATCGATTAGCTGTACTCTTACCCAGCTTGTAAAAAAAAAAAAAAATACTAATCAAGAAAAACATACACAAAAATAAAGAAAAAAAAAAAAACGGTTAATAAAAGGGAGAAACAGAAGTACGAAAATATAGAGAGAAAAGAAAGTAACAAAACATATAAAAAAGAAAACCACAGTAAATACATTCAAAAGAACAAGAGAGGACAAAAAAATGAATGAAGTAAATAAAAAAGAGAAAAATAAAAACAAGAAAATAAAGGAAGCAATAGACAAAAAAAATAAGGAGATGCTAGGGTAGACTGAAGAACATTGTCCTGAAGCTCGAGTTATCTTCAGAAAACCGTTATCGCGTATGAAGATGACTTGAAACGGCTGATCCCGCCTGCCTGCTTTTTGGCAGTAAAAGGTACCCGATCGAGCTGAGATCAAGATGGCGAGCGGGAATAAGATCGAATATCATGGGAAAAAATACTAGAGCGAATTGTTGAATTTCGAGAACAAAATTTTCAACCGACCAAAAGTCATCAAAAGGTCCGTCGAGATTTTTCTTGCGAACTAGCTCTCCAGCGCCCCGGAACTGGCGCCGGCGGTGAACCGTCAACTGGTCACCGCCGGGAACCTCGTAGAGCTCTTTTCACGCGTAAGAGAGTTCAGAGTCGGAAGAGAAAGCTTCTGGAGGCATTTCTCGAAAAAATGACCATTCATTTTTTTTCATGTCGACATGAAGTTGGTTCCGCCAAGTGTTTTGATAGTAAATGTGCGCCTACAGAGCTCATATTAAGACGCAGAGGCCCTCATAGTCGTTTACAGGTGCGAAAAATCTGCTCTCCGAAAATGAATTGTCAAATATCCTTCAATTTTTCGCAAAACCACCCACAAATTATCACTTTGTCCGTGCTGGCCGGGTCGGCCAACCAGCGCCGGCGGTGAATCGTCAATCTGGTCACCGCCGGGAACCTCGTAGAGCTCATTCCACGCGTGAGAGTGCTTAGAATCGACAGAGAGAGCTTCTGGAAGCATTTTGCGAAAAAAGCAAAATTGATTTTTTTTTCACGGCGATATGAAGTTGGTTCCGCCAAGTGTTTTGATAGTAAACTGGGCGCCGGCGGTAAACTGTCAACCTTCCTTACCGCCGGGGGACTCGTAGAGCTCCCTGAGCATATATAATGTCGAAAAAAATTGCAGAGAACGAATAGTTTTTCAGCCTGAACGATTTCAGACCTCTCGATGCAACAGCCAAACGCCCCTCATGCTTCTAGATCGTTTTCTAGGCGCACGAGCTCGGTAGCTCTCCTACAGCCCGAGTAAAATCGACAGCACCTCCCAACATCACTCAAACAATACAAATAGTTTCGCGAAACTAGCTCGAGTATGAGACCGAGTTCAGACATCTGAATGCAACAGGCGGACGCGCCTGATGTCTCCGAATCGATTCCTGTGATAACCAGCCCTGCAGCCCCCTTACAGCCCGATTAAAGTTCAGAAAATCGACAGCACCTCTGAAGATTGCTCGAACAATACGAATAGTTTCGCGGACCTAGCTCGGGCAGCAGGCCGAGTTCAGGGGTTCTAAATGCGATTACAATGATTAACAGCCCTGTAGCCCCCCTACAGCCCGAGTTAAGTGCAGAAAACGGACAGCACCTCTCAAGATGACTCGACGAATACAAATAGTTCTGCGAACCTTGCTCGGGCAGCACACCGATTAGCGAGCTCTGGATTCGGCAGGCGAACGCGCCTAATGTCTCCGAATCGATTCCTGTGAGCACGAGCCCTGTAGCCCCCCTACAGCCTGAGTTAAGTGCAGAAAATTGTCAGCACCTCTCAAGATGACTGCAACAACACGAATAGTTTCGCGAATCTAGCTCGGGCAGCAAACCGGGTTCAGACCTCTAGATGCAACAGGCGAACGCGCCTGATCATTCGCAATCGATTTCTGCGAGAATGGCCTCTGTAGCTGGCCTGCAGCTCGAGTTAAGTACAAAATACCGACAACACGTATCAAGATGACTCGAAATAGCTGATCCCGCCGCGATGCTTTTTTGCAGAAATATTTACCGGATCGAGCTGAGATTAAGGAGGCGAGCGGGAATGAGATCGAATATGATCAGAAAAAATACTAGAGCTCAAACGAATTGTTGAATTTCGAGAACGAAATTTTCAACCGACCAAAAGTCAGCAAAAGGTCCGTCGAGATTTTTCTTGCCCTAGCTCTCCAGCGCGCCGGAATTACTCTTAAGCTTCCAGCAACTAGCTAAGGGAAGCTTCACGAGTTAAGGTCCGTCGAGATTTTTCTTGCCAACTGGGCGCCGGCGGTAAACCGTCAACCTTGGTTACCGCCGGGAGACTCGTAGAGCTTCCTAGCTCGACTTAAGTTGAGAAAACCGACAGCACCTACCAACATTCCGACTCATAGTGAATATTTTTTGGCCTCTGAATGCGACAGGCGGACGCGCCTGATGTCTGCGAATCGACTCCTGTCATTACCAGCCCTGCAGCCCCCCTACAGCCCGAGTGAAGTGCAGAAACCGACAGCACCTCTCAGGATGACTCGAACAATACAGTAGTTTCGCAGACCTAATTCGGGCAGCAGACCGAGTTCCGAGCTCTGGATTCGACAGGCGGACGCGCCTGATGTCTTCAAACCGATTCCTGTGACCACCAGCACTGTAGCTCCCCTGAGCGCGAGTTGAGTGAAGAAAACCGAGAGCACTTCTCAAGATGGCTCGACCAATACGAGTAGTTTCGCGATTCTAGATCGGGCAGCAGACCGAGTTCAGAGCTATGGATTCGACAGACAAACGCAACTGATGATTCTGAATCGGTTTCTGTACACATCAGCTCTGTAGCTGTCCTACAGCTCGAGTTAAGTACAGAAAACCGAGAGTTCCTGTCAAGATGACTCAAATAATTCGAATAGGTTTGCGGACCTAGCTCGGCTAACAGACCGAGTTCAGACCTCTGGATTCAACAGGCGAACGCGCCTAATCATACTACATCGATTAGCTGTGCTTACCAGCTCTGTAGCTGTCCTAAAGCTCGAGTTATGTTCAGAAAACCGTCAGCGCGTATCAAGATGACTCGAAACGGCCGATCCCGCCACAGTGCTTTTCGATAGTAATATTCACCCGGTCGAGCTGAGATCAAGATGGCGATCGGGAATAAGATCGAATATCACGGGAAAAATACTAGACCTCTAACGAATGATTGAATTTTGAGAACATAATTTTCAATTGAGCAAAAGTCACCAAAAGTTCCGTCGAGATTTTTCGAGCCAACTAGCCCGCCAGTGCGTCCGAACTGGGCGCCGGCGGCAAACCGTCAACCTTGGTTTTTTGCGTCTTTGCTGGGACCGTGTTGGCCACTAAGGCCAGGTCCAACAAAGTATCAGGCGAAACAGAGCCTCTTATTTATCACGCAAGCAGTCAGCTCTTATAACACAACAGCGAAGCTGATGGAATAAAGAGAATCACATGCCCGCAATGACACAATCAAACGCAAAGCACACAAAAGACAAACGAATGAGTAATGAACAGCGAAGCTGTTGGAATAAACAAGAACACAGATAAAGATGAAACAATGTGTGACTCATCACTGCGAATGATCAAAGAAGGTCTGCACAACCTGTGGGAGCACATCGCATATGCGCTCCGCCGCTGATAGTTCCGTATCTGTGACAGTGGCGCTTGGTGGCAGACACCAAGCCGCAAGATACACATCCTTGAAAATGATGTCGGTCCGCGAGAAGATATATTTGTTTCGCAGACCTATCTGTATCCACACTCCACAGGCACTTCCGCGGCTACAAACGCCCCCATCAAAGCCGGCTTTGATAAGGCAAGGAATATAACACTGAGATACAAAATCGCTGAGGTAAGTGAAATCGGCGTACACGTGGCCCTGACGGGCCTGATGGGTCAGTAAGTCAGCTCTCTGGTTCCATTCCCGAAAAGAATGAGAGAAGAAGTCTCGGCCAGCCTCTGGAGGCCTCACCGAGTATGTGTCCTGCATCTCGTCCAACTTATTAATCAGAGTATCCACCCTTTTCTGATATACCTGAGCTAATACTTTCAATTTCCCACAGAGCCAGTTAATCACATGCAGTGAATCCCCCTGGATATCCAGTGGTATCCCATCCGCTTCGAGGTCCCACTGTGTGCAACGCATGTTATGCAACGCGATACGTTTGCTGAGACGATCCCTATATGCTGGTGTATCCTCCCGATCCTGACCTATATGAACCCCTCCATCCTCATCCAAGTTCAAGAACACAGGCACTCCTGAGGACGCCAAGCCTTTGCATTTCTTTTGGAAATACTTCAACATAGTACTAGAACAAACACGTGCAGCGAAATCCATGAAATGCTCAAAACTTCCAGCAAAGAACTCCCACCAGGATAAACCATAAAACGATTCCAATGAATAGTACCACGGACGAAGTCCCACACTCTCCTGTCCCCCACGATGTCGTTTCATTGAGCTGGCCTCCTTCCATTTCCCCCAACATCTGAGAGCCTCGCTTGAATCTGTCCTCATTCTATCCCACAGTCGGCCAAACGCCAGGCATGAGAAACGAGAATCTCTCCAAGCTCTTGTCGAGTTTGCCTTCAGCGTCTCCTGATCTGTGATCAACCTATGGGCAAAATCATGTACGTCGATTGTCCACATCCAGTGCACTCTGAGAAACTTCTGTACAATACCCGCATAGTGTGCATCATGAATTTGTTGTCTCGCACGTTCATACCTCCTCGTATTCCATTCCTGATAACTTTCCCCTTCCCTCCGTATACAACGAGACATGACAGCCAGGCACTTACCCTCAAAGATACGAAGGGCACTCAATGAACTAGAGTCGACCGTACATCCTTCCGCCGCGTAGAGAACAATACTCTGAACCCTCTGTGCATACCTATCATACTTCTATTTCAACGGGATGGCCGTGGGACGGAAGAAGGTCGCCTGCCCCCAGAAAGCCCTGCGAGCAGAGTCAATACTAGCATCCAAATCTGGATGCTCATTCACATGTAGTTCAGAACAAATATGAGCCCCAAGCACCTCCATCTCCGTCACTCTTCTAAATCGAAACACTCCCGAATCCTCCGACCCCATCGAGAGAACAAGATCAGCAGTGCGTAATATTTCCCCGTCCGCATCTCGCGGAGGATCAACCCCGAACACCAAGCACAATAGACTGGACTCTTTCCATTTCATACCATAATCATGTAACTGTGTAGTTAGACCGTGTAACATGCGCGTGAGTTCCTCCCGACTCCGAGCCAGAACATAACAGTTGTCCGCCCAACGGAAGTGATTAATAATCGAAACACAGCTAGTCGAGCCAGTCGCAAACTCAATACGATAACCTAGTCCTAGTACGTCCCATTCACGAATCGTGGAACTCCACATAGCAGCAACAATAAGATTGAAAGCCAATGGGCCCTCAGGCCCTCCCGTCCGAATACATTTGTCCCACCTTACCTCCAAAACCTCAATCCCATCATAATAGAAAGTGCCTACACATTCACACAAGGGGTTAAGTAGAGCACACTGTAGGTACAGGGGCACACTCGCATGATCCAACCCGCGCCTGACATTGGCCACCGTGCAGTGATCGAACGCCTGGAGGACATCAGCGTTCGCCAAGTGTGCCATTTCCCCTTTTCCCCAGTGTGCAGCATGTTGACCTATATGTTTGATGCTACCTGTGATTTCGTGTGTACGACGATGTTCCTGGAAACCATACAACCCAATATGACGAAACACTCCGTTTCTTTCAATATGGCCCTCAATCAGGAGAACAATACAGGAACTGAACCATCTCGAAACGGCATTCTGCATACACAGCAAACGACCGTCTTTTAACTTAGTAATCCCTGGAATTTTGGGCAAAAAAGAGACAAGGATCTCACGCCACGACTGAGGATACGGAGTCGTGAGCTTGATGATTTTATCGAACAACTTCTGGATCGCTCTGAGAGCACACCACGGCAAGCTCCTAAGAATCTCGCACGGTATCCCATCTGGCCCAGTAGCCCTCTGGGTCTTCAGCCGAGCCCATACTAATTCCCACAACTGATGTGGATCGTACCTCATGCACAGCCCTCATCCTGATCTCCTCCATCATACTGTTAGTGGTATTGCGTACCTCCTCGGACGACACCTTGAAACGAACGAACTTGTCGAGCTCCTCCTTCCACTCCTCACGGTCCTCCGTCTCCCTCCCATCCACCAGTAAATGTTTGATAGTATATCTGACCTTACGCTTTGTTGGGGGACATCTGCACATAATCATATCCCGTCGATAACTTCTGCGTAGACGATTGGCCTCATTCTTTAACCTCCTCAACCTCTCCACCTCCTCCTTCGGACACATCTTAACCTCCTCCTCGGCCCTCGTGAGCTGCACCGGCCTGGACGGCTCTCTTGGTCTTCTCGCACCCGTGGTGGAGTAGTCCACCGTCGGTGACAGGTACGCCTCCAGCACAGTACTCTGCAAACACTGTGGACAGGTCACAGACGGACACCTCGAACGAGCGAAGGCCGCACCGCCTAGATTCAAATCCACATGCTGCCGAGCCTGATGCTCATCAGCCCAAGTCGAACACTTGTATCCGACCAGGGACGGCCTAGACTTCTGACCAGGCTGGGGGTCAGGGCGACGAACAATCACATTCCCAGGGTCCGTGAAACTCGCCGTGATGATAGCGTGATCGGATAATCTAATGAACTGCTTCTTACCACCCCTCTTGAAACACCACTTCACCTCCAGATCCGAGAACTCCCAACGATGAGGGACAAGTAGGTAATCCAGGACCCTCTTCGAAGTCAGAAACTTGTTCTCCCCCCACGACTCCCAGGTATGCTTCCTAGTATTGAAAGTGTTGGCGGCCTTCAGTCCATGTGATTCCATGAACTCTAAGAGCAGCTCCTTCAGCCTCCTCCTCCGATTCCTCCTCTCAATCTGCTGTGTACCGTCTCCTCCTCTCTCCCACCTTCTGTCCGTACGAGTACCCTCCTCTCCAGTAGCCCCATACTCCTCCCCACTATACGAAAACTTGCACCCAGGCGGAATCTCCACATTTGCATCGAGCAGAACACAAAAGCTGGCCTGAGGAAACTTAGTGCGGAGTACATTACGAGCACGACTGATCTGCTCATAGACCTCCGCAGCTATCTCTACACAATCCTCCACATGAGGGTCTGGCAAATACGCTGACACAATAATAAGTGGTGACTTTTCTGACCCAAAGACGCCGGTAACGAACCTCGTGAAACACGTAGAGAACATGCGGACGGCAGCCGCCCAAGATCTGTCGAAGATGAGAGCTGCCTTGCTACACGAACTAGTTTTGATGCGCCACCCCAAGCGTTCAAATTCACCATGCACAAGGTATTGAGTTTCCTGACATGCAAAGAGCCCACCACATGCCCTCATATGATGGAGAATCTCAGCACATTTAGAATGAGCCTCACCTGCTTTGTTCAGGTTCCAGCTCGCCAAACGTACGCCTCGGACGAGACGCCGCAAACGTCACTGCCTACGATTCACTTCCTGAAGTATCTCATTCATGGGGACCGTCAGCGCGGAATAGATAGATACAATACGAGCCCATGCATCAGCATGAAGAACCCAAGCCCCTGTGGTGTTCGTATACGTCGCAAAACAGACGGGTCGGAGATTCGGAACAGCTTGAGTCCAAATATGACTCCTCGGTGGCCCCACCTCCCCACGGATCTCGATTTGAACATGAGCCGATGTCATACTTCGCCAAGTCCCACAGAAACGAGCAACCGCTTTCACATGATCACGCTTCCAGGGTGCACACTCCACAAGCGTACGAATCTTTCTGGGATCGATAGGCGTGTCCATATCTTGAATGAGAACATCGGCATTTGGATATGTATAACCTGGAGGCGGAGCAATACGATCGGCTGGTTCCTTACAGACCATATCCATCCATTTCTTTATTCTCCAAAGGGTGTCCCGTGCTGTCCCTTCTTTGAAACCGACCTTCACGCTTCCGTACATATATCTTCCTCCGTTTAATCGTTCAGTTTTATCTTTGTCGTAAGCATTCCTTTCCTCCCCCTGAAGTGTTCCAATCATATTCGATATAAGCTGTGACGCATCCGCCCAGGGTATCATTTGATTTCCCCGATTTACTTGGTTTGACCAATCCGTAACCCACCCTTTGAGTTCAAGATAAGTTGGCGCAAACTGGCTCGATCGCCCTTGTTGCACGTGAGGGGCCGAACCTACACCTCCACCAGAGGACCCGCCAGGGCCCACACTAGTCGAAACCGATGCGGCAGGAGATCCAGCCAAAATTTGCTTAACCTGTTTCTCCAGAAAATCTGTCCGTGCATCTGATTTGTCCATGCGCTCCGTATGCAACTTAAGTGTGTCATCAACTTTTTTAATGTCCGTCTTCGTCGATTGAACAACATGGATGAGATCCTCATGTGCACCCTCCGTTTTCCAAACATGCTTCATCATCATCTGTTTGAAAGGATCCTTCTCCTGCGCTAACATCAATTTCCTCTCCTCCTCTATCTCTGGGCCACGTGCACGTTTAGATCGAATCTCACTCTCCCCCGTCATTTCGGCATCCGCCGCTGCAGCAACATGAGTCATATTCTCAAGAATGTTACCGTCCAATCCGTATTTATCTAACCAATTCTTATCGTCCTCACGTTGACGCTTGTTTGATGCTGCCCCCAGTGCCTGCAAGTCTTTCTGATCCCAAGGTTGGTATGCCTCAAGGAAATCGAAGTTGACCCTATCGTCCTGGTAATCCTCAGTGGGTATGTCCAGATTCTTTCGACGACGAAACCACTCCTCAGTACTTTCACCCCAATGCTCGAGACCGATCTCTCTCCTCAAGGCCAGCTGGGCCTCAGGACTGTCGTACGACGTTGTGTCAACAACGATCCAGCACACAAGAAACTTTCACTCGTTCAATAAGAGATAATATATGCAGACAGACAGTGCACAGCAGTGCAGCACACCAGAAAGTATCTCAATACCGCGAAGAAGAATTCAGCGTACAATACACGAGATGTAGTGTATGCAGACGAAAACCTCGGGGGAACCCAGGCTCGCCCAGGCTCACACCCCGAGGCGAAGGCTCGCTAGAACGTCTGGAGGTTACCCAGGCAGAGACGTTCTTGAGCCTTGAGCCAAAATGGCTACGGTAGAGCTTCCTAGAGAGAGCTTGGTTACCGCCGGGAGACTCGTAGAGCTTCCTAGATCGACTTAAGTTGAGAAAACCGACAGCACCTACCAACATTCCGACTCATAGTGAATATTATGTGACCTCTGAATGCGACAGACGGACGCGTCGGATGTCTGCGAATCGACTCCTGTCATTACCAGCCCTGCAGCCCCCCTACAGCCCGAGTTAAGTGCAGAAAACCGACAGCATCTCTCAGGATGACTCGAACAATACAATAGTTTCGCGGACCTAGTTTGGGCAGCAGACCGAGTTCCGAGCTCTGGATTCGACAGGCGGACGCGCCTGATCTCTTCAAATCGATTCCTGTGCCAACAAGCACTGTAGCCCCCCTCAGCGCGAGTTGAGTGAAGAATACCGAGAGCACTCCTCAAAATCACTCGACCAATACGAATAATTTCGCGATTCTAGATCGGGCAGCAGACCGAGTTCAGAGCTCTGGATTCGACAGACAAACGCAACTGATGATTCTGAATCGGTTTCTGTAAATACCAGCTCTGTAGCTGTTCTACAGCTCGAGTTAAGGTCAGAAAACCGAGAGTTCCTGTCAAGATGACTTGAATAATACGAATAGGTTTGCGGACCTAGCTCGGCTAGCAGACCGAGTTCAGACCTCTGGATGCAATAGTTTAACGCGCCTGATCATTCTGAATCGATAAGGTGTGCTTACCAGCTCTGTAGCTGTCCTAAAGCTCGAGTTATGTTCAGGAAACCGTCAGCGCGTATCAAGATGACTCGAAACGGCCGATCCCACCACAGTGCTTTTCGATAGTAATATTCACCCGATCGAGCTGAGATCAAGATGGCGACCGAGAATAAGATCGAATATCACGGGCAAAAATACTAGAGCTCTAAGGAATGGTTGAATTTCGAGAACAAAATTTTCAACCGACCAAAAGTCACCAAAAGTTCTGTCGAGATGCGCCGGAATTACTGGGCGCCGGCGGTAAACCGTCAACCTTTGTTACCGCCGGGGGACTCGTAGAGCTTCCTGACAACATATAATGTCGGAAAAAATTACACCGAAAAAATAGTTTTAGCCCAAGCAATTTCAGACTTCTCGGATGCAACAGCCGAACGCCCCTCATACTTCTGCATTGTCTTCTATACGAGCTCTGTAGCTCTCTTACAGCCCGAGTACGCGCGTAAATCGACAGCACTTCTCAAGATGACTCGAACAATACGAATAGTTTGGCAAACCTAGCTCGAGTATCAGACCAAGTTCAGACCTCTGCATGCGACCGGTGGCCGCGTCTGATGTCTGCGAATCGACTCCTGTCATTACCAGCCCTGCACCTTCCCTACAGCCCAAGCTCTCAGGATGACTCGAACGACACGAATAGTGTCGCGGATCTAGTTCGGGCAGCAGACAGAGTTCGAAGTTCTGGATTCGGAAGGCGGATGCGCCTGATCTCTCGGAATCAATTCCAGTGATACCAGCCATGGAGCCCCCCTACAGCCCGAGTTGACTGTAGAGAACTGACAGCATCTCTCAAGATGACTCGAACAATACGAATAGTTTTGCGATTCTAGATCGGACAGCAGACCGAGTTCAGAGCTCTGGATTCAACAGACAACGGCCACTGATGATTCTAAATCAGATTCTGTACGTATCAGCTCTGTAGCTGTCCTGTAGCTCGAGTTAAGTACAGAAAAGCAAGAGTGTCTGTCAAGATGACTCGATAATACAAATAGGTTTGCGGACCTAGCTCGGCCAGCAGACTCTAGGATCAACAGGCGAACGCGCCTGATCATTCTGAATCGATTAGCAGTGCTTACCAGCTCTGTAGCTGTCCTGGAGCATGTCTTTTTCCATGCGGATATAAAGTTGGTTTCGCCAAGTGTTTTAATAGCCCGCGCCGGAATTCCTCCAGCTCATCGGTGCCGACCAGCTCTACGAGGTATATCGGAAACAATTGCAGAGAACAAATAGTTGTTCAGCCCAAGCGGTTTCAGACCTCTCGATGCAACAGCCGAACGCCCCACGATGCTTCTCGATGGTCTTCTGTACGAGCTCTGTAGCTCTCCTACAGCCCGAGTTACGTGCGAGAATCGACAGCATCTCTCAAGATACTCGAACAAAACGAATAAATGCAAACGCACTAGAAACTTGGTAGCGTCCAAAACCCGGAGAGCGAAGATACCCTCCGGGACGGGAAATTGGCAGCTTCCAAAACCCGGAGAGCATAGAAAATCTCGGGGACAGGAAACTTGGTAGCGTCCAAAACCCGGAGAGCAAAAGGAACACACACTGGAAAACTGGGAACCGGCGGTAAACCGTCAACCAGGTTACCGCCGGGCATCTCGTAGAGCTCTTTTGTTGCACAGCGCTCCTCGGAACAGATGAAGGAAGCTTCTGAAGCAAGAGCAGGAAAACTCGAAAAACACGATTTGGGGGTTTTCATCAAAAGTCGTTCCCTCAAGTCTTTTGATAGTAATACTCCAGCTATGGACCTGGAAATTTTACTGGCAGGCGCGGCACAACCTACTGGGAACCGGCGGTAAACCGTCAACCAGGTTACCGCCGGGACCCTCGTAGAGCTCTCAGGTCGGTTCCGATATGACAGCAGAAGAAAGCTTCTGCATACCAGCTTTAAACATAAAGACATCTGATGGTTCCCCGTAGTCTTTTAATCGAAATGATGCAGCTAGGGCCCTGAGAATTACACCATCAAAAGCGCCATGATTCACTGCATAGAGTAAAAATTCGAATTTGCAAAACGAATTTCAAAATCTCTCGCTATCTCGAAAAACCGACCCCAGGTCATCACATTGTCCGCCCGGGCCGGGTTGGCCAACTAGCTGCACCCGGCCCCGGAATTCCTCTAGCTCATCGATGCCGAAGAGCTCTACGAGGTACTACACGTGAAAAAATACTGGTTCTCGAAACGAATTTCAAAATCTTGCACTTGGTAGCTTTCAAAACTGGGCGCCGGCGGTAAACCGTCAACCTTGGTTACCGCCGGGAGACTCGTAGAGCTTCCTAGCTAGACTTAAGTTGAGAAAACCGACAGCATCTACCAACATTCCGAGTTATAGTGAATATTTTTTGACCTCTGAATGCAACAGGCGGACGCGTCTGATGTCTGCGAATCGACTCCTGTCATTACCAGCCCTGCAGCCCCCCTACCGCCCGAGTTAAGTGCAGAAAACCGAGGACCTCTCAGGATGACTCGAACAATGCAGTAGTTTCGCAGACCTGATTCAGGCAGCAGACCGAGTTTCGAGGTCTGGATTCGACAGGCCGACGCGCCTGATGTATTCGAATCGATTCCTGTGACAACAAGCACTGTCGCCCACCTCAGCGCGAGTTGAGTGAAGAAAACCGAAAGCACTTCTCAAGATGACTCCCAATACATAAGTTCGCGATTCTAGATCGGGCAGCAGACCGAGTTCAGAGCTCTCGATTCCACAGACAAGGGCAACTGATGATTCTGAATCAGTTCCTGTAAATATCAGCTCTGTAGCTGTCCTACAGCTCGAGTTACGTACAGACAACCGAGAGTCCCTGTCAAGATGACTCGAATAATGCGAATAGGTTTGCGGACCTAGCTCGGCTAGCAGACCGAGTTCAGGGCTCTGGATTCAACAGGCGAACGCGTCTAATGATTCTACATCGAATAGCTGTGCTTACCAGCTCTGTAGCTGTCCTAAAGCTCGAGTTATCTTGAGAAAACCGTCAGCGCGTATCAAGATGACTCAAAACGGCCGATCCCGCCATGACGCTTTTCGATAGTAATACCCACCCGATCGAGCTGAGATCAAGATGGCGAGCGGCAATAAGATCGAATATCACTGGAAAAAATACTAGAGCTCTAACGAATGGTCAGATTTCGAGAACATAATTTTCAACCGAGCCAAAGTTGTGAAAAGTTCAGTCGAGATTTTTCGAGCCAACTAGCCTGCCAGCGTTTTCGAATTACTCTTAAGCTTCGCCGCTGCGCTCTCAGGGAAGCTCTACTGGGCGCCGGCGGTAAACCGTCAACCTTTCTTACCGCCGGGGGACTCGTAGAGCTTCCTGACTATATATAATGTAGAAAAAAATTGCAGAGAACAAATAGTTTTTCACCTCTCGATGCAGCAGCCAAACGCCCCCTGATGCTTCTGGATTGTCTTCTGTACGAACTCTGTAGCTCTGCTACAGCCCGAGTTACGTGCGCTATAATCAACAGCACCTCTGAAGATAACTGAAACGAAACGAATAGTTTCCTAAACTTAGCTCGAGTATCAGACCGAGTTCAGGCCTCTGAATGCGACAGGCGGACGCGTCTGATGTCTCCGAATCGATTTCTGTGATTACCAGCCCTGCAGCTCCCCTACAGCCCGAGTTAAGTGCAGAAAACCGACAGCATCTTTCAGAATGACTTGAACAATACGAACAGGTTCGCGGACCGAGTTCAGGCAGCAGGCCGAGTTCCGAGCTCTGGCTTCCACAGGCGGACGCGCCTGATGTCTCCAAATCGATTGCTGTCCCCACCAGCACTGTAGCCCCCTACAGCCCGAGTTCAGTTTAGAAAGTGACAGTACCTCCTCAGATGATTCGAACAATACGAATAGTTTCGCGATTCTAGCTCGGGCAGCAGGGCGAGTTCAGAGCTCTCGATTCAACAGACGAACGCGCCGGATGATTCCCAATCGATTTCTGTGACTATGAGCTCTGTAGCTGCCCTACAGCTCGAGTTAAGCACAACGTACCGAGAGCGTCTGTCAAGATGACTCGGATAATGCGAATAGGTTTTTGAACCTAGCTCGGCTAGCAGACCGAGTTCAGGCCTCTGGGTTCAACAGGCGAACGCGCCTGATCATTCTACATCGATTAGCTGTGCTTACTGGTCCTGTAGCTGTCTTGGAGCTCGAGTTATGTTCAGAAAACCGACAGCGCGTATCAAGATGACTCGAAACGGCCGATCCCGCCAGCCTGCTTTTTGGCAGTAGAAAGGTACCCGATCGAGCTGAGATCAAGATGGCGAGCGGGAATACGATCGAATATCATGGAAAAAAAAACTAGAGCTCTAACGAATGTTCAAATTTTGAGAACAAAATTTTCAACCGACCGAAAGTCACCAAAAGGTCCGTCGAGATTTGTCTTGCCAACTGGCGCCGGCGGTGAACCGTCAACCTGGTCACCGCCGGGAACCTCGTAGAGCTCCTCTCACTAGTAAGAGTGCAGAGAATCGACACAGAATCAAAAAAAAAATGAGATTTTTCGAAAATCTTGAAATTCGATTTTTTCGATGTTCATATTCGCTCAGTTCCCGGAAGTCAACTCATGCAAAAATCCATCGAGAGAGCTGAGCTGCTGTCAGAGAGGAGTTTATATGCCAATGCTCGGCGTAAAAATCTGCTTGTTCAAAATAAATGGTCAAATATCTTTCAAATTTTCGCAAAAACACCCAAAACTGGGCGCCGGCGGTAAACCGTCAACCTTGGCTACCGCCGGGGAACTCGTAGAGCTTCCTAGCTCGATGTAAGTTGAGAAAACCGACAGCACCTTCCAACATTCCGACTTATAGTGAATATCTTTTTACCCCTGAATGAGACAGGCGGGCGCGTCTGATGTCTGCGAATCGACTCCTGTCATTACCAGCCCTGCAGCCTCCCTAGAGCTCGAGTTAAGTGCAGAAAACCGACAGCACCTCTCAGAATGACTCGAACAATACAGTAATTTCGTAGACCTAATTCGGGCGGCAGACCGAGTTTCGAGCTCTGGATTCGACAGGCGGACGCGCCTGATTCTTCAAATCGGTTCCTGTGACCACCAGCACTGTAGCCGCCATCAGCGCGAGTTGAGTGAAGAAAATCGACAGCACCTCTCAAGATGACTCGACCAATACGAATAGTTTCGCGATTCTAGATCGGGCAGCAGACCGAGTTGAGAGCTCTGGAGTCGACAGACAAACGCAACTGATGATTCTGAATCGGTTTCTGTAAAAATCAGCTCTGTAGCTGTTCCACAGCTCGAGTTAAGTACGTACAGAAAACCGAGAGTTCCTGTCAAGATGACTCGAATAATACGAATAGGTTTGCGGACCTAGCTCGGCTAGCAGACCGAGTTCAGACCTCTGGTTTGAACAGGCGAACGCGCCTAATCATTCTACATCGATTAGCTGTGCTTACCAGCTCTGTAGCTGTTAGTTAACACTTTGTCCTTTCTGGCCGGGTGGGCCAACTAGCTCCACCCCGCGCCGGAATTCCTCTAGCTCATCGATGAGCTCTACGAGGTACTAGCTCCATCCCGCGCCGGAATTCCTCTAGCTCATCGATGCCGAAGAGCTCTACGAGGTACTAGCTCTCCAGCGCCCCGGAACTGGCGCCGGCGGTGAACCGTCAACCTGGTCACCGCCGGGAATCTCGTAGAGCTCCTTGCATCCGTGAGAAAGCTCAGCATCAAAGCCAGAGCTTCTGGGAGCTTTTCTACAAAAACTTCAAGTTGAGATTTTTCGGAGTCCACATAAAGTCGGTTCCTCCAACTGAACTGGTACTAAAAAAGCTGCTCAGAGAACAAAGTTTATAGCTCAATGCTCAGAGTAAAAATCTGCTTCCCTAAAATGAATTGTCAAATATCTTTAAAATTTTTGCAAAACCACCCAAAAGTTGTCATGTTGTCCGCCTTAGCCGGGTCGACCAACTGGGCGCCGGCGGTAAACCGTCAACCTTTCTTACCGTCGGGGGACTCGTAGAGCTTCCTGACAATATATAGTGTGGGAAAAAATCCCAAAGAACGACTAGTTTTTCAGCCCAAGCGATTTCAGACCTCTGAAGATAACGCTAACAAAAAAACAAACAGTTTCGCAACCCAGTTCGAGTATCAAGCCGAGTTCAGACCTCTGAATGCGACAGGCGGGCGCGTCTGATGTCTGCGAATCCACTCATGTGATTCCCAGCCCTGCAGCCCCCCTACAGCCCGAGTTAAGTGCAGAAAATTGACAGTATCGACTCGAATAATAGAATAGTTTTGCGGACCTACTGGGCGCCGGCGGTAAACCGTCAACCTTGGTTACCGCCGGGGAACTCGTGGAGCTTCCAAGCTCGACTTAAGTTGAGAAAATCGACAGCACCTACCAACATTCTGACTCATAGTGAATATGTTTTGACCTCTGAATGGACAAGCGGACGCGTCTGATGTCTGCGAATCGACTCCTGTCATTACCAGCCCCGCAGCCCCCCTACAGCCCGAGGTCAGTGCAGAAAACCGACAGCATCTCTCAGGATGACTCGAATAATACAATAATTTGCCGAACCTAGTTCGGGCAGCAGACCAAGTTCCGAGCTCTGGATTCGACAGGCGGACGATCATGATCTCTTTAAATCGATTCATATGACAACCAGCACTGTAGCCCCCTCTCAGCGCAAGTTGAGTGAAGAAAACCGAGAGCACTTCTCAAGATGACTCGACAAATACGAATAATTTCGCGATTCTAGATCGGGCAGAAGACCGAGTTCAGAGCTCTGGATTAAGTACAGAAAACCGAGAGTTTCTGTCAAGATGACTCGAATAATACGAATAGGTTTGCGGACCTAGCTCGGCTCACAGACCGAGTTCAGACCTCTGGATTCAAGAGGCAAACGCGTCCTCATTCTGCATCGATTAGCTGTGCGTACCAGCTCTGTAGATGTCCTAAAGCTCGAGTTATGTTGAGAAAACCGTCAGCGCGTATCAAGATGCCTCGAAACGGCCGATCCCGCCAGAGTGCTTTTTGGCCTTCAAAATTACCCGATCGAGCTGAGATCAAGATGGCGAGCGGGAATAAGATCGAATATCACGGGAAAAAATACTAGAGCTCTAACGAATGGTCAAATTTCGAGAACAAAATTTTCAACCGACCAAAAGTCAGCAAAAGTTCCGTCGAGATTTTTCTTGCCAACTAGCTCTCCAGCGCGCCGGAAGTACTGGGCGCCGGCGGTAAACCGTCAACCTCAGCTACCGCCGGGGAACTCGTAGAGCTTCCTAGCTCGACTCAAGTTAAGAAAACCGATTGCACCTACCAACATTCCGACTCATAGTGAATATTTGTTGACCTCTGAATGCGACAGGCGGACGCGTCGGATGTCTGCGAATCTACTCCTGTCATTACCAGCCCTGCAGCCCCCCTACAGCCCGAGTTAAGTGCAGAAAACCGACAGCACCTCTCAGAAAACAGACTTAATCCGGGCAGCAGACCGAGTTCCGAGCTCTGGATTCGAAAGGCAGACGTGCCTGATCTCATCAAATCGATTACTGTGACAACAAGCACTGTAGCCCCCCTCAGCGCGAGTTGAGTGAAGAAAACCGAGAGCACTTCTCAAGATGACTCGACCAACACGAATAATTTCGCGATTCTAGATCGGGCAGCAAACCGAGTCCAGAGCTCTAGATTCGACAGACAAACGCAACGGATGATTCTGAATCGGTTTCTGCAAGTATCACCTCCGTAGCTGTCCTATAGCTCGAGTTAAGTACAGAAAACCGAGAGCGTCCGTCAAGATGACTCGAATAATATGAATAGGTTTGCGGACCTAGCTCGGCTAGCAGACCGAGTTCGGACCTCTTGATTCAACAGGCAAACGCGCATGATCATTCTGAATCCATAAGCTGTGCTGACCAGCTCTGTAGCTGCCCTGAAGCTCGAGTTATCTTGAGAAAACCGTCACTGCGTATCAAGATGACTCGAAACGGCCGATCCCGCCAGAGTGCTTTTTGACAGTAAAAGGTACCCGATCGAGCTGAGATTAAGATGGCGAGCGGGAATAAGATCGAATATCACGGGAAAAAAAAACTAGAGTTCTAACGAATGGTCAAATTTCGAGAACAAAATTTTCAACCGACCAAAAGTCAGCAAAAGTTCCGTCGAGATTTTTCTTGTCAACTAGCTCTCCAGCGCGCCGGAATTACTCTCTAGCTTCCAGCAACTAGTCACTCTGAAGCTCTACGAGTCACTCTGAAGCTTCCAGCACTGGGCGCCGGCGGTAAACCGTCAAACTTGGTTACCGCCAGGGAACTCGTAGAGCTTCCAAGCTCGACTTAAGTTGAGAAAACCGACAGCACCCACCAACATTCTGACTCATAGTGAATATTTTTTGATCTCTGAATGCGACAAGCGGACGCGTCTGATGTCTGCGAATCGACTCCTGTCAGTACCAGCCCCGCAGCCCCCCTACAGCCCGAGGTCAGTGCAGAAAACCGACAACATCTCTCAGGATGACTCGAACATTACAATAGTTTCGCGAACCTAGTTCGGGCAGCAGACCGAGTTCCGAGCTCTGGATTCGACAGGCGGACGCGCATGATCTCCTTAGATCGATTCATAGGACAACCAGCACTGTAGCCCCCTCTCAGCGCAAGTTGAGTGAAGAAAACCGAGAGCACTTCTCAAGATGACTCGACCAATACGAATAATTTCGCGATTCTAGCTCGAGCAGAAGACCGAGTTCAGAGCTCTGGATTCGACAGACAAACGCAACTGACGATTCTGAATCAGTTTCTGTAAATATCAGCTCTGTAGCTGTCTTACAGCTCGAGTTAAGTACAGAAAACCGAGAGTTTCTGTCAAGATGACTCGAATAATACGAACAGGTTTGCGGACCTAGCTCGGCTCACAGACCGAGTTCAGACCTCTGGGTTCAACAGGCGAACGCGCCTGATCATTCTGCATGCATTAGCTGTGCTTACCAGCTCTGTAGCTGCCCTAGAGCTCGAGTTATGTTCAGAAAACCGTCAGCGCATATCAAGATGACTCGAAACGGCCGATCCCGCCAGAGTGCTTTTTGGCCTTCAAAGTTACCCGATCGAGCTGAGATCAAGATGGCGAGCGGGAATAAGATCGAATATCACGGGAAAAAATACTAGAGCTCAAACGAATGTTCAAATTTTGAGAACAAAATTTTGAGAAAACCGACAGCACCTACCAACATTCTGAATCATAGTGAATATTTTTTGATCTCTGAATGCGACAAGCGGACGCGTCTGATGTCTGCGAATCGACTCCTGTCATTACCAGCCCCGCAGCCCCCCTACAGCCCGAGGTCAGTGCAGAAAACCGACAGCATCTCTCAGGATGACTCGAACAATAGAATAGTTTCGCGAACCTAGTTCGGGCAGCAGACCGAGTTCCGAGCTCTGGATTCGACAGGCGGACGCGCATGATCTCTTTAATCGATTCATATGACAACCAGCACTGTAGCCCCCTCTCAGCGCAAGTTGAGTGAAGAAAACCGAGAGCACTTCTCAAGATGACTCGACCAATACGAATAATTTCGCGATTCTAGCTCGAGCAGAAGACCGAGTTCAGAGCTCTGGATTCGACAGACAAACGCAACTGACGATTCTGCATCATTTTCTGTAAATATCAGCTATGTAGCTGTCTTACAGCTCGAGTTAAGTACAGAAAACCGAGAGTTTCTATCAAGATGACTCGAATAATACGAACAGGTTTGCGGACCTAGCTCGGCTCACAGACCGAGTTCAGACCTCTGGGTTCAACAGGCGAACGCGCCTGATCATTCTGCATGCATTAGCTGTGCTTACCAGCGCTGTAGCTGCCCTACAGCTCGAGTTATGTTCATAAAACCGTCAGCGCATATCAAGATGACTCGAAACGGCCGATCCCGCCAGAGTGCTTTTTGGCCTTCAAAGTTACCCGATCGAGCTGAGATCAAGATGGCGAGCGGGAATAAGATCGAATATCACGGGGAAAAATACTAGAGCTCAAACGAATTGTTCAAATTTCGAGAACAAAATTTTCAACCGACCAAAAGTCAGCAAAAGTTCCGTCGAGATTTGTCTTGCCAACTAGCTCTCCAGCGCGCCGCAATTACTCTTAAGCTTCCAGCAACTAGCTTAGGGAAGCTCTACGAGTCACTAGCTTAGGGAAGCTCTACGAGTCAAATAGCATAGGAAAGCTCTACGAGTCAGTTCGAGCAGCAGACCGAGTTCCGAGCTCTGGAATCGACCGACAGACTCGCCTGATGTGTGGAAATCGATATCCGCAGCACTGTAGCCCTCCCCGAGCACGAGTTGAGTGCAGAAGATTGAGAGCACTCTCAAGATCATTCGGACGTACGAATAGTTTCGCGAACCTAGCTCGGGCAGCAGGCTGAGTTCAGAGCTCTCGGTTCAACAGACGAACGCGACAGATGATTCCCGGAGAGCTCGCTGAGAGCTAAAGGGCTTAAGATTAGAAGCCGGACGATGCGCCGGTCCAGAATCCCCGCAGCAGGTCGTTCGACCCGGCAACTGGTCTGGGAGAGCTTCCGGCAAGCTTCCACGCGTGCCTGCGCGCGTGCAGGCACGCGTGGAAGCGTTTCTGGCAGCGCTTCGGAAGCGCTGCGGGGGAGCCCCCCAGAGCCCCGGAAGAGGTTTACGCGAGCTTCCGTGGGCTTGCCAGGAAGGTTTTCCGGTTCCCGGATAGCTCCTTGGAGAGCTGAGGGTTTCAGATAAGAAGCCGGCGGTGGGTGGTGAGGAGCACACGCCCACCTCCGCCGGTCCACGATTCTCGCAGCAGGTTGCCGGAACCGGCAGCGTGTCCGGGAGCGTGGCTTCCTAGTGTTTCCCAATACGCGTGGCTCCAGGGTGCGCGAAGCGCTTCGGCAGAGCCTCGGAAGAGCTTCGGCAGTTCTTCCAGGCTCCTAGGCAGATCTTCCTTGCGCGCTTTTCAGGGCCCCACGCATCGTAAACGGCGCCCCTGCAAGCGTCTCCTGCGAGGTTTCCAGCGTCCCGCGCATCGTTTCAGGCGGCCTGGCAGAGGTCCCCGTGCGGCGTTCCGCGCTTGGCTTCGCTATCCGGGTTTTGGACGCTCACAAGTGTGTGCTCTCTTTGCTCTGCGGGTTTTGGACGCTACCAATTCCCCATCGATGTCTGTGACAATGAGCACTGTAGCTGCCCTACACCTCGAGTTAAGTACAGAAAACCGAGAGCGTCTGTCAAGATGACTCGAATAATACGAATAGGTTTGCGGACCTAGCTCGGCTAGCAGACCGAGTTCAGACCTCTGGATTCAACAGGCAAACACGCGTGATAATTCTCAATGCGATAGGTGTGCTGACCAGCTCTGTAGCTGCCCTACAGCTCGAGTTAAGTACGAAATACCGACAACGCGCATCAAGATGACTCGAAACGGCCGATCCCGCCGGGACGCTTTTTGGCAGTAAAAGTTACCCGATCGAGCTGAGATCAAGATGGCGAGCGGTAATAAGATCGAATATGACGGGAGAGAATACTAGAGCTCAAACGAATTGTTGAATTTCGAGAACAAAATTTTCAACCGACCAAAAGTCACCAAAACTGGGCGCCGGCGGTAAACCGTCAACCTTTCTTACCGCCGGGGGACTCGTAGAGCTTCCTGACAATATATAATGTGGGAAAGAACTTCGGAGAACGACTATTTTTCCAGCCCAAGCGATTATAGACCTCTCAAGATGACTCTAACAAAACAAACGAACAGTTTTCTAATCGAGCTCGAGTATGAAACCGAGTTCAGACCTCTGAATGCGACAGGCGGACGCGTCTGATGTCTGCGGATCGAGGGATTTCCGTGATTACCACTCTGCAGCCCCCCATACAGCGAAGTATGCAGAAAACCCGAGAGGACCTCTCAGGAATGACTCGAATAATACAACAGTTTCGCGGATCTCGTTCGAGCAGCAGACCGAGTTCCGAGCTCTCGGTTCGACGAACGGACGCGCCTGATGTCTCGAAATCGATTCCTGTGACCAGCAGCACTGTAACCCTCCCCAGCACGATTTAAGTACAGAAAACCGAGAGCACTTCTCAAGATGACTCGAACAATACCAATAGGTTCGCGAACCTAGCTCGGGGAGCAGGCCGAGTTCAGAGCTCTTGATTCAAAAGACGAACGCGCCTGATAATTCTCAATCGATTTCTGTGATTATCAGCTCTGTGGCTGCCCTACAGATCGAGTTGAGTACGAAAAACCGAGAGCGTCTGCTAGAATGGCTCGAATAAATAGGGAGGGAAAAAAAAAAAAAAAAAAAGGGGGGAGGAGGGGGGGGAAAAATAATACGAATAGGTTTTGCGACCCTAGCTCGGCTAGCAGACCGAGTTCAGACCTCTGGATTCAACAGGCGAACGCGTCTGATCATTCTGAACGCATTAGCTGTGCTGACCAGCTCTGTAGGTGTCCTCGAGCTCGAGTTATCTTGAGAAAACCGACAGTGCCTATCAAGATGACTCGAAACGGTCGTTCCCGCCCGTGTGCTTTTTGGCCTTCAAAGTTACCCGATCGAGCTGAGATCAAGATGGCGAGCGGGAATAAGATCGAATATCACGGGAAAAAATACTAGAGCTCTAACGACTGGTCAAATTTCGAGAACAAATTTTTCAACCGACCAAAAGTCAGCAAAAGTTCCGTCGAGATTTTTCTTGCCACTAGCTTCTCCAGCTCCCCGTAAATTACCTAGCTTCAGCAATAACTTGCTAAGGGAAGCTCTACGAGTCCTCTGCTCACCACTCCGCGCCACTTTCCCTAGCTCGTCGATGCCGAAGAGCTCTACGAGTATCATCGATGTCCGAGACTCTACGAATGTATACTCTTTATGCTTCCAGCAATAACTTGCTGAGCGAAAGGAAAGAAAAACCCGAAGTCCTATACGAGGTCTTACTCGAGCTCTACGAGTCACCCGGGAGAGAAACAGAAAACAATGCGTGGAAAACCTTCCTGGCAAGCCCACGGAAGCACGCGTGAAGCTCTTCTGGGGCTCTGGGGGCTCCCCGGCAGCGCTTCCGAAGCGCTGCCAGGAACGCTTCCACGCGTGCCTGCACGCGTGCAGGCACGCCTAGACGCTCGCCGGAAGCTCTCCCGGACCCGCTGCCGGGTCGATCGACCTGCTGCGGGGATTCTTGACCGGCAGAGATGGGCTGCTGGCGGGCACCACCACCGTCCGGCTTCTAATCTTAAACCCTATAGCTCTCAAGCGGAGCCTCTCCGGATAAGTGAAAAAACCCGACGCCCGGTTTACCACATCGTCTCATTTTGTTCGGGCCCGCCACTGGGCGCCGGGCGGTAAACCCGTCCAACCCTTGTTAACAGCCGGGGAAAACTCGTAAGCTTCCTAGCTCGACTTAAGGTTGAGAAAACCGAACAGCACATACCAACATTCTTGCTCATAGTGAATATTTTTTGTTCCTGAATGCGAACAAGCGAACGGCGTTTGATGTCTGCGATCCGACTCCTGTCATTACCAGGCCCCGCAGCCCCCCTACAGCCCGAGGTCAGTGCAGAAAACCGACAGCACCTCTCAGGATGACTCGAACAATACAATAGTTTCGCGAACCTAGTTCGGGCAGCAGACCGAGTTCCGAGCTCTGGATTCGACAGGCGGACGCGCATGATCTCTTTAAATCGATTCATATGACAACCAGCACTGTAGCCCCCTCTGAGCACTTCTCAAGATGACTCGACCAATACGAATAATTTCGCGATTCTAGATCGGGCAGAAGACCGAGTTTAGAGCTCTGGATTCGACAGACAAACGCAACTGACGATTCTGAATCAGTTTCTGTAAATATCAGCTCTGTAGCTGCCTTACAGCTCGAGTTAAGTACAGAAAACCGAGAGTTTCTGTCAAGATGACTCGAATAATACGAATAGATTTGCGGACCTAGCTCGGCTCACAGACCGAGTTCAGACCTTTGGATTCAACAAACGAACGCGCCTAATCATTCTGCATCGATTAGCTGTGCTTACTAGCTCTGTAGATGTCCTAAAGCTCGAGTTATGTTGAGAAAACCGTCAGCGCGTATCAAGATGACTCGAAACGGCCGATCCCGCCAGAGTGCTTTTTGGCCTTCAAAGTTACCCGATCGAGCTGAGATCAAGATGGCGAGCGGGAATAAGATCGAATATCACGGGAAAAAATACTAGAGCTCTAACGAATGGGAGAACAAAATTTTCAACCGACCAAAAGTCACCAAAAGTTCCGTCGAGATTTTTCTTGCCAACTAGCTCTCCAGCGCTCCGGAATTACTCTTAAGCTTCCAGCAACTAGCTGAGGGAAGCTCTACGAGTCACTAGCTCTACCCTGCGCCAGAATTCCTCTTAGCTCTTTGCTGAAGAGCTCTACGAGGTACTGGGCGCCGGCGGTAAACCGTCAACCTTGGTTTTTTGCGGACTTTGCGGTCGACTGTGCAGGCTTTCCAGCCTAGTCGGAAGCAAGGAGCGGGCGCATCGGGAGTAGGCGGAAGCCTCACCGATCCTAACGATCAGAGGCGAAAGCCAACTCTTATTAGGAGGATGAGAGGTCAAGCACACACACACGACAAACGAGGGCATGGCGTGAGTGAGCACAATCAAAATAACATCATATCCTGTCCGAAATACGCTTGTACAACCCGCGGCAAGATCATAATCGTATGCTCAACGGCCGAGACCTCGGCATCAGTCACTGTTGAAGTTGGATCAATCGAGAACGCCGCACTGTACACCTCCGTCCAAATGATCTCATGGCTGAGTGGCTGCCTTGAGAGTCTCGATACCCTTCCAACATCTATCCAGCACCCGACTCCCACGCCGTCGCAAGAGACACCACCATCGAATCCAGCTCTGATGGCACAAACGCGAAACACCTGTTGTAACTGAGGGGCGTGAAGCCCTATCCTATCTCGAATGACTGGTGGCCCGACGCGGGCCGTATGAGTGAGTACATCTGCACGTGTGTTCCATTCCCTATATGTGTGGTCAATAATTTCCCTCCCGTGACAGGCGGGCCTAATTCCATATCTTTGACACATGTTGTCGAGTTGGTTTATCATGATCCTATCTTGATACGTACGATTTAGCACCCTCCAGACACCCTGCAGCCAAGACACCACCAGAAGACTGTCCCCAGAAATATACACAGGGATCCCAAATGAGTCGAGGTCGTACTCAACCTCCTTCATATTTTGTAACGCAATACGTTTGGCCAGTTTGTCGTTGAACGCCGCAGTGCCCTCTTGGGCCCCATAGGTGTGTAGGTCGCTTTGTGTGATAGTAAGTACCTCCTGCGGGGCCCCACCTGTTGTACCGTACCCTTTTCTTTTCTGAAAGTAACTCAGCATCGTCCGTGTACACATGTGCTCGCAGAACTGAACATACGCAGCATCTGTCGGCACAAAGGACTCCCACCATTTGAGTCCGTAGAATTCGCAGAAAGAAAATAGCCAGCATCTCTGGCCGACAGCTCGACCTGAACTAACATGTCTCCTTTTTTATCTGCGAGGCCTCTTGGAAGTGAAACATACCCCGCAAGCACTCAGACGCATCCGTCCTGAGTCTGTCCCACAATGGGCCATACGCGACCGTAGTCATGTGGTGATCTCTCCACGTACGTTGCGTCGAAGATATATCCTCATGAGAAGCAGTACACATCATAGAAATGAAATCTGCAGCATCCTTCGCGGAGTTCCACACCATACGAAGAAATCTCTGCACCAAACTCGCAAATCCATAAGATCGGAATTGCTCTCTGGCCTCGTGGTACCGTCGTCGGTTCCAGTCCGACATAGTCTCCTCCTCTCTCCTCGGCCGTCGAAACATACGGCACAAACACCAACCCTCAAAGGCATTGAGCATGTGTAGCGAGGAAGCATCCGCAGTACATGTCTCTAGACAATACAACGCCATACTCTGCACCTTGTCTTGATAACGGCAAAACTTATCACGAACAGCAACCGCTCTGTTACGAAAGAAATTCGATTGTCCAATGAAACAAGCTCGAGACTCCTTGATGCGATATTCAACATCAGGATGAGCAGGCACTAGGTATGTGGAGAAAATCTCATGACCCAATACTTTCATACTGCCAACACGTCGAAGTCTAAAGCCCTGATATCTCGAGCACGCAGGTATACACAAATCCTCGCTGGTAAGTATATGTCCGTCACCGTCCACTTAAGCATTCTCCCCACATGTCATGTACAACAGGCTGCTATCCTTCCATCTCATCCCCCAGCCATGTAGTGGTAGTGTTAGATCGTGCATCATCTGAGCCAACATAGTTGAGGAGGCAGAGACAAGGTAGCAGTTGTCCGCCCACACAAAGTGGTTCACAGTTGTCCGTCGCTCATACTCACCACAGACGCCCTCCAGCACATACCCCACACCACTACTGTCCCAATCCCGAAATATAGGTCCCCACATGGCACATATGATAAGATTAAATAGAAGAGGCCCCTCAGGGCCGCCCGTCCGTATGCAGACGTCCCAGTTGATGTCGTGAATGGCCATACCCTCGACGACTAACGACCCCGTAGTGCAAACCAGCGGTGATAGCAAAGCATACTGGAGATAGGCAGGAATATTGGCATGGCACATAGCACGTTTGGCGTTTAGAAGGCTGCAGTGGTCGAACGCTTGTTTGATATCGGCGTAAGCGATATGGACCGTCTGATCTTTTCCCCAGATGTCCCCGTGTTGAGCCAGAGCCTTGAGGGCCCCCACAATTTCCACCGTCTTACGTCCCTCCTGGAAGCCGTAGATGCCCAGGGGTCCCATGAGGCCAGCCCGAGACACAAATTGTTCGACCAAGATCACCACGCAAGCAGAGTACCAACGGCTGAGACTGCTTTGCAGACAGAGGTACCGCGCATCTGTCAGCGATGTCAAGCTCGGCAGCTTGGGCATGAAGGCGATCAAAATCTGCCTCCAATCCTGCGGGCACTGCCGTGCCAAGCGAAATATCTCATCAAACATCCGAGCAACGCCACGCAAAGTCGCCCACGGCAATGCCTTGAGGATTTCACAAGGCAGCCTGTCGGGGCCGGTGGCACGCTTGGACTTGAGACGTGACCGTGCCTGGCAAACCACCGCCATTGTCAGTCCCTCAGTGCAGTACCCGTCACATAGGTTCTGTTGTGCATCCCTCCTCAACTCCTCCAACATCGCCATATCCCGTCCTCTGACCTCCTCCGAAGTATACTTCTGTCTGGTATGTGCTCTGATCTCCTCCACCCACTCCTCCCTGTCCTCAGAAATCCGTCCCTGCACAATGAGGTGCTTGATACCATGACGCTCTTTGCGCCTGGAGGCAGGAGAGGTCCACGCGGCCAACGCCGCACGATACTCCCTCCGCAGTCCGTTGGCACGTCTGCGCAAGCTGGGCACATCCACTGACGCTGTCAGAGGCTTCCGTCGCAAAATCTCCTGGCAGGCCGTGAGTCCTGCAGGCCTAATTGGCGGTAGTCCCCGTCCCGTGGTGGCAGTCGTGAATTCGATATCCCCCTGCTCAGTACAGGCCCGAATAGTGGTCGACACAAGGTCCCCTGGAGAACAAATAGTATTGGCATCTCCCAAGACCCGATCGATTTCCTTTCGCGCCATATTGAGGTCCCCCCAATTCACCGTCTTATAACCCACCAAACTCTTTTCACGAGCTGCCGTCGGGATACTACGTTTGACCAGCTCAGCGCCTGTGTCACTAAAAGTCCCCTGAAGCAGGCCATGGTCGCTGAGACGACTACGATTTGTCTTCCCCCCATTACTCATGATCGTTTCAACCGTCATCTCATCGATCACCCACGTCCTGGAACAAAAATGTAATCAAGAACCTTCTTACACGTCCCCCACCGAGATACTCCGTAGCTCTCCCATGTGTGTAGTCGTCGTGGCAAGAACGAATTGGCAGCCTTCATCCCCAGGCGCCCTAGAAAGCATAGAACACGCTCGCGCAACTGTTGTCGTACGTCCCTCCTCACCCGCTGTGCACCTCCATCCTCGCAAGTCCTCCTCTCCTCCTTGGTAGCACTTCCCACCGCCTCATAGACAGTCCCAGTGCGTGAGCACTGCAGCTGAGTTGATGGGGATAGCTCAACGTTGGCGTCGAGCAGCACAGAGACAGTCGCTCCCTTCCAGCGGCTGCGCATAGTGAGAATAACTGATTCGAGCGCGTCCAACACCACGCACTGCACATCTACGGCGTTCTCGACACCGGGGTCAGGAAGATACGCAGAGGCAACTATCACAGGGGCACTTCCACTACCAAAGACCACCACACAGAACCGTTCATATTGACATATTGATTCACGCACACACGCACTCCACTCTTTGTTAAATAAAAACCCACACTTACCGTCACAACTCACACGATATGATAGACCACACCGTCTGATATATGCATCGAATTTGCCTCCAAAAAGATTCTGGCATTCCTGGACACCCCAGATGCAATCTCGCATTGAAAGGCACCACAGAATCTCATTCCCCTTGAAATTGGCCGACCCCGCCCGATTGAGGTTCCAGCTACCCAGTCGGATCCCCTTGAACGGTGTTCGGCGTCGTCGTCGTCACACCCTCCTGTTGACTTCCGTCTCGATATCAGCCTTCGTCTTAGTAAATGCAGGTATAAGCTGATGCAACCTGTCGACAGTCTCACTCGATACCTCCCATGTCGCCCGCGTCGTGGTAAACTCGGCCAGAAGCATCGGCCTCGGAGAGGCCGTCGTGGGCACTGTCCATATAGTCGATTTGGGCGGTCCCATTTCCCCCCGCACAGCAATAACCTCGATACCAATCTGTGTACACATGCTCCGAATAGTGCCGCAGAACCTCCCCACCGCCTTCACGTGGTCCCTCTTCCACTCTGGGCATTCGACACTGACTTTGATCGACTCAGGGTTGATAACCTGCTTCATATTCTCAATGAGGCACTGTGGTGCAGCGATCTGGATTCCTGGAGGAGGCGCGGGGCGTTTAGCAGGGGGTACCGTCACAAGGTCGATGCACCGTTTGACCCTCCAAATAAAATCCCTGTCGGTCCCTGGCTTGAGATTGATTTTGGCCAATCCGAACATGTAACGGCCAGCGTTAATGCGCTCAGTACCGTCAACACACACGTGCACACGATCATCCTCCGAAAGACAATGATTTGTAATGTTATCTATGAGCACCTTCACATCCTCCCACATGAGCATTTCCTGAGACCTCCTATCCCTGCCACTCCAGTTGGTGACCCATCCCTTGAGTTCAACATACGTTGGAGAGAAGTAGGTGGTTCCAGGAGCCTGGTATCTTCCCGTCCTGGTATTGTCGGGCCTCGTCGAAGCGTCACTGGCAACTGAACCCGCGCGAACCTGTCCCTGGAGCCCCTGGACGATAGTCTCGAGTCGATTATGTTTAGTCTCAAGCCCTTGAACGCTCGTCTCCAAATTAGAAATCGTAACACCCTGCTTCTGGACCTGGGCCTGAACGTCGTCGATTTTGGTCCCCTGAACTCCTATGGCATCCTGGATCCTTTCAGTGTTATCATCCATCTTGTGCATCATCTGCAAGAGTAAACTCTGCATACCATCCTTCCCCTCCAAGGCGGCCTTCCTTTCAGCAAGAACCTCCTCACGACTACGCTTCACAGGGGGGGCTCCGCCATCCACCGTCATGTTATCTGCATGCTCGGGCATTGTGTCGATACGCTGAGGTCCGTATCCCCACGAGTGCAACCACTGTCGTGTCACCGTCCGTTCACTGAGAGGTACAGCAGACTCACTATCTGGAGTGGAATCGGCAGTATTCAATCTTCCGTCCAATGGGTAGTCACCTGGGGTCTTCTCAATATCCTGAAGTTGTCTTTTACGAGAAGCTCGCTCGACAGCAGTATCTGGCTTTTGACCGTAATCCTGTGAGTACTGCAAATATGGCACTGTCGGTGACATATCCTCCAGCTGAAACCTTCTCGCGAGAACCGAAAAGTCGTATCCGTCCGTCGTCACGCACGTACAACAAAAGATAACAAGCGCAGCAAACAAAGAAAGCAGCCTAGCTGACCTCGAAGATGCCGTACCCGTCGATGGCAGCGATGGCTGCCGCGCCGTCTCCCCGCGACGCCGACGCCCCCTGAGCCCCAGTGGGATCCTGGAGCCCTGGAGCCTTGGTTACCGCCGGGGAACTCGTAGAGCTTCCAAGCTCGACTTAAGTTGAGAAAACCGAGAGCACCTACCAACATTCTGACTCATAGTGAATATTTTTTGACCTCTGAATGCGACAAGCGGAAGCGTCTGATCAGACCGAGTTCAGACCTCTCAATGCGACAGGCGGACGCGTCTGATGTCTGCGAATCGACTCATGTGATTACCAGCCCTGCAGCCCCCCTACAGCCCGAGTTAAGGGCAGAAAACCGACAGCATCTCTCAGGATGACTCGAATAATATAGTAGTTTCGCAGACCTGTTTCGAGCAGCAGACCAAGTTCTCAGCTCTCGAATCGACCAACGAACGCGTCTGATGTGTGCAAATCGATTTCTATGATCCGCAGCACTGTAGCCCTCCCCCAGCACGAGTTCAGTACAGAAAATTGAGAGCACTTTTGACGATAATTCGAACAATACGAATAGTTTCGCGAACCTAGCTCGGGCAGCAGGCCGAGTTCAGAGCTCTCGAAACAACAGACACCCGATAATTCTCAATCGATTTCTGTGACTGCAGGCTCTGTATCTGCCTACAGCTCGAGTTAAGTACAGAAAATACCGAGAGCGTTTGTCAAGATCACGCGAATAATACGAACAGATTTGCGGACCTAGCTCGGCTAGCAGACCGAGTTCAGACCTCTGGAGGCAAGAGGCAAACGCGCCTGATGATTCTGAGTGCGATAGGTGTGCTTACCAGCATTGTAGCGGCCCTGCAGCTCGAGTTAAGTAGAAAATACCGACAACGCGTATCAAGTTGGCTCGAATAATACGAATAGGCTTGCGGACCTAGCTCGGCTAGCAGACCGAGTTCGGACCTATGGATTCAACAGGCGAACGCGCCTGATGATTCTGAGAGCGATAGGTGTGCTTACCAGCACTGTAGCTGACCTACAGCTCGAGTTAAGTAGAAAATACCGACAACGCGTATCACGTTGGCTCGAATAATACGAATAGGTTTGCGGACCTAGCTCGGCTAGCAAACCGAGTTCGGACCTATGGATTCAGCAGGCGAACGCACCTAATGATTCTGAGTGCGATAGGTGTGCTGACCAGCACTGTAGCTGTCCTACAGCTCGAGTTAAGTACAAAATACCGACAACGCGTATCAGAATGACTCGAAACGGCCGTTCCCGCCTGCCTGCTTTTCAGCCTTCAAAGTTACCCGATCGAGCTGAGATCAAGAAGGCGAGCGGGAATAAGATCGAATATCATGGGAAAAAATACTAGAGCTCTAACGAATGGTCAAATTTCGAGAACAAAATTTTCAACCGACCAAAAGTCAGCAAAAGTTCCGTCGAGATTTGTCGTGCCAACTAGCTCTCGCAAATACGAATATAAAAAGATAGACTAATAAAGACAAAACTAAGTAAATAAAAAAAGAAAAGAATAAATAAAAAGCTCTCCAGACGCGCCGGAAATTACTGGCGCCGCGGTAAAAACCCGTCACCTTGGTTCCGCCGGGGAACTCGTAGAGCTTCAAGCTCGACTTAAGTGTTGAGAAAACCGAGAAGCACCTACCAGCATTCTTCTGACTCATATGAATATTTTTTGACCTCTGAATGCGAACAAGCGGATCGCGTCTGATCAACCGAGTTCAGACCGCGACAGGCGGACGCGTCTGATGTCTGCGAATCGACTCATGTGATTACCAGCCCTGCAGCCCCCCTACAGCCCGAGTTAAGTGCAGAAAACCGACAGCATCTCTCAGAATGACTCGAATAATATAATAGTTTCGCAGACCTGTTTCGAGCAGCAGACCAAGTTCTGAGCTCTCGAATCGCCCAACGAACGCGCCTGATGTGTGCAAATCGATTTCTATGATCCGCAGCACTGTAGCCCTCCCCCAGCACGAGTTGAGTGCAGAAAATTGAGATCACGTTTCACGATGATCGGACAAATCGAATAGTTTCGCGAACCTAGCTCGGGCAGCAGACCGCGACTGTAGGCTCTGTAGCTACCTACAGCTCGAGTTAAGTACAGAAAATACCGAGAGCGTTTGTCAAGATGACTCGAATAATACGAATAGATTTGCGGACCTAGCTCGGCTAGCAGACCGAGTTCAGACCTCTGGAGTCAAGAGGCGAACGCGCCTAATGATTCTGAGTTCGATAGTTGTGCTTACCAGCACTGTATCTGCCCTAAAGCTCGAATTGAGTACAAAATACCCACCACGCGTATCAAGTTGACTCAAATAATACGAATAGGTTTGCAGACCTAACTCGGCTAGCAGACCGAGTTCAGAACTATGAATTCCACTGACGAACGCGCCTGATGATTCTGAGTGCGATAGGTGTGCTTACCAGCACTGTAGCTGCCCTACAGCTCGAGTTAAGTAGAAAATACCGACAACGCCTATCAAGTTCACTCGAATAATACGAATAGGTTTGCGGACCTAGCTCGGCTAGCAGACCGAGTTCAGACCTATGCATTCAACAGGCAAACGCGCCTGATGATTCTGAGTGCGATAGCTGTGCTTACCAGCTCTGTAGCTGTCCTACAGCTCGAGTTAAGTACAAAATACCGACAACGCGTATCAAGATGACTCGAAACAGCCGATCCCGCCAGTGTGCTTTTTGGCAGTAAAAGAGACCCCATCGAGCTGAGATCAAGATGGCGAGCGCGAATAAGATCGAATATCACGGCAAAAATACTAGAGCACAAACGAATGGTTGAATCTCGAGAACGTAATTTTTAATCGACCAAAAGTTGTGAAAAGTTCAGTTCTTTTTTTCCGAGCCAACTAGCTCTCCAGCGCGCCGGAACTGGGCGCCGGCGGTAAACCGTCAACCTTGGTAACCGCCGGGAGACTCGTAGAGCTTCCTGACTCGACTTAAGTTGAGAAAACAGACAGCACTTACCAACAATCTGACTTATAGCGAATAGTTTTTTACCTCTGAATGCGACAGACGGACGCGTCTGATGTCTGCGAATCGACTCCTGTCATTACCAGCCCTGCAGCCCCCCTACAGCCCGAGTTAAGTGCAGAAAACCGACAGCACCTCTCAGAATGACTCGAACAATAGAATAGTTTCGCGGACCTAGTTCGGGCAGCAGACAGAGTTCGGAGCTCTGTATTCGACAGGCGGACGCGCCTGATGTCTTCAAATCGATTCCAGTGATTACCAGCCATGCAGCACCCCTACAGCCCGAGTTAAGTTCAGATAACCGACAGTATCAGCTCTGTAAATATCAGCTCTGTAAATATCAGCTCTGACGCTGTCCTACAGCTCGAGTTAAGTGCAGAAAACCAAGAGTTTTTGTCAAGATGACTCGAATAATACGAACAGGTTTGCGGACCTAGCTCGGCTAGCAGACCGAGTTCAGACATCTGGGTTGAACAGGCGAACGCGCCTGATCATTCTGCATGCATGAGCTGTGCTTACCAGCTCTGTAGCTGCCCTAGAGCTCGAGTTATGTTCAGAAAACCGTCAGCGCATATCAAAGAACTCCGCGCGGCGTTCCCAAGAAAAAGGCACAGTGCTTTTCGATAGTAATATTCACCCATCGAGCTGAGATTAGATGGCCGCGGGAAATAAAGATCGAATATCACGGAAAAAATACTCAAGAGCTCTAACGAATGGTCAATTTTAGAGAACAATTTTCAAACGAGGCAAAAGTCACCAAAGTTTCCGTCGATGATTTTTCTGCCAAAACTACTCTCCACCTCCGGAACTCTGGTCCGCCGGCGGTAAACCGTCAACCTTTCTTACCGCCGGGGGACTCGTAGAGCTTCCTGACAGTATATAGTGTGAAAAAAATCTGAAGAACGACTAGTGTTTCAGCCCAGGCGATTTCAGACCTCTCAAGATGACTCTAACCAAAAAACGAAACAGTTTCGCAACCCAGTTCGAGTATCGAACCGAGTTCAAACCTCTGAATGCGACAGGCGGGCGCGTCTGATGTCTGCGAATCCACTCATGTAATTCCCAGCCCTGCAGCTCCCCTACAGCCCGAGTTGAGTGCAGAAAACCGACAGTATCGACTCGAATAATAGAATAGTTTCGCGGATCTAGTTCGAGCAGCAGAACGAGTTCCGAGCTCTCGAATCGACCACCGACGCGCCTCATGTGTGCAAATCGATATCTGTGACCCACAGCACTGTAGCTCTCCCCCAGCACGAGTTGAGTGCAGAAAATTGAGAGCACTTCTCAAGATGATTCGGACAAATCGAATAGTTTCGCGAACCTAGCTCGGGCAGCAGGCCGAGTTCAGAGCTTTCGGTTCAATGTACGAACGCGACTGATGATTCCCCATCGATGTCTGTGACAATCAGCCCTGTAGCTGTCCTACAGCTCGAATTAAGTACAGAAAACCGAGAGCATCTGCTAAGACGACTCGAATAATACGAATAGATTTGCGCACCTAGCTCGGCTAGCAGACCGAGTTCAGACCTCTCGATTCAACAGGCGAACGCGCCTGGTGATTCTGAGTGCGATAGGTGTGCTTACCAGCTCTGTAGCTGGGACCAAAAAACGTTAATAGGAAAAGAAAAAGAACGAAAAAGAATTAAGGGAAAAAAGGAAGGACTGCCCTACAGCTCGAGTTAAGTACAGAAAACCGAGAGCGTCTGTCAAGACGACTCGAATAATACGAATAGGTTTGCGGACCTAGCTCGGCTAGCAGACCGAGTTCAGACCTCTGGATTCAATGGGCGAACGCGCCTGATAAATCTGAATGCGATAGGTGTGCTTACTAGCTCTGTAGCTGCCCTACAGCTCGACTTAAGAACAAAATACCGACAACGCGTATCAAGATGCCTCGAAACGGCCGTTCCCGCCGGGGCGCTTTTTGGCCTTCAAAGTTACCCGATCGAGCTGAGATCAAGATGGCGAGCGGGAATAAGATCGAATATCACGGGAAAAAATACTAGAGCTCTAACGAGTTGTCAAATTCCGAGAACAAAATTTTCAACCGACCAAAAGTCACCAAAAGGTCCATTGAGATTTTTCTTGCCAACTAGCTCTCCAGCGCTCCGGAACTGGAACCGGCGGTAAACCGTCAACCTGATTACCGCCGGGGCCCTCGTAGAGCTCCTTTCTTGCAGAGCGATCGTCGGAACACATAGAGAAAGCTTCTAAGGCGAGAAACGAAAAACTCGAAAAAAATGTGTTTTTCTGTTTTTATTCAACGTCGGTTCCGCCAAGTGTTTTGATAGTAATACTGCATCTATGGGCCTGAAAACTTTACTGGCGAACGCGCCATAACCCACTACAGGTGCGAAAAATCTGCTTCCTCAAAATAAATGGTCAAATATCTTTCAAATATTCGCAAAACCACCCGAAAGTTACCACTTTGTCCGTTCTGGCCGGGTCGGCCAACTGGGCGCCGGCGGTAAACCGTCAACCTTTCTTACCGCCGGGGGACTCGTGAAGCTTCCTGACAATATATAATGTGGAGAAGAATTTCAGAGAACGACAAGTGTTTCAGCCCAAGCGATTATAGACCTCTCAAGATGACTCTAACAAAACAAACGAACAGTTTTCCAATCGAGCTCGAGTATGAAACCGAGTTCAGACCTCTGAATGCGACAGGCGGACGCGTCTAATGTCTGCATATCGATTCCTGCGATTACCAGCTCTGCAGCCCCCCATACAGCCTGAGTTAAGTGCAGAAAATCGAGAGTACCTCTTAGGATGACTCGAATAATAGAACAGTTTCGCGGATCTCGTTCGAGCAGCAGACCGAGTTCCGAGCTCTCGGTTCGACAAACGGACGCGCCTGATGTCTCGAAATCGATTCCTGTGACCAGCAGCACTGTAGCCCTCTTCCAGCACGATTTAAGTACAGAAAACCGAGAGCACTCCTCAAGATGACTCGAACAATACCAATAGGCTCGCGAACCTAGCTCGGGGAGCAGGCCGAGTTCAGAGCTCTTGATTCAACAGACGAACGCGCCTGATAATTCTCAATCGATTTCTGTTATTATCAGCTCTGTGGCTGCTCTACAGATCGATTTAAGTACGAAAAACCGAGAGTGTCTGCTACAATGACTCGAATAATACGAATAGGTTTGCGACCCTAGCTCGGCTAGCAGACCGAGTTCAGGCCTCTGGGTTCAACAGGCGACGCGCCTGATCATTCTGAATGCATTAGCTGTGCTGACCAGCTCTGTAGTTGTCCTGAAGCTCGAGTTATCTAGAGAAACCGACAGCGCGTATCAAGATGACTCGAAACGGCCGTTCCCGCCTGCCTGCTTTTTGGCCTTCAAAGTTACGCGATCGAGCTGAGATCAAGATCGCGAGCGGGAATAAGATCGAATAAAGAAATACTAGAGCTCTAACGAATGGTCAAATTTTGAGAACGAAATTTTCAACCGACCAAAAGTCACCAAAAGGTCCGTCGAGATTTTTCTTGCCAACTAGCTCTCCAGCTCCCCGGAATTACTGGGAGCCGGCGGTAAACCGTCAACCAGGTTACCGCCGGGACCCTCGTAGAGCTCTTTTCTCACACCGCGCTTCTCGGAACACATGGAGAAAGCTTCTGGAGCAAGAAACGAAAACATCGAAAAATCACGTTTTTCTGTTTTTATCGAACGTCGGTTCCTTCAAGTGTTTCGATAGTAATACTGCAGCTACGGACCTGAAAGTTTTACTGGCAGACGCGTCTCAACCCACTACAGGTGCGAAAAATCTGCTTTCTCAAAATGAATTGTCAAATATCTTTGAAATATTCGCAAAACCACCCAAAAGTTACCACTGGGCGCCGGCGGTAAACGGTCAACCTTTGTTACCGCCGGGGGACTCGTAGAGCTTCCTGACAACATATAATGTCGAAGAAAATTGCAGAGAACGAATAGTTTTTCAGCCCAACTCGAGTATCAGACCGAGTCCGGACCTCTGAATGCAGCAGACAGAGGCGTCTGATGTCTCCGAATCGATTCCTGTGATTACCCGCCCTGCAGCCCCCGTACAGCCCGAGCTAAGTGCAGAACGCCGACAGTAGCTCTCAAGATGACTGGAAGAATACGAACAGTTTCGTGATTCTAGATCGCGCAGCAGACCGAGTTCAGATCTCTGGATTCAAGAGGCGAACGCGCCTGATTATTCTGAGTGCGACAGGTGTGCTTACCAGCACTGTAGCTGCCATGCAGCTCGAGTTAAGTAGAAAATACCGGCAACGCGTATCAAGTTGACTCGAATAATACGAATAGGTTTGCGGACCTAGCTCGGCTAGCAGACCGAGTTCAGACCTATGAATTCAACAGGCGAACGCGCCTGATTATTCTGAGTGCGATAGGTGTGCTTACCAGCACTGTAGCTGCCCTACAGCTCGAGTTAAGTAGAGAATACCGACAACGCGTATCAAGTTGACTCGAATAATACGAATAGGTTTGCGGACCATAGCTCGGCTAGCAGACCGAGTTTAGACCTATAATTCAACAGGCGACCGCGCCTGATCATTCTGCGTGCGATAGGCGTGCTTACCAGCACTGTAGCTGCCCTACAGCTCGAGTTAAGTGGAAAATACCGATAACGCGTATCAAGTTGACTCGAATAATACGAATAGGTTTGCGGTCCTAGCTCGGCTAGCAGACCGAGTTGAGACCTATGGATTCAACAGGCGAACGCGCCTGATGATTCTGAGTGCAATAGCTGTGCTTACAAGCTCTGTAGCCGCCCAACAGCTCGAGTTAAGTACAAAATACCGACAGCGAATATCAAAATGACTCGAAACGGCCGTTCCCGCCACAGTGCTTTTTGGCCTTGAAAGTTACCCGATCGAGCTGAGATCAAGATGGCGAGCGGGAATAAGATCGAATATCACGGGAAAAAATACTAGAGCTCTAACGAATGGTCAAATTTCGAGAACAAAATTTTCAACCGACCAAAGGTCAGCAAAAGTTCCGTCGAGATTTTTCTTGCCAACTAGCTCTCCAGCGCGCCGGAATTACTCTTAGCTTCCAGCTATAACTGGGCGCCGGCGGTAAACCGTCAACCTTGGTTACCGCCGGGGGACTCGTAGAGCTTCCTAACTCGTCTTAAGTAGAAAACAGACAGCACTTACCAAGAATCCGACTTATAGTGAATAGTTTTTGATCTCTAAATGCGACAGACGGACGCGTCTGATGTCTGCGAATCGACTCCTGTCATTACCAGCCCTGCAGCCCCCCTACAGCCCGAATTAAGTGCAGAAACCCGACAGCACCTCTGAGAATGACTCGAACAATAGGAATAGTTTCGCGGACCTAGTTCGGGCAGCAGACAGAGTTCAGAGCTCTGTATTCGACATGCGGACGCGCCTGATAACTTCAAATCGATCCCAGTGATTACCAGCCATGCAGCCCCCCTACAGCGCGAGTTAAGTCCAGATAACCGACATTATTTCGCAAACGACTCGAACGATACGAATAGTTTCGCGATTCTAGATCAGGCAGCAGGCCGAGTTCAGAGCTCTGGAGTCGACAAACAAACGCAACTGATGATTCTGAATACGTGCCTCTGAATATCAGCTCTGTAGCTGTCCTACAGCTCGAGTTAAGTGCAGAAAACCGAGCGTTTCTGTCAAAACGACTCGAATAATACGAACAGGTTTGTGACTCTAGCTCGGCTAGCAGACCGAGTTCAGACCTCGGGATTCAACAGGCGAACGCGCCTGATCATTCTGCATGCATTAGCTGTGCTTACCAGCTCTGTAGCTGTCCTGAAGCTCGAGTTATGTTCAGAAAACCGTCAGCGCACATCAAGATGACTCAAAACAGCCAATCCGGTCACAGTGCTTTTCGATAGTAATATTCACCCGATCGAGCTGAGATCAAGATGGCGAGTGGGAATAAGATCGAATATCACGGGAAAAAATACTAGAGCACTAACGAATGGTCAAATTTTGAAAACTAAATTTTCAATCGAGCAAAAGTTGTCAAAAGTTCAGTCGAGATTTTTCGAGCCAACTAGCTGTGGGGCGCGCCGGAATTACTCTTAGCTTCCAGCAATAACTTGCTAAGGGAAGCTCTACGAGTCACTAGCTAAGGGAAGCTCTACGAGTTACTTTGTCCTTTCTCGCCGGGTCGACCAACTGGGCGCCGGCGGTAAACCGTCAACCTTTCTTACCGCCGGGGGACTCGTAGAGCTTCCTGACAGTATATAGTGTGAAGAAAAAAACATCCAAAGAACGATTATTTTTTCAGCCCCAGCGATTTCAGACCTCTCAAGATGACTCTAACGAAAAAAAAGAAACAGTTTCGCAACCCAGTTCGAGTATCGAACCGAGTTTAGACCTCTCAATGCGACAGGCGGGCGCGTCTGATGTCTGCGAATCCACTCATGTGATTCCGAGCCCTGCAGCTCCCCTAGAGCCCGAGTTAAGTGCAGAAAACCGACAGTATCGACTCGAATAATAGAATAGGTTCGAGCAGCAGACCGAGTTCCGAGCTCTGCAATCGACAAACAGACGCGCCTGATATTTGCAAATCAATGTCTGTGACCCGCAGCACTGTGGCCCTCCCCCAGCACGAGTTGAGTGCAGAAAATTGAGAGCACTTCTCAAGATGATTCGGACAATACGAATAGTTTCGCGAACCTAGTTCGGGCAGCAGGCCGAGTTCAGAGCTCTCGGTGCAATGAAAGAACGCTACGCCCCATCGATGTCTGTCACAGTGAGCCCTGTAGCTGCGCTACAGCTCGAGTTAAGTACAGAAAACCGAGAGCGTCTGCCAAGACGACTCGAATAATACGAATAGGTTTGCGGACCTAGCTCGGCTAGCGGACCGAGTTCAGACCTCTGGATTCGACAGGCGAACGCGCCTGATAATTCTGAATGCGATAGGTTTGCTTGCCAGCTCTGTCGACGAACGGACGCGCCTGATGTCTCGAAATCGATTTCTGTGACCAACAGCACTGTAGCCCTCCCCAGCACGATTTAAGTACAGAAAATCGAGAGCACTTCTGAAGATGACTCGAACAATACCAATAGATTCGCGAACCTAGCTCGGGGAGCAGGCCGAGTTCAGAGCTCTTGATTCGACAGGCGAACGCGCCTGATAATTCTCAATCGATTTCTGTGATTATCAGCTCTTTGGCTGCCCTACAGATCGAGTTAAGTACGAAAAACCGAAGGCGTCTGCTACAATGACTCGAATAATACGAATACGTTTGCGACCCTAGCTCGGCTAGAAGACCGAGTTCAGACCTCTGGATTCAACAGGCGAACGCGCCTGATCATTCTGAATGCATTAGCTGTGCTGACCAGCTCTGTAGTTGTCCTAAAGCTCGAGTCATCTTGAGAAAACCGACAGCGTGTATCAAGATGACTCGAAACAGCCGTTCCCGCCTGCCTGCTTTTTGGTCTTCAAAGTTACCCGATCGAGCTGAGATCAAGATGGCGAGCGGGAGTAAGATCGAATATCATGGGAAAAAATAATAGAGCTCTAACGAATGGTCAAATTTTGAGAACAAAATGTTCAACTGACCAAAAGTCAGCAAAAGGTCCGTCGAGATTTTTCTTGCCAACTAGCTCTCCAGCTCCCCGGAATTACTCTTAAGCTTCGAGCAACTGGCGCCGGCGGTGAACCGTCAACCTGGTCACCGCCGGTAGAGCTCCTAGCACGCGTCAGAGTGCTCAGCATCAAAAGGGAGAGCTTCTGGAAGCATTTATCGAAGAAGCGAAAACATGATTTTTTTCATGTCGACATGAAGTTGGTTCCGCCAAGTGTTTTGATAGTAAAACTGCATGTAGAGAGCTCACACTGAGACGCAGAGTCCCTCATAGTCGTCTACAGGTGCGAAAAATCTGCTTTCTCAAAATAAATGGTCAAATATCTTTCAAAAAATCGCAAAACCACCCAAAAGTTGTCACATTGTCCGTTCTGGCCGGGTCGGCCAACTGGGCGCCGGCGGTAAACCGTCAACCTTTCTTACCGCCGGGGGACTCGTAGAGCTTCCTGACAATATATAATGTGGAAAAGAATTTTAGAGAAGGACTAGTTTTTCAGCCGAAGCGATTATATATAGACCTCTCAAGATGACTCTAACAAAACAAACGAACAGTTTTCCAATCGAGCTCGAGTATGAAACCGACTTCAGACCTCTCAATGCGACAGGCGGACGCGTCTGATGTCTCCGGATCGATTCCTGTAATTACCAGCTCTGCAGCCCCCCATACAGCCTGAGTTAAGTGCAGAAAACCGAGAGTACCTCTCAGGATGACTCGAATAATACAACAGTTTCGTGTATCTCGTTCGAGCAGCAGACCGAGTTCCGAGCTCTCGGTTCGACGAACGGACGCGCCTGATGTCTCGGAATCGATTCCTGCAGCACTGTAGCCCTCCCCGAGCACGATTTAAGTAGAGAAAACCGAGAGCACTTCTCAAGATAACTCGAACAATACCAATAGGTTCGCGCTAGCTCGGGGAGCAGGCCGAGTTCAGAGCACTGGATTCCACAGACGAACGCGCCTGATAATTCTCAATTGATTTCTGTGATTATCAGCTCTGTGACTGCCCTACAGATCGAGTTAAGTACGAAAAACCGAGAGCGTCTGCTACAATGATTCGAATAATACGAATAGGTTTGCGGACCTGGCTCGGCTAGCAGACCGAGTTCAGACGTCTGGATTCAACAGGCGAACGCGCCTGATCATTCTGAATGCATTAGCTGTGCTGACAAGCTCTGTAGTTGTCCTAAAGCTCGAGTTATCTTGAGAAAACCGACAGCGCGTATCAAGATGACTCGAAACGGCCGTTCCCGCCTGCCTGCTTTTTGGCCTTTAAAGTTACCCGATCGAGCTGAGATCAAGATGGCGAGCGGGAATAAGATCGAATATCATGGGAAAAATACTAGAGCTCTAACGAATGGTCAAATTTTGAGAACAAAATTTTCAACCGACCAAAAGTCAGCAAAAGGTCCGTCGAGATTTTTCTTGCCAACTAGCTCTCCAGCTCCCCGGAATTACTCTTAAGCTTCCAGCAATAACTTGCTAAGGGAAGCTCTACGAGTTACTAGCTCCACCCCGCGCCGGAATTCCTCTAGCTCATCGATGCCGAAGAGCTCTACGAGGTATAACTTGCTCCGGGAAGATCTACGAGTTACTAGCTCCACCCAGCGCCGGAATTCCTCTAGCTCATCGACAACGAAGAGCTCTACGAGGTACTCTCTGAAGCTTCCAGCAATAACTTGCTCAGGGAAGTTCTACGAGTTACTGGGCGCCGGCGGTAAACCGTCAACCTTTCTTACCGCCGGGGGACTCGTAGAGCTTCCTGACACTATATAATGTGGAAAAGAATTTCAGAGAACGACTAGGTTTTCAGCCCAAGCGATTATAGACCTCTCAAGATGACTCTAAGAAAACAAACGAACAGTTTTCCAATCGAGCTCGAGTATGAAACCGAGTTCAGACCTCTGAATGCGACAGGCGGACGCGTCTGATGTCTGCGGATCGATTCCTGTGATTACCAGCTCTGCAGCCCCCCATACAGCCTGAGTTAAGTGCAGAAAACCGAGAGTACCTCTCAGGATGACTCGAATAATACAACAGTTTCGCGGATCTCGTTCGAGCAGCAGACCGAGTTCCGAGCCCTCGGTTCGACGAACGGACGCGCCTGATGTTTCGAAATCGATTCCTGTGACCAGCAGCACTATAGCCCTCCCCCAGCACGATTTAAGTACAGAAAACCGAGAGCACTCCTCAAGATGACTCGAACAATACTAATAGGTTCGCGAACCTAGCTCGGGGAGCAGGTCGAGTTCAGAGCTCTTGATCGATTTCTGTGATTATCAGCTCTGTGGCTGCCCTACAGATCGAGTTCAGTACGGAAAACCGAGAGCGTCTGCTACAATGACTCGAATAATACGAATACGTTTGCGACCCTAGCTCGGCTAGCAGACCGAGTTCAGACCTCTGGATTCAACAGGCGAACGCGCCTGATCATTCTGAATGCATTAGCTGTGCTGACCAGCTCTGTAGTTGTCCTGAAGCTCGAGTTATCTTGAGAAAACCGACAGCGCGTATCAACATGACTCGAAACGGCCGTTCCCGCCTGCCTGCTTTTTGGCCTTCAAAGTTACCCGATCGAGCTGAGATCAAGATGGCGAGCGGAAATAAGATCAAATATCATGGGAAAAAATACTAGAGCTCTAACGAATTGTCAAATTTCGAGAACAAAATTTTCAACCGACCAAAAGTCAGCAAAAGGTCCGTCGAGATTTTTCTTGCCAACTAGCTCTCCAGCTCCCCGGAATTACTCGTAAGCTTCCAGCAATAACTTGCTAAGGGAAGCTCTACGATGCGCGGGGCCCTGCAAAGCGCGCAAGGAAGATCTGCCTAGAAGCCTGGAAGAACTGCCGAAGCTCTTCCGAAGCTCCGCCGAAGCGCTTCGGGCACCCTGGAGCCACGCGTATTGGGAAACGCTAGGAAGCCACGCCCCCGGACACGCTGCGAACTCCGGCAACCTGCTGCGAGAATCGTGGACCGGCGGAGGTGGGCGTGTGCTCCTCACCACCCACCGTCGGCTTCTTCTCTGAAACCCTCAGCTCTCCAAGGAGCTATCCGGGAATTGTCTGTCGGGACCGGGAGGGCCAACTAGCTCCACCCTGCGCCGGACTTCTCTAGCTCATCGATGACGAAGAGCTCTACGAGAATCCGGAGAGCACAGGGCAACTTACACACCTGCGGCGCTGCCGCCGCGCAGCCAGAAACGCTTCCAAGCGTGCCTGAACGCGCGCAGGCCCGCGTGGAAGCTTGCCAAAAGCTCTCCCGGACACGTTGCCGGGCCGAGCGAGTCGCCCGGGAACGTTGCCGCGGAGGAGCTCCTGGCGGGCACCACCACCGCTCGGCTTCTAATCTTAAACCTCTTAGCTCTCAGCGAGCTCTCCGGGAAAAACCCGGAGAGGGAAGACCTTCTCGGGAACGGGAAATTGTTGCTGGAGGGCTGGGGGGGGCTCCCCTGCAGCGCTGCTGAAGCGCTGCCAGATACGCCTCCATGCGTGCCTGCACGCGTGATGGCACGCGTAGAAGCTTGCCGCAAGCTCCCCCGGACCCGTTGCCGGCTCGCCGGGGTTTGTGGGGAACGTGGACCGCCGTGAAAGAGCTCCTGGCGGGCACCACCAGCGTCTGGCTTCTAATCTTAAACCTTTTAGCTCTCGGCGAGCTCTCCAAGAAACTGGACGCCGGCGGTAAACCGTCAACCTTGGTTACCGCCGGGAGACTCGTAGAGCTTCCAGCTCGACTGAAGTTGGGAACACCGACGACCTACCAACATTCCGACTTATAGTAAATATTTTCTGTCCTCTCAATGCGACAGGCGGACGCGTCTGATGTCTGCGAGTCGACTTCTATCATTACCAGCCCTGCAGCCCCCCTACAGCCCGAGTTCAGTGCAGAAAACTGACAGCACCTCTCAGAATGACTCCAACAATACAGTAGTTTCGCAGACCTAATTCGGGCAGCAGACAAGTTCCGAGCTCTGGTCTCGGAAGGCGGATGCGCCTGATGTCTCTAAATCGATTGCTGTCCCCAGCAGCAGCCTCCCCCCAGCACGAAATACCGACAGCACTTCTCAGGCTGACTCGAACAATACGAATAGTTTTGCGAACCTAGCTCGGGCAGCAGGCCAAGTTCAGTGCTCTCGAGTCAACGAACAAAGCCGGCTGGTGATTTCCAATAGATTTCTGTGACTACGAGCTCTGTAGTTGCCCTACAGCTCGAGTTAAGTACAGAAAACCGAGGGCGCCTACCAAGATGACCCAAATAATACGAATAGGTTTGCGGACCTAGCTCGGCTAGCAGACCGAGTTCAGACCTCTAGATTTAACAGGCGAACGCGCCTAATGATTCTGACTGCGATAGGTGTGCTTGCCAGCTCTGTAGCTGTCTTACAGCTCGAGTTAAGACCAGAAAACCGAGAGTTTCTGTCAAGATGACTCGAATAATACGAACAGGTTTCCGGACCTAGCTCGGCTCACAGACCGAGTTCAGACCTCTGGGTTCAACAGGCGAACGCGCCTGATCATTCTGCATGCATTAGCTGTGCTTACCAGCTCTGTAGCTGCCCTAGAGCTCGAGTTATGTTCAGAAAACCGACAGCGCGTATCAAGATGACTCGAAACGGCCGTTCCCGCCACAGTGCTTTTTGGCCTTCAAAGTTACCCGATCGAGCTGAGATCAAGATGGCGAGCGGGAATAAGATCGAATATCACGGGAAAAAATACTAGAGCTCTAACGAATGGTCAAATTTCGAGAACAAAATTTTCAACCGAGCAAAAGTCACCAAAAGTTCCGTCGAGATTTTTCTTGCCAACTAGCTCTCCAGCGCGCCGGAATTACTCTTAGCTTCCAGCTATAACTAGCTAAGGGAAGCTCTACAAGTTATTACTCTAAAGCTTCCAGCAACTGGGCGCCGGCGGTAAACCGTCAACCTTGGTTACCGCCGGGGAACTCGTAGAGCTTCCAAGCTGAGAAAACCGAGAGCACCTACCAACATTCTGACTCATAGTGAATATTTTTTGACCTCTGAATGCGACAAGCGGACGCGTCTCATCAGACCGAGTTCAGACCTCTGAATGCAACAGGTGGGCGCGTCTGATATCTGCGAATCTACTCATGTCATTACCAGCCCTGCAGCCCCCCTACAGCCCGAGTTAAGTGCAGGAAACCGACAGCATCTCTCAGGATGACTCGAATAATATAATAGTTTCGCAGACCTGTTTCGAGCAGTACACCAAGTTCTGAGCTCGCGATTCGACTAACGAACGCGCCTGATGTGTGCAAATCGATTTCTATGACCCGCAGCACTGTAGCCCTTCCCCAGCACGAGTTGAGTGCAGAAAATTGAGAGCACTTTACACGATAACAGCTCGAGTTAAGTACAGGAAATACCGAGAGCGTTTCTGAACATGACGCGAATAATAAGAATAGATTTGCGGACCTAGCTCGGCTAGCAGACCGAATTCAGACCTCTGGATTGAACAGGCGAACGCGCCTGATGATTCTGAGTGCGATAGGTGTGCTTACCAGCACTGTAGCTGCCCCACAGCTCGAGCTAAGTAGAAAATACCGACAACGCGTATTAAGCTGACTCGAATAATACAAATAGGTTTGCGGACCTAGCTCGGCTACCAGAGCGAGTTCAGACCTCTGGATTCAACAGGCGAACGCGCCTGATGATTCTGAGTGCGATAGCTGTGCTTACCAGCTCTGTAGCTGTCCTACAGCTCGAGTTAAGTACACAATACCGACAACGCGTATCAAGATGACTCGAAACGGCCGTTCCCGCCAGTGTGCTTTTTGGCAGTAAAAGGTACCCGATCGAGCTGAGATCAAGATGGCGAGCGGCAATAAGATCGAATATCACGGGAAAAAATATTAGAGCTCAAACGAATTGTTGAATTTCGAGAACATAATTTTCAACCGACCAAAAGTCGTGAAAAGTTCAGTTCTTTTTTTTCGAGCCAACTAGCTCTCCGGCGCGCCGGAATTACTCTTAGCTTCCAGCTACTTGGCAGCGTCCAAAACCCGGATAGCAAAGAGGCACTCACACAAACGAGCACACGCACATAAGCACGCACACACGAACACACACACACATACAAACACATATACATACACAAGAACGCACACATACGCCAGCATGTTCCACACACACACACGCACACACACACACACACACACACACGCACACACTCACACACACACGCACACGCAACACATCCACGCGCAAAGGGCGACACACACGCGCAAACGCGCACACACGAACACACAGCACATCTCACATACACACAGGGACGCGCACACGCACACGGATCACACAAGCACATAGACACACGGGGGCACACACAAACACCCACACGCACACACGCACACACACACACACACACACACACTCGCGCACGCACAACCCACGCACACAGACGCACACGCAAGCATCCATGGAAACCTACGCACTGACGACCACACGATGACGCACGCACCGCAGCCAACTCGGCCCCCCCCCCCCGCGCTCCCCTGCCGCCCCCACGCACCCCCGCCCTCCCCGCCGGCGCTCCGGAGGGGGGAGGCACCGCCCCATTTTGGGGCCGGCCCTCCCTCCGCTCCAACCACTCCGCCCTCGCGGAGCGCCAGAGGGGGGGGGAGGGGGGAGGGGTGGGGGGCGCGCGGACGGCGGCAGCACCGCGCGCACGCACGCGCACACGCACATGCGCAGACGAACAACGAACAGGATGGCAAAGAGGATATCACACAAGCAAGCACACGCACACACACACAGACTAGCACACAAGAGCACACACGTACGCCAGCATGCTCCACACACATGCGCACATACACACATGCACACACACGCACACACACACACACACGCAAAGGTCCACACACACACACGCGCAAACGCGCACACGCAAACACACATATATACACAAGAACCCACACAGACACACAGACACATGCAGCCACACATGCAGCCTGACAGACACACAGACACATGCAGCCACAAATCTGACACACAGCTTGAGGAGCTTGAGGACATGCAGCCACACAGACACACAGACATAAACACACGCAAACGTTTACACACACACGCACACACACGCGCGAGCACCCAGACACGCACGCGCACACGCACACACGGTCGCGCACACACACACACACACACACACATACGAGACACGCGCGAGCCCCCCCCCACCACCACCACCACAAACACACACACACACAGCGCACACACAGACGCAATCGCGAACACCCGCGGCTAACCACGCACAGACGACAACGCGGTGACAGACCCATTCCCCGACTAAGCAGCGCACTCTACCCCCGCGCCCCCCAGCCGCCCCCAAGCGCCACCGCCCTCCCCGCCGGCGCTCCGGAGGGGGGAGGCACCGCCCCATGTTGGGGCCGGCCCTCCCTCCACTCCAGCCACTCCGCCCTCGCGGAGCGCCGAAGAGATGGGGGGGGAGAAGGGGGAAGGGGGCGGCGGGGGTGCCAGCGCCGTGCTCGCACACAAACACACACACACACACACGCACACACAAGGATGCACGTTTCCTCAGGAAGCGCGCCGCGTCGCAGGCGCGAGCGCGGGTCTCAAGTGCACACGCGGACATACACGCGCACACTAAGACACACAGACACACATACACACACACACGAATACACAAACGCACGCCCGCACACTCAATGAGGGACGCCCTGGCAAGCGGCCATGGAGGGGCGATCTCATCCCAACCTGTGTGATCAGAGCGGGGTAGGTCTACGCCTGTCCTGTCTGTCACGCGGCCCCGTTCGCCCTCTTCGCGTCGCCTGCGCGCGGTCTCCGCCTCCCTCGCCTGCTGCGCCTTCTCGTGAGCCTCCACGTCCGGAATCCCGATTGTGGCGATGCGCGGGCGCGCTTGAGGGCGCGGCGGTTCGGTGGACGCCGTGCCAGCGCCGGCGCCCACACGAACGACAACGCCAGCCACAATCCTCGTCGTCGCCCCGCCTCCACCGCCCACTGACGGGGCCGAAGCCCCACAGTGCGCGCCAGCATCCCCAGCACCCTCGGACGCGGCGGCCTCTCGCGCACCCTCGAAGCCGCCCTGGGCGAACACCTCTGGAGGCGCAGCCGCGGGCGAAGCCTCGGGCAGGGTCCCCGCCGCTGGAACCACCGGCGCAGAAACAGCGCCCGACGCACTGCGCGCCGCTCGCTCCTGGAACTCCTTCAACTTTGCCTCCGGGATTGCCCCGTCCACGCGCCCATGCCACCCCTTTGCCCCTTGCTGGCCGAAGTGCCTCTTGCAGAACACGCCGCATCCCTCCGCGGGGAAACTGCGGCACTGCGCACCCACTCCATCCCCCCAAGTACGAGCCAAACATTTCCTTTCATCGATCGTCTTCGGCGTAAAGCGATGCCACTCGCGGTCGGCAGGTGGCGCCCCCACGCCTGGCTCGACCGCGGCAGGAGCCGGGCCCGCGGACGGGACGCCCGAGGCCCTGCCAGCGTCGTCGTCCTCGCCGCCCGTGCTGCCCAGAGCAGGCGGGGACAGCCCGCGCTTCTTGCCCCTGCGCAACGGCGGCTGCGGCTGCCCCGAAGCGCCGGGGTCCCCGTCGCCAGCGCCAGGATCCCCGCCACCCGCCCGACGCCGCTTGCCCGGTGGCTCGCCACCCGACGCCTGCTGCCCGGCGGGCGCACTCGGCGGCGCAGACGGCGCGGCAGACGTGCTGGAAGCAGCGCCGCCGCCGCCATCGCCGCTCCCCGCAGACCCCGCCGCGCGCCCGCCTGCATGCCCGAGAGGCGCAGTCGGCGGAGCCGGCGGCGCACCAGACGGTCCCGCACCAGCGCTGCCGCCGGCGCCCCCCGCAGACCCCGCCGCCGCGCGCCCGCCGCCTCCGCCCCGCGGACCCGCCCTGCGCACATACGCAAACACATACGCGCCCATGTGCACCTGGTGGTTTCTGGCGATCTGCGCCCAAGTCTGGAGGTGGACAGTACTGTCGTCGAATTTGGCGTATTCGTTCACGCCCACGGATGCATACGCATAGTAGTGTCCGCTCGTCGCGCTTTCGCCCTGGTGCACCACGACCCCCGAGAAATCGTACTCGCACTCGGAATCCACAGGCCGCAGAATCTGAGGAAAGCGCACAGGGCGTCTGTCGTACCACTCGCCTATCACCCGCTGCACGATCACGAAGAGCACGGGCGGCGACCGCTCCCAGCGATTGCCTGTATATACCCTGATGCCTTGACAGACCCCGGCCGCCGCCCTCTGAGCATCATCGAGGTGAGCGTGCGCCGGACATCCTTGCCCTGGCTCACCGACATGCCTTAACTCCAGCCGGATCAACTCCTCCAGATCGCACGGCCCCCGGTAGTCGGGGCCGAGCAATTCGGAAGGCACCACCTTGAGAAACGTCTTAATTTCCCCTTGTCCGAACTTGCTGTGCACGCGGCGCATCGCCTCCGCTGCCGAAACGCAATGCCGCAGACGTGCTGCTGGAGCACACTGCGCTGCCCGTGAGCCCCCCCTGCGGTGCAAACGGGGTGTTCGGCCGCGGTAACGGCATGGAGGGCGGCCAGGAAGAACTCTGACGCGTCGCATTGCTTCGGTCTCCCTTGCTGATCGAATTCTGCAAATTCTCGCTCACCAAAGAGCCCCTTGCGCGCGGCTATAGCGAGTGGCGCGACGGCGTCGACCCCCTGGACAGAGAGAGCCGCGGCCTGAGCTCCGAGCGCGCACGCCGCGCAAGAGTCTGCACCCAGAGGGCACCGGCCGTGCTCGTGGAGAAGCCGACGGAAGGGAGCCAGGCGCAGCAGCACCTGCGCGACTGAGCTCACGAAGCAAGTATTGCCGAGGTTTGCGATGCCCACGCCAGAGCCGCGGCCGCAGTGCCACTGCAGCTCCCTGGTGACCTCCTCCTGGGACACGCCGTAAGCTGCCATGCACAGATCCCGGTCCAGCGGGCGCAGCTCTGGCGGCTCTGCACCATCGCCAACAGTCGCCGCCGTGCGAAACATTTCCCCCCAAAGATCCCTCGGCACGACGGTGCCCCTACCGGCGCCGCGGCCGGCACCCCCGCGCCCACGCCCCCGCGAAGCAGCGCTCCCAGTGGACGGTGCCGCCGCCGCATCTGCGGTCGCCGTCGCGTCGCCGCCGCGGCCGCGGCCCCTGCCCCGCCCCGCAGGCCCTGCGTCGGGCGCAATGTATGCCGGTGGCACCGTCAGAGCCTGGCCCGGGCGCAGCGCGTGCGAGGGCAGAGGCGTCTGCACAGACGCCGCAGGGGCCACCTCCCCGTCCGAAGGCGCTGATCCAGTGGCGTCGTCGTCGTCGTCGTCGTCGCCCACCTCGTCACCGACGCCCGCTGAGCTCCCCACGGCGCGAGGCGGGCCTGGCGGCGACGCCCGAGGCACCGTCGGCGGCGCGGGCGCCGAGCTCGACTCCGGGTTGCCCCGTCCCGCGGGCCCATCCCCCACGTCCCAGCCGTACTCCTGCGCCCTCTGCTTGGCGATTTCGTAACTCGCTTTGAAAATCCTGCTTTCGAAGCGTTGGACCCCCTCGCGGACGTACTGGGGCGGGCCCCGCTGCAGGATTTCCCAGGGCGGCAGGTTGTAGACGAGGACGCGATGGGCCACGCGAACGCGACTGAGCATGACGTACAGGTGCAGCCACCAGTCATCGGCGCCCATGTTCATGGGCTTCTGGAGCACCATGGTGGCCGCATCCATGCCCAAGCCCTGCGCCGTCTGCACGGTGCGAACTTTCTCTGGCAGCAACGGGATCTGGTACCTCGTAACCTTCACCTTCCGAAGCTTTCGCTCGCCATCGTCTTCGTAGTAGTGATGGTTCCACTCCCAGGACGCCCTGTGCGGCGCGATCTGCACGACCCCTGCTCCGAACCCTAGGTCCTCCGTGAAGTCATCAAACTTGACGAGGACACCGCGAGGCAAACGCTTGCATCGATAATAACCGAGCCTGTGGGCGTCGTGAGTCTTCTTTTCGCGCCAATCCGCGCCCGGCGTCTCGAACTCTCGCGGGTGGAACCGCACGTCCTTGACTACCCCCACGGCGTCCTGGACGATCTGGTGCTTCGCCGACAACTTCACGGTCAGCCGCACACGCATGCCGATGTACAGCGGGCACATGCCGATGAGGTGACCAGTGTTGTTCACGTTCGGCACCTGCAGCATGGCCTTGTAATGCTCCTCACCGAAGGCCGTGGGGGCTGGGGGCAAGTCCACGGCCTGTACGTACAGCAGCATCTGCCCCTTCTCCCTGGCCTCTCGCACGGCCCGATACTGCATCTGCCTGTGCACGGCCTCCCAGGCGATGCCCATCTCGAACCCGTCTTTGACAGCGGGGTCCTGCAGCCGCTTGTCGTTCTTACCGGGTCGGACCACCCACCCTTGCACCACCCTTTTCTGCTCGGCCGTGAACTTCTTGCCCTCCCTCATGGTCTTCAAGAACCCCGGCATGAAAGGGCAGGGCGCGTGCGGAGTAACGAGCCTGTCCTTGAAGCGGTGCGTCTCGTACAGAAACATCGCGTGGGTCACGCCGTCCAAGAATATCGACTGCCCATTGCGGACGTGAACCCACTGGTCGGGTGCCTCACGCTGCAGCAGGGAAGACCTCTTGCCTTTGCCGCTCACAGGGCCCAGCTGATAAAAGTCACCCAGGAACATGACAATCGGAGCCTTCCCGAACATGTGTCCCCGCTCCATGTACAGGTCCACGTCGCAATTGTGCGTCGCCTTCCGGGCTTTGCACATGCGAAACGATGCAGCGCCGAGAAGCGCAGGCGGCACCATGGACACCTCCTCCACGATGACGGCCTTGAGAGCGTTCATGCGGTCCACGAAATCATCCTCGACTTTCTGCCCGGAGAGCCTAGCGATGGTCAAGGCCTGCTGCCCGCTCAGCCCGAAGCCGCTGTGGATCGTCTCCCCCCCGATGACGCGCGCAGCGCTGTTCGACGAGGCCACGGCGATCTCCGATCCCTTGCCGAACACCTCGGCGAACAGACGCCGCAGCAGTTTCACCACCTCCGTCTTCCCCGTCCCGCCCTCCCCGTGCAACAGGAGAGCCATCTGCTCCACCGGCTTGGGGCTTTTTCCGCTGCGCAGATCTTCCTCGTATGCCACGATGGCCTCCACCTGGCCCACGACCAGGGCGACCACCGCCTTCTGCTCCTTATTGAACGTCACCGGGTTGTCCGCCCTGGTCGCCCACTCGTCCAACAGCCTCTGCGCGATGTCGCGCGCCCGCGGCGGCCGCTTCTCGTCGCCGGCAACCGCGGGCGCCGGCGGCCGACCAGGCACGAGCGCGGCAGGCGCCGAACCCGCGAGGCCGCCCCCCCCGTCGCCATCCCCAGGCAAGCCCTCAGCTCCCTTCTTCCTGTATCGGAACGCCTCCTTCTGCTGTGCTTTGCCTTCCTCGAACTGAGAGTCGCCCAAGTCGAGACCACCGAATCCGGTCTGCCTTCCAGTACTCGCGGCAGCAGGCTGCGGCTTATGGTCTCTCGCATAACCCTCAAGGAAGATGTTCTTATAGACCAGGCTTTGTGACGACCCACGAATTTGCTCCAACTGGGCCACCGCGGGCACCTCGCTATCCGGCACGGCGAACCTGGCCTTCTGTCGGTGCGCCGCCCACGCTTCGTCCGCCTCGCCCTCGTCCACCTCCTCAGCAAAACCGTCGAAGGCTCCGCCACCGGCGCCCGCCCCCTCCTCCTCGTCCGCCTCCCCGGCAGGCCGATTCTCCGCTGGCTGCAGCTCAGAGTACACAAAGTCCTTGGCCTCCGGACGAGTCTTGATTCGCGGCCGCCCTTTCGCCTCCGCCTCCACGTCGAGGTTCGTCGCGACCTGGACGGTCCAGCGCGCCATGAACTCGGCGGCGCTGGGGCGCTGTGCAAAATGGCCCGGGCCCTCCTCGGAGCCGCGATCCAGATCGATGTCCTCGATCGTGAACCACTTTCCAGCTCGCCGCTCGCAAAGCTCGTACTGCCTGGACAACGCCACCTGCTTCGCCCACCACTCCTCCCAGGCAGGCTTATGCTTCCCGGACGCGTCGACACCGGCCCTGTAGGGCGCCCAGGCTGCCGCCCCCTTCTCAGCCGGCTGCAACGGGCGAAAAATCACCGACTTGAACAGCGCGTTCACCTCTTCCTCTTTCTCCTTCGAAGGCATCGCGAAGCCGAAGAACTTGGGCACCCTGAACGGCGCGCCGACGCGGAGCTTCTGCACTCGGGAGGCGGCGGCCGGGTGCGAGTCTGCGAACGCGTACGTCTCGAAGTCCTGCGCGTCGAAGTGGAGCGGGTTGGCCTGAGCTGTGTACACGTACATGGCGTAATGGTACATGCCCATGGACTTCAGGGGCTCCCTGTCGCCGCGATGCAGCCAGTCCATCTTCATGTCGTGCTCCTGCCGTGCCCGGTATTCGACGGCCTGCTGCTGCTGCTCCTGCTCGGGCTGGCCCTCCCCAGCAGCACCGGCACCCGCGCCCTCCCCGACGACGCCGTTGACGACCTCGGCGCGAAGCGTTGCGCGCCCCTCGCCCAGCGCATCCATGATACCGCCCCCCCCCTCGCCGTCCTCTTCTCCCGCGGCCGGCTGGTCCACCTCGATGTCCTCTGCGCGGGGGTCGGTCCAGAAGTCGTCCCTTTTCTCGTGAACGGCGTGGCTTGCCTGGAACGCCAGCGCCACGATCCCCTTGCAATACAGAGTCCAGGTGTCATGGGAGCAGTAGCACTCGTGGCCATACTGCATCTGAAACATCATCTCGGGCAACTTCTTCAGGAGCGCCCGGTGCGAGCTGGTCGTGAGCTTGATGATTGTTCGCCTGGCAGAGTCGAGCACTCCGCCCCAGCCGCTGCGACGAGCGACAGCAGCGGCCCGGGCCCCGTCGACGTCCTCCTTGCCCTCCTCCTCCGCCGCCTCATCCGCCTCCCGCTCCGCCCTCTGCTGGAGTCGGAGCCACTCCAACCCGGTGCTCTGCGCGTGCAGCACTCCGAGGTCTCCCGCGATCGGCCCCGCCTTGGTCGTGTAGTCCGTCTGGTAGTGCGCCATATTGATGGCGTCCATGAACACGGCCTCCAGGGAGTGCAAAACGTGCTCCCGCAGGCTGCCCGGCGGACCGCTGCCGCTCGCGCCAGCAGCTGAGGCGGAGGCGGCGGGCGAGGCAGGCGCGCTCGATGCAGGGCCGCCAGAGGCCGCGCTCGATGCGGCGCGGCCCGGCGCCCGCGACCTCGGCTCTGTCTCGACGGCTGATTCTGCCAGCTCGCGCTCCGCGCGCAGGTCGCTGTAGTAGCCCAGGCCCTGCTCCCCCTTTTTGAACACGAACCCGGGCCGGCTGCCGTCGTAACAGGAAGCCGCGCAGAAGCTCGCGGTGTCCTCGCCCTGTGGATCTGCCGGCCCGACTGCCTGCTTTACGCCGCTTTGTTCCGGCGTCGGCGGAGGCGGCGGACCCAGGTCATACGCATCGACCAAATCGAACACATCTTCATCGCCCCCACCCATGTCCCAGATGTCCCCCGCGTCGGGATCGTCCATCGTGGTGGTCGGCGCCCCGCCGAGCAAGCCGCCTCCCCTGGGCAGGCCGAGGCGGCGGCCCACGGGCAGGCGCGCCCCCCCCGCCGCAGGCGCGCGCACCGACCCCTCGCCCGCTCCGCCCACGCCCTGAGTTGCGGCCGACACCCCTGAGTCCGTGGAACCTCCGCTCTGCCCGGCGCCCTCGTCGCAACCGGTGCCGCCAGTCTCGGCCCCAGCCAGCGCCTCCGACGCGTCGCCGACCGGCTCGGCGAACGCACCAGGCTCCGGAGGCGGCGGCACGGCCGGGTCGACGTCGGCCGCGGACGCGCCCCCGACGCTGTCGTCGCCGGGCAGGTCGAGCACCACGCGGTCCAGACACTGGACGTCCAGGTTGCTCCGCAGACACACCTGGCCCACAGGGTTCGTGCTCCCGTGGTACGGGTGGTACCGCACCACGTCGACGCGACCAGCTCTGCCGTACCGGTTGCAGCGGTGCGCCCACGGGCCGTAGCCTTCAGCCGGAACGTCGCCCAGATCCAGGCGCTCGCCAGGCGGGTTCCACTGCCCCTCCTCCAACGGGCCGCACGCGTACTGAACCTTCGCACCTTCCGGAAGCACCAAATCCTTCCCCTTGCGCAGGCGCCGCCAGACGAGAGAGGCGGCCGGGCGCTTCCTGGACGGGTGGCTGTACACCGCAGTCTCGTACTCGTGGTAGAAGCCAAGCCGGCACACCTTGCAGTGCTGAGGCACATCGTCGTTCGTCTTGTGCTTCCAGCACGTGGGACCGCACCTGTGCAGGTGGCCACGGATGATACACTTGCGCGCGTCCCGCGCGAAGCAGCCCGCCCAGGTGCGCGCCTCCTCGTCCGGGCGGTCCGCAAAGTGCATGGCCGCGGTGCCGCCCGCGCGCTCGCGGTACGCAGGCTTGCGGCGGTACTGCGGCTGCAGCGTCACGTGCGCACCCGTGAGAGGCTCGCCAAAGACCGCCGGGTACTGTGCCCGCTGCTCATGGGGATCGGGCTCTGGATCTGCACACGGCGCGAACGGGCGTTGCCGGCGCGGACCCTCAATTGCGGGCTGCTCCTGCAGCATCGCTCGCTCCTCTCCGAGATCGATCTTCATCATGGCCGCAACCTCGTTCCGCAGCTCTTCTGTGGACAATTTCTTGTCATCACGGACAGAGCGGCGCCCCGCGTCGTACTCCGGCTTGAGAAGCTTCCCGAGCTGACGGCGCGAAGCGCCAGCGATCGTATGGTACTGCAAGGAGAGGTCGTCCTCCTCCAGCTTCCCGTCCGCGAACGCGAGACGTCGATCCCGCGGGGCGAGCGGAAGCGGCGGCAGCCACTCCCGCCCGCCCCGCCCGTCCAAGCCCAGCTGCCGGCCCACCTCCTCCGCCGCGTCGAACTGCACGCTGCCGACCCGGGCGAGCACGGCCTCCCTCCACTTCCTCAGACGCCCCTCGAGGCCTTCGACGTCCCCCGAGCGCAGCTTCGCGAGGAACGCGCCAGTCATCGGGTGCAGGCGCCACAGGTGGATGTGCGGATGGATGCCGCCGCGCCCCTGCGACTCCACGGGGCCGAAGTACGCGCGGACGAGCCCGAACGCTCCACACGCCCCCGTGGCGGCCACGCCGTCGGAGACGCCCGTGGCCCCGCGCTGCGGCGTGACGCCGACGACATGCTCCAGGAACAGTTCCAGCATGAGGTTCGTGACCATGGCCTGCGACACCGGGTCTGCGGCCACCCGCCGCAGCATCTCCCGCGTCGAGGGCATCACGGGAGAGGTCTCCTCCAGCAGCCGCCATTGCTGCACGGAGGCGCCCTCGTACATCAGGGACACCATCAGATTCCGAGTGTCCGCGATGTTCGGCGTCGTGAACACCAGGGGCGGACCAAAGAGCCGGGTGTAGCTGGTACTGATGTGCCGCAGCGTGGTCCGGTGCGCGTCGGAGCCGACGACATCGCGGTTGCTGAGCAGCATGCTGCGCAGCGCGCTCTTGACGTTCCGGGGCACGCCCTCGTGGCCCAGGGCCTGCTTCAGGCCCGCCCCCCTGCCGAGCTCGGCCACGACCAGCGCCAGATCCTCCGGCGTCAAAGCGGCCAGGTCCGCGATGCTTTCCCCGAGGCGGTGCTTGCGCACGAATAACCTGGCCGACTGAATGATTGCCTTTCTGCGCCAGAGGCAATACTGGGCCGTGAGCAGGTCTGCGTGGCGACGCCAGCGCGGCACGGGCGACTCAGACGCGGCGGGGCGCCTTCGCAGCGTCGGGCGCGGGCGCCCGCGCAGCGTCGGGCGCCGAGACGTCGTCGGGGACCACGTACTCGAGCTCCTCGCGAGCCATGAGGCACCGGCACCACTCGTCGTACGTCAACTTTGCGTCCCTCTCGAGTCCGAAGACGCCGTCCCCATACGGAAACGCGACAGGGTCGAAGGCGCTCCAGAAGCCGGGCGAGAACATGCTGACAGGCTCGGTTCCAGTGGGCACGACGACCCGCACCGCGCGCCTCGCCCCCCCGGCCTCGGCGCCCCCGGCCGGCGCGCCGCCGCCGCCGCCGCCGCCGGCCGCGCGCTTCCCGGCAACTCCTGGAGGAGGCCGCGTGGCCTGAATCTTCTGCTCCGTCTGCTCCAACTTCTTTGTGAGCGCCTCCTTCTTGCAGTTGGTGAGCAACTTCGCAGCCTTGCGGGCCTCTTCCGCGGCCTCCGCCAAGCGCCGGTCGAGATCTCGGTCCTGGAAATTCTCCATGCCGTCGAACTGCCGCGTTTCTGCCTCCGCGCGCTGCTTCTCGCGCGCAATCTCCTCCGCCCTCTGGAGGCTGAGGTGCACATTCGCCCACTGCTTGTCCAGATCGGCCATAATGTCGGCGTCCGCGACGGCGGCGCAGTACTCGCCTTCTTCGACACCCTCGCCGCCCTCTCCCTCGCCAGCCTCGCCCTCGTCGCCCTCTGCATCCTCCCCACCAGCGCCAGTAGCGTCCTCACCGCTGGCCCCTGCCTCGCCCTCTGCCTCGCCCCCGCCGTCTGCCGCCGCGTTCGCGTCGCCCTCCGCGCTCGCAGCGCCTGCACTCGTCCGCTTCGGCGGGGCCGAGCCCACGCCGGGCTGCACGGCATCGGCCGGGCCCTCCTGGCGAGCGTCGCCACCCTCACCCCCCACGGCCACGCACGCCGCGAGACAGCGAGGCAGGCCCAGGAGCGAGGAGCCGTCGCCATCGCCGTCGCCCTCGGGGTCCGCAAAGTTTCGCGCTGCCTCTTCGTCCCACCGCACTGCGGCGTACTGCTCGTTCGTGTCGCGGAGGTAATCGTAAGCGCGCTTGAAATCGTCGAGGGGCACGCCGAGCTCCTCCAACCGCGCCTTCTGCAGGGTGGCGGGATCGGAACCCGCGAAGACAATCTGCACAAACTCGACAAGATCGCTCTCCCGCGGCGGCAGCGACAGCACCTGCCGACCGCCGTCCGCCTGCGGGAACGCCACGAAGTTCCCCACGTACGCCTTGATCTGCTGGTCGATTGGAGCCCACTCGCCAGAATCGGTCTTGCAGTTGAACCGCCGCACGATGCCCCGCGCGATGGGCAGCAGAAGCTTCGCGCCCAGCGTGAGGTTCCGCAGCGGCGGTGGCAGCCGACCGATCCAGAGATCGTTGGCCAGCGCGCAGGGCGGCATCGTGGGCAACCTCTTGGTGAGCGCGCCGTGACACCCTGCGCAGATGGGCACCTTCTGCTTCGCGTCGGCCACGAGCACCCCGTCTGACTCGCGCCTGTCAATCTTGAAGCACTTCTTGTGCAAGAGCCACAGCTTCCCGTCTGGGCCAGGGTCGCGCACTGCGGACGCCTCCAGCTCCTCGAGGGGGATGCCGCCCGGGCGCTCGACGCCGTTGGGGCCCTCGCGCACGAAGCGCCACCGGGCGTGGTACCGTGCCGGGTCCAGCAGCGCGTGGGCGCGCTGCCGCTGCGTCAGGCGCATGGCCTGCGCCTGCGCGCCCGCGGCCTCGGATGCCTCTCCCCTCGCCGCCTCGAGCTCGGCGCGCGCGGGCGGCTTCGGCACCTCGTCGCAGAGCAGCGAACGCTCCCCGGCGCCGTCCGGCTGCTGCCAGAAGTGCACGCGCTGCAGCTCGTCCGCCCAGTGGAGACGAGCGCAGACGCAGCAGGCGACCCTCGAGCGCACGGCGCGGCGACTCTGCCCGGGCTCGGGCCCCTCGGCGTCCGACGCCGCCGGAGCAGCGCCCAGCGCGTCCATGTCCACGGGCGGCATGTCCACGCCCGCGGGCGGCACGGCCCCGTCCGCGCCTGGCGGCTTCCACCAGGCGCGCGGCGCGTCCGGCGCGGCAGCGGCGGCGGCGGCCTCCCCCGAATCGGCGGGCGCTGCGCAGGCCGGCCAGTCGTGAGACCCCGTGACGAGGTGCTCCGAGAAAGCCTCCACGCACTGCCGCCACTCCTGGGGCCTCACGGGCCGCACGTCGTCGTCCTGCTGGGGCCACTGCTCGGCCAGGTAGAACAGGCGCTTCCTGTACTCCGGCCACCCGTGGTGCTTTTCGTCCACGTGCTTTCTGAAGCCGGCATGCGTGGCGAAGTTCTTGTCGCAAAGGCGGCACGGGAACGGCGGGAGAGCCTCCGGGGCCTCTTTAAACGCCCGCAGAGGGCCGCGCTCGTCACACGGGAGGGCCACATACTTGGGCTGGAGCCTGGGCACGCGCGCCTTGCGAGCGGCAGCGATGGCCGGGGTCGGCGCGGGCGGGGCGCCGCCGGCCTGCGTCTCGCGCTTCCGCGCCTCCTTCACGGCCATGTCGTACCGTTCCGGGCACTCGCGGGTCAGGGAGCTGTGGCCCTTGTCCGGGTCCCACAGCCCGAGAGTTCGCTGCTCGGGTCTGCTGTGGCTCCCACAGAACTGCCCTTCGCCTTTGCAAGGATTCCGGCACTGCGCGAGCAAGGACACGCAACGGTGCTGGCGCCAGACGCGCGCGCGGCACCTGCCAGCGACGCACGGCGCGGGGTCCAGGAGCCACGCCGGCAGGGTGCCCTCCTCGCTCACGTGGGGGTCATCCAGAGCCACGTTCACCTCCACGTCCCCTGCCTTCACTGTCTTCCCTCTGAGACGCTCCTCCTCTTCCTTCCGCAGCCGCTCCTGCTGCAACCGCTCCTGGTCCTTTCTCTCCGCCCCGCGAGTCCGCGGCCCTGGGCCCTCGGGAGCTGGCCTCTTGGGTCCGCCGCCGAGCAGCCGACCCGCGCCCCCGCCCGCGCCCCCGTCGCCGTCGCCGCCCGCGCCACCGTCGCCCGGCCCCCGCGCGCCAGAGCCCGACCCCGACGCTGGTCCACCGCCCGCACCGCTGCCCGAAGAAGGCCCGCCGCCGCCGCCGCCCCCCGAAGAGTCGTCGCCGCCGGCCCCTCCTCCCACCACCTCATCCCCGCACCCCGCCAGCCGCAGCCAGTCGCTGCATGTTCGGTCCAACCAGATGCGCACGAATTCCTGCGAATACTTCTGCGCCACACTTGCAACACCCCGCGCGAGCTTCGCTTCCTTGAAATCGGGCTCCCCGCGCCGATCGGCGAACGCGTCCGGCCAGACACCGCCGTGACGGGCACGGAAATCGTCGAGAGCAGTCAGAGCGCGCCTGTCCGTGTCTGTAAGCGCCGCGTCCTTCTCCACCGCGGCGAGCAACACGGGATCCCTCTCGAGCGCAGCGAGCAGGCGCTGCTGGTCCAGGTCCCAGTGCCCCGCGGCGAGGTTCCACGTCAAGCCCACGCCCGCCCGCTCCCGGCGCACGAAAGCCGCCACCTGCCGCGCCGCCTGAGGCTTCAGCTTGAGGAGCTGCTGCCAGACGGGCCACTCGGGGATCGCCTGCGGCTTCAGGTCCGCCAAGTACACGGGCGGCTTCAGGTCGCCACTCCCCGGGGATCGCCGCGCGCCCTCCGCGGCCTCCACCCTGTACATGATGTCGCGGTCGCCCTCGAGCTGCTGCAAGCGCGCGGCCAGGGCGTCGCCCATGCGAGCGACGCCGCCGCGCGCGCGGCACCAGGCCCGCAACAGCCAGAGCTCCGCGGGCACGTCGCCCGGCTCGCCCGTGTAGTAGCCGCGCCGCCCCTGGGGGAACGTGTCGGCGGGGAAGCCCGACTCCACGGCCTCGGAGAAGAACGCACCACCATGGCCGGCCCACGATTTCGGAATACCGAAGACGCGCGGCCACGGCGCCAGCCTGCTCCCGTCGGGCCCCGCGCGCTGGTACCAGGGCTCCAGGGCGTGTCGCTGGTCGTGCTTCACGCTCGCTTCGCAGTTGTCCTGGTGGAAGCACTCGTCCTCCAGCAGCAGACCACGGAACTCAGCGAATCCGTTCTCCCCCCTCGCCGCGCACTGGGCCGCCTGCTTTCGCCGCATGGCGCGGGCGCGCTCCGCTTCCACCGCCTCGCGCTTCGCCGCCAAACTGGGAAGCTTCTTCTTCGACGCGAAATGCAGCCTCTCACACCACGCAGTGACCTCCTCGTCGCTCATCTCGTCGCCTCCACCCCGCTCGCGCTCGAATTCCTGCTGGCACTTGTAGCAGAGGAAATCGGAGGGCAGGCGCAGGAGCACGCTGCCGTGCACCGGGGCGCCAGGAGCGCCGTCCAGCCGCGCCTGCTCTGCGTACCGCGCCTGGCGAGTCGCCTCGCGCACCTCCCCAGGCCTCCAGACCTCTCCATCGGCGGCGTCCAGCGACGGCAGCGGCGGCGCGCGGACCGGCCCCAGTTTGCCGTCGTCGCGGAGCGGCGCGCGCCAGCGCAGCGGCTCGCGACGACAGCAGACCCAGACCTCGCGCTCCACGCCCTCCTGCTCGAGCCGGTCGAGCAGGCGCTGCCACTGCTCCCAGGGCTCCCGCACGTCCGAATTGGGCACGGGCGTGCGGCGCAGCAGCTCGGGGTCGGCCTTGCGCAGGCGCCGGATCGCCTGCGACCGCGCCACGTTGTCCTGCGCCGTGGCCGCGTCGCGCCCCAGGGCGACGTCCCGCAGCCGCTCCAGCTCCGCCACCTGCCGCTGCAGCTCCGCCTCCGGCGCCTCCCCCGCGAAGAACCTGGGCAAGACAGGCACCCACGACAGCATGCAGGTCGCCAGCACGTACCGCACGAAATCCTCGTGCTCCTCCTCGATGCCCGCGGGCAGCTCCTCCTCGTCCGCCATGCCCCGCGGCTCCTCCTCCGCGACCGCCATCTCTGCGTCCCCCTCCTCCTGCTCTCGTCGCTCGTCGTCGCCCTCCTCCTGCTCCTGCTTCTCCTGCTCCTGCTCCTCCTCTTCCTCCAGCTCCTCTTCCTCCTGCTCCTCTCCTTCCTCCTCCTCAGCCTCCTCTCCGAGCGCCTCGCGGCGCGGATCTTCGGCCGCCGGGGCAGCCAAGGCTTCGCGGACCCGCCTGTCTTTGGCCAGGGCAGCGAAGACGTCGAGCCCGAGCGCGGCGCCCTGCAGCGCGTCCACGTACGACAGCAGGGCGCCCACGAGCGCGGTCTTCACCCGACGAGCCAGCGCCCTGTCTGCCCTCTGAAACCTGGCGAACATATCCGGCGTGACCTCCGCGCGCCGCTCCTCCGCGAGGCAGTCGGCCGGGTCCAGCTCTTCCTGCTCCTCCTCCTCCTCCCCGCAGGCCTCCTCCTCCTCCTCGGCCGCGCGCTGCAGCAGCTCCTGCCGCTGCGCCTCGAGCGCCCGCGCCTCCGCCTCCCTGCTCTCGGCGTCGCGGCGCGCGGCGGCCGCCTGCGCGTACTTCTGCCGCAGCGCGTCGAAGGTGTCGGGCGCGTTAAACGACGCCTCGCGGCCCCCACGCTCGCGATTCGCGATGAACTTGGCCAGCTTGCGCTCCTCGTCATCCTCGGCCTTCTCCACCGGCATCCTCTGGTGCTCTTCGCACCACGCCTCGAGCGCCTGGACCTGGATGAGATCCGCGTCCAGCGCCGCCTCCAGCTGCGCGCGCCATCGCTCGTCCAGACCCTCGACGCCACGAGCTCGCACGTGCTCCACCCACCTCGCGAGCAGATGCCCCCGCGGATCGTCGTCGTGGCCGAAGCGCTGCGGCCCTCGCCGGTGCCTCTCCACGAACGCCTTCACCTCGAGCACGCGCTCCTGCGCCGTCCGCCGCTGCCACGCACGCCTGTTCACCAGCTTATCGAACCTCTCCTGATTGTCCTCGTCCAGCTCGTAGTGGCCAGTGCTGACATTGTTGATCCACTTCGCAAGCTCCGCCTCCTCCTCGTCCTCCGCCCCGCGCTTCGGCAGCTCGTCGAGAACCTCCACGTGCTCCGCGATGCGGTCCAGCATCGCGCGGGCGCGCGCGCGCCTCTCCTCCCGCCGGTTCACGAGCCCGTCGAAGCGCGCGCGCCGCTCGGGGGTCAGCACATTCTGGCCGGAGCTCACGTTATCGATCCATTTGCCAAGCGCAGATTCCGCTTTCCGCGGAACGCGGCCGTGCTCCTCCACGTGCCTCGCCAGCTCGCCCAGCATCTCCTCGGAATGGTCCCGCGATCGCGCCTCCGCGCCAGCATGCTGCGCACCGCTCATGTCGATGCCCAGGTGCGCCGCGAGCGCAGCCCTGTACACCTCAATGTCCAATCGCTTGCGCTCCGAGCCAACCCAGCGCCGCGAGGACGGCACTCCAGCCTCGCGGTCGCCCCGCAATCGCGCAGCCAACTTTTCCAATTCAGCGAAACTCATCCGGGCCAACGCCGCCGCGTCCACTCCGTCGCGCGCGCCCCCGCGAGCGCCCTGCGCCCCTGCGGCACCCTGCCCCGCACGGCGTTTCGGCGCCCCGCCCCGCAGCGCGCCGCGCCCCGCACCCGCGCGCGGCGACCGCGAAACCGACCTCGAACGCCCGTGCGCGACGACGCGACACCACGGCGCGCTCTCGGCTTCCCCCCACTCCACGTCACCAGAACCCACCGACTCCTCCACCGCGCACACGTGGCCGCCGTCGAGCCACAGCAGAGCACCAGCGCAGAAGCCCGTCGCGTGCCCCAGCGCCCACGCCACACGCCTTCCTTCCTGCGCTTGAACGCTTCCACACATTCCGCAGAGAACACGCGCACGTGCAGGAAGCGGGAGCGCAAGTGCTGGACGACGACCTCAAGATTCCAGCGCTCCACCACCGACCCACAGGCGCCCGAACCCTCGTGGTTCTGACACGCGCGACCGAAATGCCCTGCGGCGTCGCCCCCCACGAGCTCAGCCACTGCGCTCTGCAGGCACTTCCCACGCCACTCGACGGGAGAACCAGCGCGCGCGCGGCGGTTCCCCCGCCCGCGTCCGCCGCGCGGCCGTGGGCGCGGTGGGCGAGCGGCCCCGAATGCACCAACAGACATGGGCACGGCGCCGTCCTGCGTCGCCCCGCTGAACCCCGCCGGACACGCTCCGAGAGCGATCATGGCGCAGGCAGCGCGCACGGCCAGGTCCCCGACGAAAACCTTGGACTCCCGCGCAGCCCGGCACTTCGCCCCGCCGATGCCGACGCCCGGCGAGAACCGGCGCGCACAGACGCGGCGGCCGCCGCACGTCCGTGCCGAGAGCCCGTAGAGCACGCAGCAGAACCACCTGGCGGTGACGACCGCGGCCTCACGATCGGCCAGCCCGGGCGCGTCCGGGAGCTCCCGCGCGAACACATCCCGCTGCCGCCACCAGCGCGCCGCCGCGACCTTCCTCGTCATCACCACTCTGCTGTCTTCCTGGGGCGGGCACACGCCGAGAGCGACGAGAACGCATGCTGCGCGCAGGGCCGCGTCGCCCACAGTCCACGACGACGCGTCGGGCGCAGGCGCGGCGGCGGCGCGGGGGGCGCGCGCTGGCGGCTCGTCCGGGTCGACGGCACGGGCCGCGCGCGCGTTCAGGAACTGCTCCACGCGCCCGTTCTTGCGAGCTGCCCCCCGGGCGGTGCGCCCAGACGAGACCCGCCCCGGCGACGCGTCGCGCTGCAGTAAGCGGGGCACGACGGGGAGCAGCACACGGCGTGCAAGCTGCTCGTTCCGCTCGGCCGCCGCCTCCGTCCGCTGCGCCCACTCCGCCTCCCGCCGCGCACACCGAGCCCGCCGGCACGACGCGCGGCACACTTTCCGGAGCGATTTCTGCTCGCGCTCCGCCGCCTCCAGCGCGGAATCATCGACGACCTCCTCATGGATCACGGCGTGCTCTGCGCGCAAACAGTCCTGCACCCGGTCGTCCCATGCACGCGACTTCCGGGCCGAGGCCGGGCGCTCTGCGCACCGCCCCCAAGAACCGACACCGCCCCCCGCCCGGGCCAGAACCCGGTCCCGGTCCCGGTCCCGGTCTAGGTCCCATTCCCGGTCCCGGTCCCGGTCCCTGCCCCGGTCCCGGTCCCGGCCCCGGTCGCCGTTGTCGTCGTCGTCGGCGTCGTCGTCGTCGTCGTCGTCGTCCTCCTCCTCCTCCTCTTCCTCCTCCTCCTCCCCCTCCTCCTCCTCTTCCTCCTCCTCCTCCTCCTCCTTTTCCTTCTCCTCCTCCTCCTCCTCCTCCTCCTCCTCCTCCTCCTCGTCCTCCTCCTCCTCGTCCTCCTCCTCCTCTCCCTCCTCCTCCTCTTCCTCCTCCTCCTCCTCCTCCTCCTCCTCCTGCTCAGCTAAAGCAATGGCTATTGCGGAAGCTCGGACAGGGGCGCGGCAGATGTCGTCGTCGTCGTCGCCGTCGTCGTCGTCGTCGCTGGCTGCGAAGGCGGAAATTTCGCCGGCGAGCACACGCTCATAAAAATCATCGCCTCCCAACCGATTTTTGGCGTCTCCTCGCGGTTTTGAATGCGCTCCGGAACGATTTTCAACGCCGCCGCCGCGCGGGACCCAGACTTCCCTTTTCTCCACGTCGTCTTTACCCCTGGCCGAACCCCCCAGAAAACGCACGCAGGAGCGGAAAACTCGCGCGGAAAATCCGCGTTAGTATCCCCCTCACAGCCCCGTTTTCCAGAAAACGGCGCGCCAATCTGGAAAACGGGCGCCTGGCTCGAAAATGCTTGCGAAAATTTCGCGAGCGTTTCCCCCTCCAAGCGCCTGTTTCCAGGAAACTCCGTCTCGCAGAGACTCTGCCCCGAGCAGGAAAACGCCCGCGAAAAATTCGCGAGCGTTTCCCCCTTCCAGCGCGCATTTTCAAAGGAATTTAAGCCGCTCCGGGGACTGCGCGTTGGACAGGAAAACGCTCGCGGAAAATTCGCGAGCGTTTCCCCCTCCCACCGCGCAGCCCCCTGCGTCCTGGACCCCCTCTCTGCCCCTGGCCCCGGCCCCTGGGTCCCCGGCCCCGGCCCCTGGGCCCCCGGCCCCGCCCCCGCCCCCGGCCCCGTCCCCGGCCCCGCCCCCGCCCGCAAGCCCAAAAAAACATTTCCTGCCCGAAGGCTCGAATTGCGCCTAGCGCCCAGGCTGAAATGAGACTGGGGGGTGCCCAGTCTCACCGGCAGTTCACCAAGTACTACCTCATTCCCCGTCACACCCCCGGGGCGGCTGGGGGAAAACCCAGCCGTCGGGGAGGGAAGTATGCTCCTAGAGCCTGCGCCTAGCGCCACCCTGCCAAGGGGATGGCAGGGCTGAAGACGACGGTCTCCCATGGGATTGGGAAGGACCGCCGTCCCCGGGGGGAAAGGACGGCCGCCTTGGGGGCGACCGTCCAATCCGGTGTGTGCGCGTGCGTGCGCGTGTGTGTGTGTGTGTGTGTGTGGTGCGCGTGTGTGTGCGCGCCGCGGCTGCCCAAGCGCCGGCGCCCGCCCGCCCGGCCCCCCCGGCCCCGCGCGCGCGCGGGGGTCCCGGGGCGGCCGCGCGGGGCGGGGCGCGGCGCTGGCGAGCCGGCGGCGCGGGGCGTTCGTCGTCATCGTCGCCGCCGCTGCCGTCCCTCCTCTCTCCCCGTTTTCTTCTTTCTCTGTTCCCGTGTCCTGCTCTCTCCCTCTCCCGCTTGCTCTCCTTCCCTTCCTGTTGTGCTCTCCTTCTTCCCCCTCTTCCCTCTGCTGCTTCCTTCTTCCTCTCTTCCCCTTCTTTCCGTCCGCGGTTTTCTTTTGAGCGTGTTTATTTTTTTTCCGGGGGGTGGGGTGGGGTGGATCCGGAAGAGGCCCCCGAAGGCCCCTTCTGGAACCCCCCGGGCGTTCGCCCGGGGCTCTTTCCCCCCAGGGGGGAGAGGTTTCCCGCGGATTCGGAAGCCTCCCCCCGCCCCCTGTCTGGGGAAGGGGTTTCCAGCAGTGCCGGAAGCCCCTTCCCCCTCTGGAGCAGTTTAACGACCTGCTCAGGTCGGAGCCTTTTAACGTCCTGCTCAGGGCGAACACGCACGCCCGGGGTCCGACTCCCCGGGCCGCGCGGATGCCACCCCCGGGTCTTCCTCCCGGGCCGCGCGCCGAGGGTCTCGCTGCCCGGGCCACTCACGCGCGCGGTTTACGCGTGTGGAGCGGCTTCACGCATGCGGTTTAGCGTGCGTGGAGACGCTGGAAACGCCGCGTGACGGAGCTCTGCGGACGCTGGAAACGATCCCTGATACGCTGGCACGCTCTCCTGCACGCGTGCAGGCACGCTTGCACGCGTGCCTGGAGCGCCCCTGAAGCGCTGCCAGCGGCGCTTCCACGCGTGCCTGCACGCGTGCAAGCACGCTTGGAAGCGTGCCTGGAGCGCTCCCGGACACGCTGCACGGCCGGGCGAGGCGCTGCGGGGATCGTGGAGCGGCGGAGGTGGGCGTGTCCTCCCCACCACCCACCGCCGGCTTCTTATCTGAAACCCTCAGCTCTCCAAGGAGCTATCCGGGAATAATTAACTGCCGAAAGCTCTTCCGACCATCCCTAAGCGCTTCGCGCAACTCCTGGAAGCCACGCGTATTTGGGAAACGCTAGGAAGCACTCTCCCGGACCCGCTGCAAGTTCCGGCAACCTGCTCCGGGGATCGTGGAGCGGCGGAGGTGGGCGTGTGCTCCGCACCACCCACCGCCGGCTTCTTATCTGAAACCCTCAGCTCTCCAAGGAGCTATCCGGGAATAACTGCCGAAGCTCTTCCGAAGCTCTCCCGAAGCGCTTCGCGCACCCTGGAGCCACGCGTATTGGGAAACGCTAGGAAGCCACGCTCCCGGACCCGCTGCAAGTTCCGGCAACCTGCTCCGGGGATCGTGGAGCGGCGGAGGTGGGCGTGTGCTCCGCACCACCCACCGCCGGCTTCTTATCTGAAACCCTCAGCTCTCCAAGGAGCTATCCGGGAATTACTTGCTCAGCTTCCAGCAATAACTTGCTAAAGGGAAGCTCTACGAGTTACGCGGATGCGAAGCCAAGCGCGGACGCAGCACGGGGACCTCTGCCAGGCCGCCTGAAACGATGCGCGGGACGCTGGAAACCTCGCAGGGGGCGCTTGCACGAGCGCTGTTTACGATGCGTGGGGCTGTTTAGCGTGCGTGGAGACGCTGGAAACGACGCGTGACGGAGCTCTGCGGACGCTGGACACGATCCCTGATACCCTTGCACGCTTTCCTGCACGCGTGCGGGCACGCTTGCACGCGTGCCTGGAGCGCCCCTGAGCCTCTGCCAGCGACGCTTCCACGCGTGCCTGCACTCGTGCAGGCACGCGTGGACGCGTGCATGGAGAGCCCCCGGAACACGCTGCCGGGACCGGCAACTTCCGCCGAGAATCGTGGAGCGGCGGAGGTGGGCGTGTGCTCCTCACCACCCACCGCCGGCTTCTTATCTGAAACCCTCAGCTCTCAAGGAGCTTCTTGCCAACTAGCTCTCCGGCGCGCCGGAATTACTCTTGGCTTCCAGCTATAACTAGCTTAGGGAAGCTCTACGAGTTATTCCTCTAGCTCATCGATGACGAAGAGCTCTACGAGGTACTCTTAAGCTTCCAGCAATAACTTGCTAAGGGAAGCTCTACGAGTTACTAGCTCCACCCCGCGCCGGAATTCCTCTAGCTCATCGATGCCGAGGAGCTCTACGAGGTACTAGCTCCACCCCGCGCCGGAATTCCTCTAGCTCATCGATGCCGACGAGCTTTACGAGGTATTTCGGTGACTGTAGGCTCTGTAGCTGCCCACAGCTCGAGTTAAGTACAGAAAATACCGAGAGCATTTGTCAAGACAACTCGAATAATACAAATAGATTTGCAGACCTAGCTCGGCTAGCAGACCGAGTTCAGACTATGGAGTCGAGAGGCGAACGCGCCAGATGATTCTGAGATAGGTGTGCTTACCAGCACTGTAGCTGCCCTGCAGCTCGAATTGAAAACAAAATACCCACCACGCGTATCAAGTTGACTCGAATAATAGGTTTGCGGACCTAGCTCGGCTAGCAGACCGAGTTGAGATCTATGGATTGAACAGGCGAACGCGCCTGATGATTCTGAGGGCGATCGGCATGCTTACCAGCACTTTAGCTGCCCTACAGCTCGAGTTAAGTAGGAAATACCGACAACACCACGCTGCCGGGACCGGCAACTTCCGCCGAGAATCGTGGAGCGGCGGAGGTGGGCGTGTGCTCCTCACCACCCACCGCCGGCTTCTTATCTGAAACCCTCAGCTCTCAAGGAGCTATCCGGGAACTAGCTCTCCAGCGCGCCGGAATTACTCTTGGCTTCCAGCTATGACTAGCTAAAGAAGCTCTACGAGTTATTCCTCTATCTCTGACACCATGAGAGCTCTACGAGGTACTCTTAAGCTTCCAGCAATAACTTGCTAAGGGAAGCTCTACGAGTTACTAGCTCCACCCCGCGCCGGAATTCCTCTAGCTCATCGATGCCGAGGAGCTCTACGAGGTACTAGCTCCACCCCGCGCCGGAATTCCTCCAGCTCATCGATGCCGACGAGCTTTACGAGGTATTTCGGTGACTGTAGGCTCTGTAGCTGCCTACAGCTCGAGTTAAGTACAGAAAATACCGAGAGCATTTGTCAAGACAACTCGAATAATACAAATAGATTTGCAGACCTAGCTCGGCTAGCAGACCGAGTTCAGACTGTGGAGTCGAGAGGCGAACGTGCCAGATGATTCTGAGATAGGTGTGCTTACCAGCACTGTAGCTGCCCTGCAGCTCGAATTGAAAACAAAATAGCCACCACGCGTATCAAGTTGACTCGAATAATAGGTTTGCGGACCTAGCTCGAGGATTCAACAGGCGAACGCGCCTGATGATTCTGAGGGCGATCGGCATGCTTACCAGCACTTTAGCTGCCCTACAGCTCGAGTTAAGTAGGAAATACCGACAACACATATCAAGTTGACTCGAATAATACGAATAGGTTTGCGGACCTAGCTCGGCTAGCAGACCGAGTTCAGACCCATGGATTCAACAGTCGAACGCACCTGATCATTCCGAGAGCGATAGGCGTGCTTACCAGCACTGTAGCTGCCCTACAGCTCGAGTTAAGTAGAAAATACCGACAACGCGTATCAAGTTAACTGGCGCCGGCGGTGAACCGTCAACCTAGTCACCGCCGGGAACCTCGTAGAGCTCCTCTCACTGGTAAGAGTGCAGAGAATCGACACAGAATCGAAAACTTGAGATTTTTCGACACACGTAGAGACGGTGTTCCGCCCATATCTCCTGAGGCAACTATTTTTGAAGACCCTCGCGCTTCCACTGGAATGCGTCAGATCATTCAGGATCGCCTCGTGTGCGAGAGACATCCATAGCCTGCCTACAGCTCAAGTAAAGTTGACGAAACCACCGTCATCTGCAAAAGTGGTGGTACATGGTTTGTTCCTGGAAATTTTCCGATAGTAATACCTGGGCTACAGACTCCTTCTGCTCTCAGAATTCAATTTATATTGTTATTCACCGCTCAAAAATCTTTTTTCTCAAAATGAATTTCAAAACTCTGCAAAAAGTTCAGAAAACCGACTCAAAGTTATCACATTGTCTCTTTTCGTCGGGTCGGCTAACTAGCTCCACCCTGTGCCCGAATTCCTCTTAGCTCATCTTTGCGACAACGCGTATCAAGTTAACTCGAATAATACCTGTGGGCGTCCACTTGGTAGCGTCCAAAACCCGGATAGCAAAGAGGCTCTTACATAAACGGGCATACGCACATAAGCACGCACACACGAACACACACATACAAACACATATACATACACAAGAACGCACACATACGCCAGCATGCCCCACACACACACGCACCCATACACACACACACACACACGCACACGCAACACATCAACACGCAAACGTCGACACACACGCGCGCGAACGCGCACGCACAAACACACAGCACATCTCACACACACACACACAGAGGGAAGCGCACACGCACACCAATCACACATGCACATACACACACGGGGGCACACACAAACACTCACACGCACACACGCACACACACACACACACGCACGTACAACCCACGCACACAGACGCACACGCAAGCATCCAGGGAAACCCACGCACTGACGACCACACGATGACGCACGCACCGCAGCCACCTCAGCGCCCCCCCCCCGCGCTCCCCTGCCGCCCCCACGCGCCCCCGCCCTCCCCGCCGGCGCTCCGGAGGGGGAGGCACCGCCCCATTTTGGGGCCGGCCCTCCCTCCGCTCCAACCACTCCGCCCTCGCGGAGCGCCGGGGGGGGGAGGGGGGAGGGGGGAGGGGGGGCGCGCGGACGGCGGCACCACACCGCGCGCGCACGCGCACACGCACATGCGCAGACGAACACAGACGCAGGATAGCAAACAGGCAGTCACACAAGCAATCACACGCACATAGGCACGCACACACGGAGACACACAGACTAATACACAAGAGTACACACGTACGCCAGCATGTTCCACACACATGCGCACATACACACACACATACACAAACACGCACACACACATCCACACGCGAACGTCCACACACACGCGCAAACGCGAACACACAAACACACATACATACACAAGAACACACATCCGCCAGCATGCTCCACACACACACGCACAAATACACACACACGCACACAGACACACATCCACACGCAAAGGTCTACACACACGCGCAAACGCGCACACACACACACACAAACACACAACATATCACACACACGGACACGCACACGCACGCGGATCACAAGAGTACATACACACACGGGGGGCACGGAGCGCCCCCGCCCTCCCCGCCGGCGCTCCAGAGGGGGGAGGCACCGCCCATTCTGTGGCCCGCCCTTCCTCCACTCCAACCACTCCGCCCTCGCGGAGCGCCCGAGGGGGACGAGGGGGGAGGAGGGGGCGCGCGGACGGCGGCACATGCGCAGACGAACACAGACGCAGGATAGCAAAGAACCAATCACACACGCAAGCACACGCGCATAAGCACGCACACGCGTACACACACGGACAAACTCAAATCCATAAATACACAAGAGCACGCACGTACGCCAGCATGCTCCACACACACGCACACATACACACATACACACACGAGCGCACACACGTCCACACGCAAACGCACACACACACTCACACACACACGCGCATGTGCACCCAGACACACGCAGGGGCACACACACACATACGAGACACACGCGCCCCCCCCCCACCCACCCACCCACCCACCCCCACACACACACACATACACACACACACACACGCACAAGCGCACACATAGACGCAATGGCGAACACCCACGGATAACCACGCACAGACGACAACGTTGTGACAGACTCATTCCCCGACTGGTCAGCGCACTCTTCCACCGCGCCCCCAAGCCCCCCCCGCGCGCCCCCGCCCTCCCCGCCGGCGCTCCGGAGGGGGGAGGCACCGCCCCATTTTGGGGCCGGCCCTCCCTCCACTCCAGCCACTCCGCCCTCGCGGAGCGCCGGGGAGAGGGGTGGAGGGGGAGAGGGGGGGCAGGAAGGGGCGGGGGTGCCAGCGCCATGCGCCCACACACACACACACGCACGCACACGGGCACACACGCACTTTTCCTCAGGGAGCGCGCAGTGTCGCACACGTACGCAAGCATGCTCCACACACACGCACACACACGCACAACCACACGCAAAGGTCGACACCCACGCGCAAACGCGCAAACACAAACACACAACACATATCACACACACACACCGCGGACACACACACACAAACACGCAAACACACCAGACACGCACAAACACACTGACACACACACAGATACACACACACACGCTCGAGCACACTCACATCCACACGCGCCCACTCTTACACACACACACACACGAACAGACACGCGCACAAAAAGAGATACAAACAGAGATGCATACAGACACACAGACAACACACACACACACACACACACATACCCACGGACACACAGACAGACACACAGACAGACACACAAACAGTGCCACAAACACACAGACACAGAGACACCAGCACACAAACTTACACACACACACGCCAGCAGACACACAGGCAAACACAATCACACGCCAGCGCGCACACACTCACGCACTGACAAAACATCCTCATGCACACAGGCACACAAGAACACACATGCAAGACGGACGCGCCTACAGGGCGCCCGTGCCAACCTCCAGTGGCAGCCCAAGCGCCCGGGGCGCTTGAACGGCAGAGCTCTGTCAACGGCACACCCAGGGCCGGCGAGCGCCGCTGCACACGAGGCGCAGCTCTCAGAGAGCCGCGTCCGACACCGCCACGAACGTTGGCTCGTCATCTCCGCCCCCGCGCAGGCGGCGCAACGTCTGTCGCAGCCTCTCCTCAGTCCACCTGCCAATTCCGACGGGCACGCCCTCCCGACGCGCCACGAAAGCTCCAACGACTTCGCCGAGCAAGTCCTGCCGCTGGTTGTGCTCGGCGATGGCCAGGCGCTGCCGCCTCTCATCAGGATCCTCCTGCCGCGCGCGATCCTCCGCAGCAGCGGCAGCGATATCCCGCGTGCTCGCGCGGCTGCCACGCTCCCCGCGCTCTTCGCCCGACGACTGGGCCGAAGCCGCACTGGGCGCGCCAGCCCCTCCGGCACCGTCGCCGCCCCCTGTCGGCGCCCTCGCGGCGACGCCATCGCTGGCGGGCACCTTGGCGGATCGCCCCTCCGCGGGCCCCCCCGCGGGCGCGCCACTCGCGCCAGCCTCGGCCGCGGGCGCCGCGCGCGGGGCCTGGCCTGCATGCCCTCCCCCCGGAGCCGCCTCTGCACGCGCCGCCCCCCCCCGCCCGCTTCCGCTGGCAGACCCAGCACCTGCTCGCGTGACGACCGCGGCCCGCCCCGCGCCCTCGCCAGTCGCGCCAGCCTCAGCCGCGGGCGCCGCACGCGGGGCCTTGCCTGCGTTCTTCTCCTTGAACACCTTCAACTTTCCCTCCGGGATGGGCCCGTCCACACGCCCCTGCCAACCATCCTTGTGCTGCTGCTTGAAATGCTGCCCGCACAGATCCCCGCATCCCTGCTTTGGCGCGCTCCGGCATTGCCCGCCAGCTCCGTCCGCCCAGGTACGAGCCATGCACTTCGCGGTGTCAATGTTTTCTGGCGTAAAGCGACGCCATTCGTCCCCCTCGAGCGACGCCCCCGCGCCTGGCTGGACTCCAGCAGGAGCCGGGTCCGCGGACGGAACGCCAGCGGCCCTGCCAGCGTCGTCGTCCTCGTCGCCCGTGCTGCCCAGAGCCGGCGGGGACAGCCCGCGCTTCTTGCCCCTGCGCAAGGGCTGCTGCGGCTGCCCCGAAGCGCCGGGGTCCCCGCCGCCAGCGCCAGGATCCCCGCCACCCGCCCGACGCCGCTTGCCCGGTGGCTCGCCCCCCGACGCCTGCTGCCCGGCGGGCGCACTCGGCGGCGCAGACGGCGCGGCAGGGGCGCTGGAAGCAGCGCCGCCGCCGCCATCGCCGCTCCCCGCAGACCCCGCCGCGCGCCCGCCTGCATGCCCGAGAGGCGCAGTCGGCGGAGCCGGCGGCGCCCCAGAGGGTCCCGCACCACCGCTGCCGCTGGCGCCCCCCGGAGACACCGCCGCCGCGCGCCCGCCGCCTCCGCCCCGCGGACCCGCCCTGCGCACATACGCAAACACATAGGCGCCAACGTGCACCTGGTGGTCTCTGGCAATCTGCGCCCAAGTCCTGGGCTGAACAGCTTCGTCGACGAATTTGGCGTATTCGTTCACACCCACGGCTGCACACGCATAATAATGGCCGCTCTTCGCGCTTTCGCCCTGATGCACAACGACCCCAGAGAAATCGAACTCGCACTCGGCATCCACAGGCCGCAGAATCTGAGGAAAGCGCACAGGGCGTCTGTCGTACCACTCGCTCCGATCAGCGCGCGTGACCACCCGCTCCACGGTCACGAAGAGCACCGGCGGCGATCGCTCCCAGCGTTTGCCCGTATACACCCTGATGCCTTGACAGACCCCGGCCGCCTCCCTCTGCGCACGACTGAGGTGTGCGTGCGCCGGACATCCTTGACCTGGCCCGCCAATATGCCTCAATTCCAATCGGATCAAATCCTCCAGATCGCAGGCCCCCCGGTGGTCGGGGCCGAGCAATTCGGAAGGGACCAGCTTCAAGCGCGAATCAATCACCCCCGTGTCCGAACTTGCCCGACACACGTCGCATCGCCTCCGCTGCCGCAACGCAATGCCGCAAACGTGCTGCTGGAGCGCAGTGCGCGCACCGTGATGCGGTGTCGGTACCTGATATCCAGCCACGGTGACAGCACGAAGGGCGGCCAGGAAGAACTCTGACGCGTCGCATTGCTTCGGTCTCCCTTGCTGATCGAATTCTGTGAATTCTCGCTCACCAAAAAGCCCCGCGCGCGCGGCGGCAGCCAGCGGCGCGTCGGTGTCGACCCCCCGCCCTGGACAGAGAGAGCCGTGGCCTGAGCTCCGAGCGCGCACGCCGCGCAAGATGCCGCACCCAGAGGGCACCGCTGGTCGTGAACGTAGAGAAGCCGACGGAAGGGTGCCAGGCGTAGCAGCACCTGCGCGACTGCGCTCACGAAGCAAGTATTGCCGAGGTTTGCGATGCCCACGCCAGAGCCGTGGCCGCAGTGCCACTGCAGCTCCCTGGTGACATCCTCCTGGGACACGCCGTAGGCTGCCATGCACAGATCCCGGTCCAGCGGGAGCAGCTCTGGCGGCTCTGCACCATCGCCAACAGTCGCCGCCGAGCGAAACATGTCCCCCCAAAGATCCCTCGGCACTACGGCGCCCCTACCAGCACCGCGGCCGCCACCCGCGCGCCCGCGCCCCCGCGAAACAGCGCTCCCCGTCGACGATGCCGCCGCCGCATCTCCGGTCCCCGTCGCGTCGCCGCCGCGGCCGCGGCCCCTGCCCCGCCCCGCTGGCCCAGCGTCCGGCGCAATGTATGCCGGCGGCACCGTCAGAGCCTGGCCCGGGCGCAGCGCGTGCGAGGGCAGAGGCGTATGCACAGACGCCGCAGGGGCCGCCTCCCCGTCCGAAGGAGCTGATCCGTCGTCGTCGTCGTCGTCGCCCGCCACCTCACCGACGCCCGCCGAGCTCCCCGCGTCACGAGACGGGCCCAGCGGCGACGGCGGCGGCACCGGCGGCGGCGCGGGCGCCGAGCTCGACTCCTGGGCGCCCCGTGCGGCGGGCCCAACCCCCACGTCCCAGCCGTAATCCTGCGCCCATTGCTTCGCGATTTCGAAACTCTCCCCCATCTTTTTCTCAAAGCGTTGGACCCCTTCGCGGACGTACTGCGGCGGGCCCCGCTGCAGGATGTCCCAGGGCGGCAGGTTGTAGACGAGCACGCGGTGGCCACGCGAACGCGACTGAGCATGACGTACAGGTGCAGCCACCAGTCATCGGCGCCCATGTTCATGGGCTTCTGGAGCACCATGGTGGCCGCATCCATACCCAGGCCCTGCGCAGTCTGCACGGTGCGAACTTTCTCTGGCAGCAACGGGATCTGGTACCTCGTAACCTTCACCTTCCGAAGCTTTCGCTCGCCATCGTCGTCGTAGTGATGGTTCCACTCCCAGGACGCCCTGTGCGGCGCGATCTGCACGACCCCTTGCCCGAACCCAAAGTCCTTCTTGAGGCCATCAAACTCGACGAGGACACCGCGCGGCAAACTCTTGCATCGATAATAACCGAGCCGGTGGGCGTCGTGAAGCTTCTTTTCGCGCCAATCCGCGTCCGGCGTCTCGAACTCCTGCGGGTGGAACCTCACGTCCTTGACTACCCCCACGGCGTCCTGGACGATCTGGTGCTTCGCCGACAACTTCACGGTCAGCCGCACACGCATGCCGATGTACAGCGGGCACATGCCGATGAGGTGACCAGTGGTGTTCACGTTCGGCACCTGCAGCATGGCCTTGTAATGCTCCTCACCGAAGGCCGTGGGGGCTGGGGGCAAGTCCACGGCCTGTACGTACAGCAGCATCTGCCCCTTCTCCCTGGCCTCTCGCACGGCCCGATACTGCATCTGCCTGTGCACGGCCTCCCAGGCGATGCCCATCTCGAACCCGTCCTTGACATGGGGGTCCTGCAGCCGCCTGTCGTTCTTACCGGGTCGGACCACCCACCCTTGCACCACCCTTTTCTGCTCGGCCGTAAACTTCTCGCCCTGCCTCATGGTCTTCAAGAACCCGGGCATGAAAGGGCAGGGCGCGTGCGGAGTAACGAGAAGGTCCTTGAAGCGGTGCGTCTCGTACAGAAACATAGCGTGGGTGACACCGTCCAGGAACATGGACTGCCCATTGCGGACGTGAATCGGCGCCTCGGGCGACTCACGCTGCAGCAAGGAAGACCTTCTGCCCTTGCCGCTCACCGGCCCCAGCTGATAAAAATCCCCCAGGAACATGACAATCGGAACCTTCCCGAACATGTGCCCCCGCGCCATGTACAGGTTCACATCGCAATTATACTTAGCCTTACGGGCTTTGCACATGCGAAACGATGCAGCGCCGAGAAGCTGGGGCGGCACCATGGACACCTCCTCCACGATGACGGCCTTGAGGTCGTTCATGCGGTCCACGATGTCATCGACTTTCTGCCCCGAGAGCCTAGCGATGGTCATGGCCTGCTGGCCGCTCAGCCCGAAGCCGCTGTGGATCGTCTCCCCCCCGATGACGCGCGCAGCGCTGTTCGACGAGGCCACGGCGATCTCCGATCCCGCGCCGAACACCTCGTTGAGCAGACGTCGCAGCAGTTTCACCACCTCCGTCTTCCCCGTCCCGCCCTCCCCGTGCAGCAGGAGAGCCATCTGCTCCACCGGCTTGGGGCTTTTTCCGCTGCGCAGATCTTCCTCGTATGCCACGATGGCCTCCACCTGGCCCACGACCAAGGCGACCACCGCCTTCTGTTCTTTATTGAACGTCACGGGGTTGTCCGCCCTAGTCGCCCACTCGTTAAACAGCCTCTCCGCGATGTCGCGCGCCCGCCGCGGCCGCTTCGCGTCGCCGGCAACCGCGGGCGGCGGCGGCCGACCAGGCACCAGCACGGCAGGCGCCGAACCCGCGAGGCCGCCCCGCCCGTCGCCATCCCCAGGCAAGCCCTCTGATCCCTTTTTCCTGTATCGGAACGCCTCCTTCTGCTGTGCTTTGCCCTCCTCGAACTGAGAGTCGTCCAACTCGAGACCGACGAAGCCGGTCTGCCTTCCAGTACTCGCGGCAGCAGGCGGCGGCTTATGGTCTTTCGCATAGCCGTCAAGGAAGATATTCTTATAGACCAAGCTTTGCGACGACCCACGAATAAGCTCCAACTGAGCCACCGCGGGCACCTGACTATCCGGCACGGCGTGCGCGGGCATCTGTCGGTGCGCCGCCCACGCTTCGTCCGCCTCGCCCTCGTCGACCTCCTGGGCAAAACCATCCAACGCTCCGCCGCCGGCGCCCGCCCCCTCCTCCTCGTCCGCCTCCCCGGCAGGCCGATTCCCCACGGCCTCCAGCTCAGCAGGCTGCTCGAAATCCTTGGCCTCCGGACGGATCTTGGTTCGCGGCCGCCCTTTCGCCTCCGCCTCCACGTCGAGGTTCGTCGCGACCTGGACGGTCCAGCGTGCCATGAACTCGGCGGCGCTGGGGCGCTGTGCAAAGTAGCCTGGACGCTCGTCCGGGCCCCGGTTCAGATCGATGTCCTCGATCGTGAACCACTTTCCTGCTCGCCGCTCGCACTCCTCGTACTGCCTGGACAACGCCACCTGCTTCGCCCACCACTCCTCCCAGGCAGGCCGATGCTTCCCGGACGCGTCGACGCCGGCCCTGTAGGGCGCCCAGGCCGCAGCCCCCTTCTCAGCCGGCTGCAAAGGACGGAAGATCACAGACTTGAACAGCGCGTTGACCTCTGCCTCTTTCTCCTTCGAAGGCATCGTGAAGCCGAAGAACTTGGGCACCCTGAACGGCGCGCCGACGCGGAGCTTCTGCACTCGGGAGGCGGCGGCCGGGTGCGTGTCCGCGAACGCGTACGTCTCGAAGTCCTGCGGGTCGAAGTGGAGCGGGTTGGCCTGCGCGGTGTACACGTACATGGCGTAATGGTACATGCCCATGGACTTCAGGGGCTCCCTGTCGCCGCGATGCAGCCAGTCCATCTTCATGTCGTGGTCCAGCCGCGCGCTGTATTCGACACCCTGCTGCTGCTCCTGCTCGGGCTGCCCCCCCCCAGCAGCACCGGCAGCCGCGCCCTCCCCGACAACGCCGTCGACGACACGGGCGTGCAGCGTTGCGCGCGCCTCGCCCAGCGCATCCATGACACCGCCGCCCCCCTCGCCGTCCACTTCTCCCGCGGCCGGCTGGTCCACCTCGATGTGGTCTGCGCGCGGGTCGGTCCAGAAGTCGTCCTTTTTCTGATGAACGGCGGAGCTTGCCTGGAACGCCAGCGCCACGATCCCCTTGCAATACAGAGTCCAGGTGTCATGGGAGCAATAGCACTCGTGGCCATACTGCATCTGGAACATCATCTCGGGCAGCTTCTTCAGGAGCGCCCGGTGCGAGCTGGTCGTGAGCTTGATGACAGTTCGCCTGGCAGAGTCGAGCACTCCGCCCCAGCCGCTGCGACGAGCGGCAGCAGCGGCCCGGGCCCCGTCGACGTCCTCCTCGCCCTCCGCCTCCGCCGCCTCATCCGCCTCCCGCTCCGCCTTCTGCTGGAGTCGGAGCCACTCCAACCCGGTGCTCTGCGCGTGCAGCACTCCGAGGTCTCCCGCGATCGGCCCCGCCTTGGTCGTGTAGTCCGTCTGGTAGTGCGCCATATTGATGGCGTCCATGAACACGGCCTCCAGCGAGTGCAACACGTGCTCCCGCAGGCTGCCGGGCGGACCGCTGCCGCTCGCGCCAGCAGCTGCGGCGGCGGCGGGCGACGCGGGCGCGCTCGATGCAGGGCTGCCAGACGCCGCCGCGCGCGACGCGGCGCGGCCTGGCGCCCGCGACCTCGGCTCTGTCTCGACGGCTGATTCTGGCAGCTCGCGCTCCGCGCGCCGGTCGCTGTAGTAGCCCAGGCCCTGCTCCCCCTTCTTGAACACGAACCCGGGCCGGCTGCCGTCGTAACACGAAGCCGCGCTGAACCCAGCGATGTCCTCGAATTCCGGCGTCGGCGGAGGCGGCGGATCCAAGCCATACGCATCGGCCAAATCCCACGGCTCGTCATCCTCTTCTCTGAAGCCCCAGATATCCCCCGCGTTCGGATCGTCCATCGTGGTCGGCGCCCCGCCGAGCAAACCTCCTCCCCTGGGCAGGCCGAGGCGGCGCCCCACGGGCACGCGCCCGCCCCCCGCCGCAGCCGCGCGCGCCGCCCCCTCGGCCGCCCCGCCCCCGCCCTGCGCTGCGGCCGACGCCCCGGAACCCGTGGAACCTCCGCTCTGCCCAGTGCCCTCGTCGCAACCGGTGCCGCCAGTCCCGGCGCCAGCCAGCGCGTCCGATGCCTCGCCGACAGGCTCGGCGAACGCACCGGGCTCCGGAGGCGGCGGCACAACAGGGTCGCTGGCGGGCGCGCCCCCGACGCTGTCGTCGCCCGGCAGGTCGAGCACCACGCGGTCCAGGCACTGGACGTCCAGGTTGCTCCGCAGACACACCTGGCCCACAGGGTTCGTGCTCCCGTGGTACGGGTGGTACCGCACCACGTCGACGCGACCAGCTCTGCCGTACCGGTTGCAGCGGTGCGGCCACGGGCCGTAGCCTTCAGCCGGAACGTCGTCCAGATCCAGGCGCTCGCCAGGAGGGTTCCACTCCCCCTCCTCCAACGGACCGCACGCGTACTGAACCTTCGCATCTTCCGGAAGCACCAAATCCTTCCCCTTGCGCAGGCGCCGCCAGACGAAGGCGGCGGCAGGACGCTTCCTGGACGGGTGGCTGTAGACCGCAGTCTCGTACTCGTGGTAGAAGCCGAGCCGGCACACCTTGCAGTGCTGAGGCACATCGTCGTTCGTCTTGTGCTTCCAGCACGTGGGACCGCACCTGTGCAGGTGGCCACGGATGATACACTTGCGCGCGTCCCGCGCGAAGCAGTGCGCCCAGGTCCGCGCCTCATCCCCCGGGCACTCAGCAAAGTGCATGGCCGCGGCGCCGTCCGCGCGCACCACGCGGTACGCAGGCTTGCGGCGGTACTGCGGCTGCAGCGTCACGTGCGCACCCGTGAGAGGCTCTCCAAATACCGCCGGGTACTGTGCCCGCTGCTCATGGGGATCGGGCTCTGGATCTGCCAGCGGCGCGAACGGGCGCTGCCGGAGCGGACCCTCTATTGCGGGCTGCTGCTCCAGCATCGCCCGCTCCTCCACGAGATCGACGTTCATCATGGCCGCAACCTGATTCCGCAGCTCTTCTGTGGACAGTTGGTTGTCAGCACGGACGGAGCGGCGGCCCTCTTCGTACGCCCTCTTGCACAACTTCCCGAGCTGACGACGCGAGGCGCCAGCGATGGTATCGTACTTCAATTGGAGGTCGCTCTCCTCTCGCTTCCCGTCCGCGAACGCGAGACGTCGATCCCGCGGGCCGAGCGGAAGCGGCGGCAGACGGTCCGGCCCGTCCAAGCCCAGCTGCCGGCCCACCTCCTCCGCCGCGTCGAACTGCACGCTGCCGACCCTGGCGAGCACGGCCTCCCTCCACCTCCTCAGACGCTCCTCGAGGCCTTCGACGTCCCCCGCGCGCAGCTTCGCGAGGAACGCGCCGGTCATCGGGTGCAGGCGCCACAGGTGGATGTGCGGATGGATGCCGCCGCGCCCCTGCGACTCCACGGGTCCGAAGAACGCGCGGACGAGCCCGAACGCTCCACACGCCCCCGTGGCGGCCACGCCGTCGGAGACGCCCGTGGCCCCGCGCTGCCGCGTGACGCCGACGACATGCTCCAGGAACAGTTCCAGCATGAGGTTCGTGACCATGGCCTGCGACACCGGGTCAGCGGCCACCCGCCGCAGCATGTCCCGCGTTGAGGGCATCACAGGAGCAGTCTCCTCCAGCAGCCGCCATCGCTGTCCGGAGGCGCCCTCGTACATCAGGGACACCATCAGGTTCCGAGTGTCCGCGATGTTCGGCGTCGTGAACACCAGGGGCGGCCCGAAGAGCCGGGTGTAGCTGGTACTGATGTGCCGCAGCGTGGTCCGGTGCGCGTCGGACCCGACGACATCACGGTTGCTGAGCAGCAAGCTGCGCAGCGCGCTCTTGACGTTCCGGGGCAAGCCCTCGAGGCCCAGGGCCTCCTTGATGCCCGCCCCCCTGCCGAGCACGGCCACGACCTGCGCCAGATCCTCCGGCGTCAGTGCGGCGAGGTCCGCGATGCTTTCCCCCAGACGCTGCTTGCGCACGAATAACCTCGCCGACTGAATGATAGCCTTTCTGCGCCAGAGGCAATACTGGGCCGTGAGCAGGTCCGCGTGGCGACGCCAGCGCGGCACGGGCGACTCAGACGCGGCGGGCGCCCGCGCAGCGTCGGGCGCGGGCGCCCGCGCAGCGTCGGGCGCCGAGACGTCGTCAGGGACCTCGTACTCGAGCTCCTCGCGAGCCATGAGGCACCTGCACCACTCGTCGTACGTCAACTTCGCCTCCCTGTCGAGTCCGAAGACGCCGTCGCCGTAGGGAAACGCGACGGGGTCGAAAGCACTCCAGAAACCGGGGGGGAACATGCTGACAGGCTCGGTTCCAGTGGGCACGACGACCCGCACCGCGCGCCTCGCCCCCCCGCCCTCAGCGCCCCCGGCCGGCGCGCCGCCGCCGCCGCCGCCGCCACCGGCCGCGCGTTTCCCGGCGACTCCCGGAGGAGGCCGCGTGGCCTGAATCATCTGCTCCGTCTGCTCCAGCTTCTTCGTGAGCGCCTCCTTGTTGCAGTTGGTGAGCGCCTTCGCAGCCTTGTGGGCCTCTTTCGCGGCTTCCGCCAAGCGCAGGTCGGAATCTCGGTCCTGGAAATTCTCCATGTCGTCGAACTGCCGCGTCAGTGCCTCCACACGCCGCTTCTCGCGCGCAATCACCTCCGCCTTCTGGAGGCTGAGGTGCACGGTCTGCCACTGCTTGTCCAGATCGGCCAGCATGTCGGCGTCCGCGACGGCGGCGCAGTACTCGCCCTCCTCGACACCCTCGCCGCCTGTGTATCTCCAAGAATATGGAAATCCCGAAAAGTCAACTTAGGAAGCGGTAGTACAAGGTTCCTGGGATTTGCGTGGCAAAGGTCGTGCCGACGCGATATCATGCATATGAATAGTCGTTGTGGCACAACGCCGACTAGGAGCTTGAGGGTGTAAATGTGTGTATAACCATACACTGAGATGTTGGAAGAAAGGTATAGTATAGATATAGTGTTGAATATGTGCGAACGTACTAACATACATTTAATGGATATGCTATCTAAATTTGATAACATGCGTATGTGAACGCATACACGGGGCACTGTCGCATGGTTGTACACATGTGCATGTATGTATGCGTATGTGTGCGCGTATACATGTGTATACTACATTTGTATATGCATATACATATGCATATGCGTATGTACACACCCATGTAGAACTTAAACGATCACACCATACTGTCACGACCATCATGACCTGCTGAGACGACGAGACGGCGGCACGACGAGCTCGCGGCGTGCGCCGCGCTTTCTCGGGCCGAGCTGCGCCGCCCTCGCTCCACCGCGGGTCCTGGCCGGCGCTCGGACCAGGCGGGCCCTGGGAGGGTTGCGAGTCGTTTGGGAAGATGCGGGGCAGGAGGAGAGGGGCGAAGACGATGATTGCGATGCTGCAAGGACTACAGTGAGAAGGGATAGGCCAGGGCGAGGAGACGAAGGTAAGGTGGATGGAAGAAGGAATCTAGGGTTAGGGGGCTGTAGGGTTGGGGTCTGCAGGGTTAGGGTATGGCAGGTAAGAGTGTGTAGGGTGAGGGCCTTTCGGGTTCGTAGGGTCTGTTGTGTTAGCGCATGTCGGGTTAGGGTATGTTGGTATGTAGGGTTAGGGCATGTAGGACTAGCGCCTGCAGGGTTAAGGCCCGTAGGCGATGATGAGATGATGGTGGCGATTGTTGCCGATGTTTGAGCAGCCGATGTGTGTACGTCGCTACTTATGGCTAGCATTGCATGGTGGATCGATGTGGTGACATACTGTGATACGCTGCACATCGTATGACGGACGTATGATGTATTACGTTGTGCGTCGTGTGATGTGACACTGACAGATGATGTTGATATGATGATTCTGTGAGAGGGTTGGAGCGTCCGGGCGCCAGGTCGGAGGTCAGCGAGAGGCGCGGCTACGCGCGCGTGCCAGGTTGCCTCGCCACCCCACCTCATCACGACATCGTTCTTCCACTCCCCTGACTTGGCACCTGTCACGCGCGCCATGCTAGGAGGGCGCATCGGGCGAGGTCAGCTGGCCGTGCCACTGCGCCCCGCATCGCTACGACAGGCGCGCGGCGTGACCGAGCTTGCGAGCCCTGACTCTCAGCGGAGAACGTCGGCCGCCCCCGAGCGACCGTCCGAGAAGGATGCATCGGACCTTGCATGCACAGCCACGCCCGAGCTGAGCAAGGACACGCTAACATGTCTAAAATAATGCATTGGTAGACGCACCTGGACACACGAATTGCGAGGGCGACGAGGTCGGTAGGAGATGGGCAGGATTGAGAAGGAATGACGCTGGTTTATGATGTTGAGTAGGTGAAGCGGGGGTGAGGGCGAGGGGAGCAACCTGAAAAACAAACAAACCACACGACTGCGCTTAATTCAACAGATGCTGGAATAGCTTATCCTTCTTCGCGCCGCGCACAGCTGCCGAAGGCCCGCCGCTGCCCGGCGCCGCGCCAGACTGAGCACTGGCGGCAGCTCTCTTGGCCATCGAGGCCGACGCAGCACTGGCACCGAAAACCGACGATACCTCACTCGGTGGCTGGTTGGCACATCTCGACTGCCTCCTCTTCGCCTGGACCTCGCCGCCAAGCTCAACCCGAGTGAGCTGCGTGGGCCCGCTGTCCTCGGCGCTGACAGGCGTCGACGGCGAGAGGTAGGTAACCTATGAGGAGGGAAGGGGAGAGGGAGGGGGCAAGGGGGAGCGACGGAGGAGGAAGGGCAGGGATGGCGAGAGATGGAGCAGGACACGGCACCTGGATCGTGATGGTAGAAGCACTCGGGATACACAGGTGAGAAGGCAACTCGAGCTTGGTGAGTCTCTGATTGACGATCATGTTGGCAGCACTCTGATCAGACACAATAGATACCATCCAAGCTGGCACAGGGCATGCAGACGTGATCGAGCTTGCCTTCTCGGGCGTCACGTAGACGCCCAGGACGAGGGAGTCCCTCTCATCTGGTGCCGGGACCTTCAGCGCGCAGACCAGGAACGAACGGGGCCCCCGATTCAGACTCACAGTCCCACTGAACGTAAGCTCGGTCACAGCATCCAGCGAGCTAGCAAGCACGACCCCTTTGGCATCATCGTGTGCACCCCTGGACTTGCCGGCATGCGCGGCTGCAGCGGGGGGGGTCCAGTCGTGGGCGATGAACTCCAATTGTTGATTGGCACCCTCGTTGAACGTGAGCTTGTATAGCTCGCACTCAAGCCACAAGAGAAACATCTTCATCCAGTAACACGTGGGGAATGCACTCTGGGGCAGCACAAGCACGCACGCCTCGGGTGGCTGAGAATTGTCGCCGCACACGGCCGACGCCAGGTTGATGTGCGAGCCCGCCGCCAGCGTGACCGCCTCCGAGTCCGAGAACCTGGGAAGGCGGGCGCACGGGGGGAGAGGGGCGCAGGGGGTCGCGAGGGTTAGGGCGGCGAAGGAAAAACAAACATTATCCCAGTGCGACCCTGCCTAGGAGTTGGAACCCCTAGGAAAGCAGCATTAGTAGTAACAGTAACACTAAGCTAAAGCTAAAGCTAAGCTAAAGCTAAGCTAAAGCTAAGCTAAAGCTAAGCTAAAGCTAAGCTAAAGCTAAGCTAAAGCTAAGCTAAAGCTAAGCTAAAGCTGAGCCACAGCTAAGCTAAAGCTAAGCTAAAGCTAAGCTAAAGCTAAGCTAAAGCTAAGCTAAAACTAAGCTAAAGCTGAGCAACAGCTGAGCAACAGCTGAGCAACAGCTGAGCTAAAGCTAAGCTACAGTTAAGCTAAAGCTAAGCTAGAGCTAAGCTAAATATAAGCTAAAGTTAAGCTACAGTTAAGCTAAAACTAAGCCAAAGCTAAGCTAAAGCTAAGCTAAAGCTAAGCTACAGCTAGGCTCAAGCTAAGCTACAGCTAAGCTAAAGCTAAGCTAAACGCTAAGCGAACAGCTAAGCGAAACGCTAAGCTAAAGCTAAGCTACAGCTAAGCTAAAGCTAAGCTAAAGCTAAGCTAAGCTACGCTAAAGCTAACGCTAAAGCTAAAGCTAAAGCTCCCAGGGGACTGGGGGGAACCGCTCCCAGGGGACTGGGGGAACCGCCCGGGGCGCTTTACACTGCCCGGCCCCTTTAAGCTAAGAGAGTATGAACCCTTCCCGGCAGAGCCTAGGTAGGGACAACCAAGATAGCCTGGGCCAGAAATTGCAATAGAGGCTGATGGGCCAGACGTATGGCACGAGACGGCCTAAACCATGGATCAGCCACGATCGCGACGACACGTACGGGCATGGCGAGAATGGATGAGGAGTAGGAGGAGGAGGAGGACGACGACGAGGCTTCGAGGAGGAGGAGGAGGAGGCAGAGGAGAAGCAGGGCAGGGAGGGGAGGGGGAGGATGGGGGAGGAGGAGGAGGAGGAACGCGGTGCAGGCTGGATGAGGACGAGGAGGTTACAGGTGGGAGGATTGAGACGGAGAGGATTACATGACCCCATTGAGCGTGTAGATGTCCTGGAAAGACATTGCCATCGAACTCCACGGAGAAACTGATGGCGTCGGAGCGGCCGCGGGCATCTCCGTCGTCGGCGGGCGCTGCTCCTGCGGGTTCGCGGGCACCACCGCCGACGAGCCGACCACCAGGCCAGCGGAAGCAGTACTCCCCCTGCTGGATGTGGCACTCGGCGGAGAGGTGGTGGTCATCTTGTCGTCCCCGAGCCCGTGCTGCTCGACGATGCGCCTGACCAACTCTCCATAGTCATGCACGTGGCCGCTGTACACTGCCGTCATGAAAGTAAGGTAGACTGGCACCCACTGGTCAGGCCGCAGGCGACCGTCCAAGTGGCGCAAATGCTGGGCGGCCTCCTTCGCCGCCACAGCCAACTTGGACAGGTCGATGTGGATGGTGGCACGTGAGCAAGTCATGAAGGTCTCATGCGAATGTAACACGTCGTCCAAGGCCATCTGGGCATACGTCGCACGGAGCTGCATGAACCACAACAGGTCCTCGACCTTGCCGAAATGTCGCAGTATGCATGCCGGCAATTGGGACGTCAACTTGAGGTACGAGCAAGCTTGCTGGCAGAGAGTCACGACGCCGTTTGGCATGACACCATCCATCTTCTCGTACACGAGCTCGAGGGCACATCGGGTGAACTCCGACACTGAGGCGTCGTCACTGGGACGAGTAGCAGCATCTGCAAGTACCTTCCCGGCGCGTCCGTCGTTGGCCCCGAGATGGTCGTACATATCATCGATCAAGCTGCGGTAGGCTGGGTGGCGCTTCGCGGGGATGCTGGCCTTGTTGGCAGCGATGAAATCGGTCAACGTGTTGGTCCACTCGGTCGCCCCCGACTGCAAATCAGCTAGGAGCCTCGTCTGGACTGAGGCGCGGACGTCGACGTCGACGGTCGTGGATGCGTCGAGGCTGGACTCGAGAATATCTTTGACGCTCTGCACGGGCTGGCCCTCGTCGCCACCAACGCCGAAGGCTCCGACGCGGCTCATCGCAGTGGCGGTTGCGAGGTCGCGGAGCTTGGGCCGCAGATCCGACCACTTCGTGTAGGTAGTTGCTCCCATGCGTATCGTGCCCTGGAAGCAAAACTCGATAGCGGGTGTGATCAGTTGCTTGAAGATCGCCATCTGGTCCGCATCCTCGAGCTTGCACTCTGACACCGCCGACAAGATGCAAGACATTGCATCTAGGAGCCACACCTTGTGATTATCCATGTTGGTCATATCCTCCTGCGGAATGCATTTCGATGACACCTTGGCCACCTTGGCTGAAGCCTTGGCGGAGCCCTTGACTTGGGAGTAGGACACGCCACCGCCCGCGTCCGTTGCTGCCTGTGCCGCGGCTGCAAGCTGCTTCTCCTTGAGCTTCCGAGCAAGCTCGACGCCGCGCTTGACCACCACGCTATCTGCCATTGGTTGCACCAGCCACTTGCACTTCTCGAGCTGTATCTTGTCGAAGACGAACGGCGGCGCGCGCCCGCCCGTGCACTTCACGGGCACGCACATCGGAAGGATAGCGAACCAGACGATCTTCAGGTACTCGATGCTGGTGGAGGCACGCATGACATCATGGAAGACCGACACTGCGATGTGGTGAAGGTTGAATATCGCCACTGTGTTGTCCATGCGCTTGTCGTTAAAGATGCAGTGGGTGCCGAGGTAGTCGAACGTAGCGTCGGTGAGGTTATACCGCTTGAGCGCATTGAGAAGGGCCTGTGGACGGCGACGCGATGCGACGAGTGATGGGGAGGGGCGATATCTGTCGGTTCGACAAACCAGGCGTGGCCCGAGAGCCATCGAGTGTAACGGTTGGGCCCTGGGGTCCTGGAAAAAACGTCGGGATCGCGGACTCGACTGACATGGGCCCTCCACATCCCTCATCGCACTCAGTCCTCAGCCGCCCTCCACTCGTGCCCTGAAGCTTCAGAATCGCATGAGGAATCTGAACGGCGGTGGTGGCGGTGAAAAGCTAGGTTGCCGACGGCAGTCCTGGGCAGAGACCATCTCGTTGCCGCTCTTGAACTTCCTGTCCTTCTCGGGGTACCTGTCGACGATGAAGTCCCATATGCATCCGTACTCGTCACCCTGGACAGCCTTGTTGGCCTTGAACGCTGCAATGTAAGTCTTGGCAAGATTGAACATCTGCAAGAGAGTGAATGTCGAGCCCTTGTGCCAGTCGTTGTGGAAATCGATGAGGAACCTGATGACGTCGTCTGGCGTGCGGTGGTCCAGCACCGTCATGTGGCGAAGCCCTTGCTTCAACGTAAGTTTCACCATCTTGTTCTTGGGATCCTCAGCAGCCGCCCGGTAGACAGCGCGGCTGAGCGTGCCGTACGAGATCATCAAGTACGGCAACTGCCCACCTGGCGAGAAGACGGCCCACGGGTCTCCGCGGACCCCCGCGACGTTGCCGTCCTCCTTTATTGACTCGGTATATTCAGCCACGACTGTGTCCTGCCGCCGCTCGTTCAAGGGGTGAGGCTTCATCGTCCTCTGCCCAGACTCAGTAAAAAACTTCACAGTGATGTCACGCTGCCCAGTGACCGCATACATGTCCCACAGCTTCTCCAGCAGGGCTGCGCCCTTGAGGTTCTTGAGGCCGGGGCGCTGGTAGATCGTCTCGCACGGCTGGAACTTGGGATCGTCGCCGCCGACGGCCGCGTCGGCCGTGGCCATCTTGGTCACGCAGTTCTCCTCGGCCTCGTCGCTGTCTATGGCCCTGGCGCCAGGCCCAGTGTCATCAGAGTCGCTGCCGACGTGGGTCGTCCTCTTCTGCCGAGTCTGATTCGCCCTGGCATGCTTGGTCTTGGCGGGGGCGGCGGAGGTGCTGGCGATCTTGGCGGCGGGGCCCTTGTAGTCCTTGGCCAGCTTCGCCCGCTTGGGCGGATTCGGCACAGGTGCGTCCAAGCGAGCAGCTGATCCAGCTGCACGGTAGCTCCTCCTCTGTGGCTCGGGCAGGGGCGCCGCGTCGTCGGACGACGACATGGCGGCGGCCTCGTCTGACGACGACATCCACGAGTCGAAGGAGCGAGGGTACAGCGCTCAGAAATCAGAAGAGATCCGAATGCTGAAATGGCTGCGGGCAAGGGCCCAACAGGGCACGCAGAGGGCGGCCACGGGTGCGCTTGCTATGCCAAGCCGCTGGTTGGGCTTGGGGCCCCATGAGGAACCCGAGGGGGCCTCGAGAAGGCTATGGGGCTCCAAGGAGGCAGCGAGCGTCTTGTGACGGCATCTAGAGAGCTCCGCGAGGGCCTGTGTTTATAAGCACTTCTAGGGCCTTCTGGGAGCTCCACAAAGTGATCAAGAAGGCGTCGGGAAGGCGTCGCGACGGCGTTACGGCGGCACGCGAGGGCCCCAAGACGGCATGGGCCCCACTCCCAGGCTCGCCTCAATCACCATCGCCCTGGGGGCTCCAAAGGGGCCAAGAGGGCTCCACGCAGCACGGGCCCGCCTCCCAAGCTCGCCTGTGTGGATATCCGCTACCATCGCCCCAGGGTGGCCCAAGGGGGGCCTCGGAGGGCACCGAGCCGCTCGGCCCCCCCCCCCTCCCCCTCCCCGAGATCCGATTACCTTCACCCCAGGGGACTTTAAGGGGTGCCCAAGAGGGCTCCAAGCCGCGCGGGCACCACCCTCCCAAACTCGCCTGAGTGGATGTCCGACCCCTCGTGATCCAATCGCCATCGCCCCAGGAGGGCTCCAGGGGGGGTGTCCAAGCCGCGCGGGTCCCCCTCCAAGGCTCGCCTCACTGCATGGCTGGATATCAGCCCCACCCGAGACCTAAATAACCCTAGGGGGCACCGAGTAGAGCGCCCCCCCCAGGCTCGCCAGATTGGATGTCTGCACCCCCCAAGATCCAACCACCCTCGCCCCCGAGATCCACGGGGGGGCCCAACATGGCTCCGAGCCGCGCGGTCCTCGCCTGATTAGACGTTATCCTGTCTCTCGCGGGGGGAGGGGGGGGGCGTCTACCAGGAACTAGGAACAGTCCGAGGCATGCGCGGGCCCGCCGCACAGGCTCGCCTCATTGTGTATGTGGACGCCGCCTGATACATAGGCTAGACAGAGATGTAGCTGGCCCACCCGACTTAGCAGAACGCACGTGGACGTGGCGAGCACACTCGCACAAGCACCCGCGTGACACGCGTGGACACGTACGCAAGGCCAGCCTGACAGAAAGTGTACCATCGCAACACACTGTGGATTGTGGACATGCATCAGTACGCCAACGCAGCGCGTGGTCATCACCACCAGTGTCACACTCACACATCGCGGCGGGCATCGCAGCCCCCCCCTCTGAAATCGGAGGCGAGGTGGTAAGATTGCAGTGGAACGGATAGCACTCACCAGGACATCGGTTTCGTTTTCGTGGTCGCGTCGTGCGTGCGGGCGAGGCGAAGCTGCGTGGGGAGGACTGGTGCCGCCGTGACTTGGGGCAGCGCGGCTGGCCGCCCTCCCCCCCCGCGCGCGGTGGCCAGGGGTGTGTCCCGTCGGCTGCGCGTCGGCGTCCCGTCGGTGTCCCGTCGGTGCCCCGGCGGGGTGTCCCGTCGGTGGCGCGGATGTGCGATCGATAGCGGGATCGATACTAAGATCGATAGTGAGATCGGTTGTGAGATATGTTGCGAGATCGGAAGCGCCGCGGGGAAGCTCCTGCGGTAGTTAAGTGGCGGTTTGCCGCAATGCACACACGGCCGAGCCGAGCCCCAGGACGAAGCGCAGTTATCAAGGCGCCCGCACCACCACGTCGAGGCTCACATGAATGCATCTGCCCAGCCAGAACCAGATAAAAATAATCACACCAGGTTTTTGGGCAGGATAGGGCGAGGGTCCGAGGGCCCTTTCACGAGATAAAATTATCACCACGAGGCGCGCCCAATAACGAGATAAAATT
>CAUYUJ010016267.1:0-2500 GCA_963575745.1 Prorocentrum cordatum
TCCTCCATCCTCCACTCCTCCTCCCTCCTCCTCCTCCTCCTCCTCCTCCTCCTCCTCCTCCTCCTCCTCCTCCTCCTCCTCCTCCTCTCCTCCTCCTCCTCCTCCTCCTCCTCCTCCTCCTCCTCCTCCTCCCCCAGAGCGCTCGGTGACGCTCTGAGAGCGTTCCAGAACGCTCAGGAGCGATTCATCTTCATCCTAGGCCTGCCTGATAAAGGCGGAGATGAGAGGCAGACAGAGAGCAAGCCATGAGAAAGACGAAGCCCCAGGTCAAGGAGAGGCCACGGCAGGTTCGCGTCGGGAAAACTTCGGCGCAAGCTTCCGACGCCGCGTGGATCGTTCCGCCGGGCTCCTTCCAGGGGTCTGGCGTTTCATCCTGCGTCGTCAATACCGTCCCAGGGCATGGGAAGAGCCCCAGGCAAGCCAAAAATCGCGAAGAACCTCCCACCGCGATTTCCCCACGACTCGAGAACGTCAGGGTTGCACCGCATTGACTGCACGATGCGAACCTGCCGTGCGTGACAAGGCGCCTCCTCCTCCTCCTCCTCCTCCTCCTCGTCCCCGTGAAGGTCCCTCTCCGACGGCCGACGCAGGCCGACGCAGTCCGACGCCCGAAGGCGCGCTCTGCCAAGAAAGCCCTCACAAGAAGCACCCTCACAGGCGAGGCCGTTTCGCAAATGCACCTGAGGAGGGAACCGAACAGGGAAGGGCTGTTTGGCAAACGCCCAGGGCAGCGAAGCAAACGCCAGCAATGGGGGCCGATGTGTTCTTTCCATCACTTGAAAGAACTGAGACGCGGGGACAGGCGAGGATGAGAAGCAGACAAGAAGCAGGCCACCAGAGAGAGAGAGGGTGAAACAACAACAAACCCACCCGGCCCCATAAAAGAGAGAGCGAGAGAGAGAGAGAGAGAGACGAAGCTGCAGGCCGAGGAGAGGCTGAGCGAAAGGGCTCGCCCCCGCTCCTTCGTCCCAAGAGTGCGGGGGAAACGATCGGCAGGAACTGGCTCTGGGGGGGGGGGGGGGCTGAACACCGACCTGAGATCGGCGATGCATCGCCGACAGGTCGGCGGTGCGCCCTCGATGGTGAAGCCCTACGACCCTGCACGGGGTGGGCGCTCGAGCACCTCTCGGCGATCCAGGGGTGACTTGGGGTCGATGCAGCTCCCTGTGAACGTCCGCCCCGGTGATCCTCGTCGTCGTCCGACTTTCGGGTCCTAACCCGGGTCACCGGCGGCCGTTCGGGACGATCCCGACACCGCTGGGCGCCTGTCGGCGCGGCGCAGCTGCTGGAGAGCACCCCCAGGCCGGAGAGTCGGCGAGCATCGACGAGAACGTCCGGAAATGCTCACCCCTGCACTGCCGCTAAAATAAGTCGGGCCTGTCCTCCTACAGGAGGGATTTTGGACGAAAAATGGAGAGTACTCAAAACATACTCAAAAAATGCTCAAACAAACAAACAAACAAACAAAAAACAAAAAATCGTCCCCTGACTAATTTTTGGCTATTGCTGCATATTCCTCCTGTAGAGAAACACGCCCAACTTAACGCCAAACCCATACCCACGATAATAATGTACCCCCCCTATACACATAAGAGTTGATTATCCACGGCCAATAAGAGTTTGGTCGGGGGCGCGGGGGCGCGGAGGCCGAACTTCATTATCACGGGGAAAAGTTCGCCATCAAGCGAAACAAGCAATGCTTTAGGAATCCTGTCGTTCTCTTCTCCTTCTCCTCTTCTCCTCCTCCTCCTCCCCCTCCTCTCTCTTTCTTCTCTCTTACCTCTCGTTCAATATGTTTGTCTACTTTCTTATGTCTATTTGTATCTCTTTCTGTCTTTCTTTATTTATGTTTCTCTCTCTCTCTCTTTCTTTTTCCTCCTCCCCGTGGCCCCTGAACTTGTTTATCGCTGTGCCTTATTATCCAAGGAAGCCGAGGCAGATGAGCTACCCTACACGAGCAGATGAAAATTGAGATTTCCACTAAGCGTTTACAAATTAAATATGATAAGTTTTGAACTTTGGATTTTTGCTATCTCCTTCTCCTCTCCTCATCTTGCTGTTTCTCCTCTTCCTCCTCCTCCTCTTCCTCCTCTACCTCCTCTTCTCTTTCTATATTTCTATTTATCTCTCTATGTCTCAAGCGAAACGAGAGATTTGTCGAGGATGTCTCAAGCGAGACAAGCCATTGTTGAGGATGTCTCAGAGAGGACAAAAAGCCGAGGATGTCTCAAGTTATCCTCGGCTTTGGCTCCTCTGTTAACATCTTTATGCTGGCTCTGGTGGGCAACTTGTATTATCGCACCGTAACCGCCGAACTTTATTCTCCCTGGGGGGTTATTCTCGGCTGTACTTGGTTATCCCCCCCCCAAAACGTTGCCAAGAAAGGGGTCCTTCTCCGACGGCTTACGCCCTCCGACGCCCAGCGAACGCTCCGTCAAGAAAGCGCCCCCCCCCCCCCCCCCGCGGCCACGCGGAGCTCGCCGCTGAGCACGTGGTAGGC
>CAUYUJ010016267.1:7500-57500 GCA_963575745.1 Prorocentrum cordatum
ACACGACGTTTTCGGTCACAAGTTCGAGCACGTTCTTGGTTTGCGATTTCTGTTCGGTCACATGCCTTTCCGGCTCATAAGGGGCTAAGCGCCACGAGAATTCCAGGAAGATAGCATGGCCCTGGCCATAATACCCACCCCCGTCCCCTAGTCATCACCCCCCTGCGCGCACGAAGCGGGGACCAGCGGATGCACCAAAAGAAGAAAAGGTGGCCATGGGCTCCAAGGAGATATCGTGGCCCTGGCCACGACATCCACCCCACCCCCCGAGGCATCACCCCCGTCTTGGACTAGAGAAGCCTCTCTCAGCTGGGGTCCGAGTGTAGATGGGGGCGGATGGTCGCGCCGCATCGCAGATACATCGCTAACGCAGCGGCGACGCGTCGGCGGCGTCAACGATGCATTGGCGCCGTCGGCGTGGAGAAAATCGGGCCCCGCATCGAGCCGCATCGCCGATGCATCCGCGATGCGGCGCGATCCTTCGACCCCATCTGCTCCAACCCCCCCTTGGGGGGCCTAGATGGACGCGACCCACGGCCGACCCTCCTGCACGAGGATCGCCCGGGCTCCGCAAGCCCGAGCCACACCCGGCAGCAGCGGCGAGCGGGGGGGGGGCCGCACTTCCCGTGCAGCCGCTGCCTCCGCCTGCGCTCCCCGTCTCCTCTTGTCCCGTCCTTTCTTGCGATCTCCACCCACTCTGCCTCTCCCCTCTCTTCTTCTCTCTTCTCGTTTCTGTCAGTTTCTCTCTCTCTCTCTCTCAATTTCTATATGTCTCTCTTTCTCTGTCTCGCGGGGGGTCCACGCACTGGCTCACGACGCCAACGTGGCCCAGGGCGGAAAAGCACGCTGGCGGCATCGGAACACACACACACACACAACGTCTCACCGAGCCCCCCCGGGCAGGATGATGGACACTTGCTGCGGCGCGCAAGGGGAAAAACGAAGGAGGAGGGCTAGGAGGAGGAGGGAGGAGGGGGAGGAGGAGGAGGAGGAAAAGGAAAAGGAGGAGGAGGAGGACGACGAGGGGGAGAAGGAGGAGGAGGGGGGGAGGAGGAAGAGGTGGAGGAGGCGGAGTAGTCGGAGGAGGCAGCAAACAGGGGCGGCCAGGCAGAGGGAGCAAGAAAAGGGGGGGCGGGGGCGGGGGCGGTGTCGCGGGAGTAGTCGTCGAGGCGGTGGTCGTGGAGGTCGGGGTCGTCTTGGTGGCGGCCGTGATGGTCGTCGTGGTCGTGGTGGAGGTGGGGGTCATGGTCGCGGGCATCGCAGTGCCGTCGTGGCCTTGGTCGTGGTGGTGGCGGTGGTCGTCGTGCTGGCGGTTGGGGGCCTGCTTGGCTGCTCACGTCGCACTAAGCAACATGTCGGCGTTTCCGAAAGCCCAGCAGCGCTGGATCTTCCTCCTGGTCATGGAAATCACACCCGGCCGCCTGGTCTCCGGCAAGTCACGGCCGCGAAAGCGGACAAAGGCGACCAGCTCGTCGGATAATCGGGCCCCCTGACTCCAAGACGGCCAGGACCAACTCCTCACCGAAAGGAGGGTAGCGCGCCCGATTCCTGTCAACCGCCTCAGCAGCCGCCACCCCGTCCGAGCGAGCCCTGGTCTGCTTGCGAGCGTTGTTGTCGCTGCGTTCACAGGAGACAGCCAGCTAACGTAGACGAGGCCGCTGGCAAAGGGGTCGCGCACAGCCACATTGAGGGTGGCCTCCTCCCGCGCGCCAGTATCGAGGCGCTGGCGATCACAAGCAGGGACGCGCTGCTCGGTCGTGGCTCAGTGGCCAGTCTGGGCGCAGCGCCACGGCGCGCTCCAGTCGCGCGGACATTTGTGTCAGTAGCCAACGCTGCCCCCACACCCGCATTTCCGAGCGTGCCAGCCCTTGGCATCCAGTACATCGCCACACAGGGAGCCGTCCTGTTTGCGGCGCTGGCAGCGTGCGCCAGGAGCGCAAACGTCGCAGCAGAAGCACATGCGCAAGTTGGTCAAGGAGCGAGCGTCTGGAAATGGTGCGTCGTCCTCCTCGCGGGGCAGCAGCCAGACTCCCGCCCCAGGCCCCCCGACCCAGCGTAGTGTGAATTGGCCGTCATCGCCCAGCGTGTCCGACGTAGCCGTGTTCTCTGGGCGACGGAGGTCCTCTTCCCCCAGCACCCCTGCTGTTTGGCCTTGGGCTCGGCCAAAAAAGTTGCCAAATCCAAGGGTTCGGCCTTCGCCTCCTGCCAGTCGAGCTCCGCCTCGGCGCGGCGCCAGGAGTCTGCTGTCTGGGGGCAGCGGGCCCGGACGGCCTCTGCTGAAGCGGCTCCGAGGCAAGCGGCCACGTCCCGAAAGCAGAAAGCTCAGCTTCCGAAGTAAGCGAGGGCGGCGGTCTCCCGAGCGGAAGGGAAGCCGTTGCCGCCGCCCTTGAGGCGGAGGGTGGATCAGTTTTGGTTCGTTGTTCACAAGTCCAGTCAGCTCCGCGCATACAAGTCGACGAGCTCCCCCACCCAGGCGGTCTCGCAACTCGCGCGCAGGAGGTGGGCGCAGCAGCCCTGGCGCAGGTGCGGAGCAGCGCGTGCACCCCTTCCGCCGAGAGTTCGTGCTGGCGCAGCGTCCCCCAGTGGCGGCTCAGGAAGTGCTGTGTCTTGTCCAGTACCTCCCGCCCAGCGGAGCTGGCCAGGAGGTCCAGCCTGGCGTCGTCGTCGCCGTCGTCGCGGTCATACCATATGACCTGGTTGCTGGTTGCGCTCAACAGAAGGGGTGGCATTCCAGAGATGCTCGAGCTGGAGGGCACCACGGTAGCGCGGCTAGCGGTCTACATCTTGGTATTCGCCGCGTTGAGCTCCAGACTGGCCCGAGTCTCCTGAACGACGTCGCGCACGCCAGAACGGCGGACGCAGCCAACACCACCACAAGCACGTCGTCGAGGTGAGAGGACAGGCGGGCGGCAGTGCTTCGATGCTGGAGGCATGCGTGTGAGCGGGCCAGTGCGTTCGCGACGCCCACGGCGAAGAAGGCGGTCGCCCCAGAAGACGTGCGCTGTCTGCTGGATCAGCCAAGCGCTGGCGGCGGGAAGGAGGCTCGGCGCCCGGCGGCCTACCACGTCCAACAGTGCCTGCCAGACCAAGGAGTTTAAAGCGTCGGTGGCGTCGAAGGCCAGCACGGAGACACCTGGTGGCGCCTCGGCCGAGGAAGTGGCACTTTTGTAGACCCGCTCCCGCCCTCGTGCCAACTGCGAACTGGTGGGGTCCGCACGCGTCCTGCAGCCCCTCCTTGGAGACTTCGCACGCCGCTTTCGCCGCCAGCCTGCGAAGGACGCTCCCACACGCCACCGGCCAGAGTTTCCCGCTCATTCTCCGCAGCGCCACCAGCCGGGCCCCCAAGTTGTCCGCTGTGAAGTCACCGGGGAGGGCGCCGAGGAGGAAGGCCACGGCCACCCGGCAGGTCGCCTCCAACGCGACGGGGTCCGCCACTATGATCCCCCAGTATTCGAAGCGGGGGCCGTTGGGCCGGGTTGGGCCAAACCTCCGCGGGGCCTGTTCGATGGCTTTACGCACATTTCTGCGGTCTCGTCATCACGGAGCTGCGCTGCGGTTGCGGTGGCGGCGTCACCTCGGGGTAAAAAACTCTGCAGCTCGTCGTGGGCGCTGTTGTCGGTGACCACCGTGGCAGACCGAGTCGCCCTTGCTTTGGAGACGAAGCCCTCGGCGAGGAAGGTCCCCACATTCTTCGCGGAGTCCTGCCAGCAGCAAGTGCTCGTCGTCCAGCCGTGGCTGCCCTGGCCGCGGCGGTGGCGACCGACTGCCGCCACAAGGTCCCCCAGTCCCGCGCCAGGCGATGTGGATTCGTCGTGTGAGGATCTTGGAGAGCCCTCCGCTGTTCTTGGCGTTCCGTCCCCCGCGGGCCCCGGTAGAAAGTCAGCAGCAGCTTGCTGGCCTTGCTGGCTGCGGCGGCATCCCCAGCCCGCTGCGCGTCGAGGAGGTGATTGCAGTAGCCCCCACCAGCGCACGGCGAGGGAGTGCGCCAGCGACTCTGGGACGGATCCGACGGTCCGAACGTCCCTCCCCAGGTCGTATGATACGCCTTCCTACCAATCCAGGTTGAGGAGCGTCTGCCCCGGGCCCCAGTAGGCGTCGAGACCAGGCGGCCGGGATTCGTCGGCGTCGTCGTCGTCTCGCAGGGCCCTGCTGCGCAGCGTCTGCGCCTGGCCCGTTTTCAGTCGGCGCAGGCGTCCAGCTCGTGGGCTGGCAAGGTGCCCTGCCCGTGTGGGACGCCCTGGCTGGTCACAGGACTGGTGCAGCTCCGCCTGGGCCTCCGGCGACAGGGAACCGCCCCCCTGGACCAGGTCACAGAGACCGAGCCCGCCCTTGGTCTCCCGTGGGCCAGGCTGCGGGCCGTGCGGTGCACCCGCAAGTCGCCTCTGGAGAAAGGCCTGCGGCAGGCACTGGCCAGGCACGCGCAGGAGCGGCGGTGCGGTGACGCCCACTGCCCCTTCGGACTCTGCTGATTGACCCGGGGCCCGCGCCCGAGGCTGCACTGCAGGTGGGCTGGCCTGGGGGAGGCAGAGGGAGCAGAGGCGCCCTGTGGCGGGGCGGCTGCTGCTGCCTGGTGGGCTGGCCCCGCCGGCCCGGCGGGGAAGGCGGGCGTGGTCACGGCCCGAGCCAACAGAACAGCATGTCTGGCGAAGGCCACTCTCGAAGGCAGACTGGAGAAGGCAGCGGGGCCGAGAGCGACCGTGAAGGCGGTGGTGAGCGCCTCGGGGAGCGGTTGGTCGAAATGCACGCCTGAGGCCACCGCGCACATGCACAGGCAGGCTGCCGCTCGCTGCACGGGGCATCCGTGGACCACAGCCCCCCCAACATAGGAAGTGCAGAGAAGTCTGTTCGACGCACGCCGCTGCGAGGACGAGAGCAGGGCAGGATGGACCGTGAAAACAAAGCCGAGAACAGCATACACTGCTTGGGCTAGGCAAAGGCCGCCCAACACAGGGAGGATGTGAAGCGGCCCCATCACGAGCAAAGGCGGCAGGGTGGTGAGCATGGTGTGGACAAGGTCGAGCGCTGAGGACAGCGCAGACGGCGCTGAGGGCCAAGGCGCTTGGGACGAGCCAGCGGGCGTGAAGGTGTTCGTGAAGCCTCCCTGGCCGAAGAAGCACAACAGCGGACGTGGAACAAGAAGAAGAGCTCGGCCGAGGAGACGAGGTGGCCCAGACTACCACGGTCGAGGCTGCGAGTCGTCGGCCTCGTGCCCCCGAGCGCTGTGCGGTTGGTATCGGGGACAGCTGTCGGTTCCGTGGTGGCCGTGGAGGCCCTCTCATCGCACAGCGTGCCACACTCATGCACCTGAGGCTCACGCTGGTTCCCGTCGTGCTGCCCCGCATCGAGGTGTTCGGCTCCGCCGAGCCGCTCAACGCCATGCTGCAGGTTCCAGCCGTGCGGCGCAAAGGCGTGGTGCTCGTCGCACCACTTGTGGCACAAAGGGATCCGAGGCTCGAGCGACTGGACCTGGTTGTGCTGCACGCCAACGGGGTGCCCGACTCCGTCGTGCTGCAGGGGGCCGTGGTGCTGCTCCTCGTTGCACTGCTGGGCCCGCGCGCAGACGTCGGCGTAAAAATGCTGCTCTGTGAGGTACTGTTCATGGTGCCGCTTTTGCTGCCCTCTGTTGTGCTGCTGGCCCCACTCGCGGATGTCCACGAGCTATTGCTGCTTTCAGCTGTGCTGCTCCTCGGTGCGCTGCTGGTCCCACGCGCAGTAGAGCTGCTGATCTCTGTCGTGCTCTTCCTGGTGCCGCTGATGCTGCGCTCTGTTATGCTGTCTGGTCACGCTCGCGGACGGTGACGGAACAGCTGCAGCTTGAAATTGTGTTGTGTCCTGTCGTGCTGCTGGTCCCACACGCCCTCTCTCTCTCTCTCTCTCTCTCTCTCTCTCTAGGGCGACGATATCTATACATATCCACTGCTCCCGGCCAGGCCAATCCTGGGCCCAAGAGCTGCGTATACGCCCTCCTGGCTTGGCCAGGGAGGCATATACACCGCTCCTGGGCCCAGGATGGGCCTGGCCGGGAGCAGTGGATATGCATAGATCTCGTCGCCCAATCTCTCTCGCCCCCTCTCCCTCTCGCTCTCCGTCGCAGCCCCCTGAAGGCCCCGTGGCGCCGGCCTGCTCTGCCCCCCGACCTTTTCTCGGGAGAGGGGGAGCGAGGACGGGCGGGACGCGGGGGGGCACCGAAGGAACGGCATTCCCCAAGGGGCCCAGGGACACACAAATAAATAATGGACACAAATAACAGGAGTCACCATACCTCCTCCTCCTCCCCTTCCGCCTCCTCCTCCTCCTCCTCCTCCTCCTCCTCCTGCCCCCCCCCCTCGTGTTGTCTTTCGTCATCTTCAGGGTCGGCGGCAACGGCCGTAAGGCCTTCGCAATAACAGGGTTCACCATATTTCCCCCCAAACTTTGGGGGATTTCGTCTTCCCCCTCAGTTCCCATGTTTTCCTGTATCCACTCCCGTCGAAGTCCTCCGCGCCGTGAGCGTCCTCCCTCCTCCTCCCTCCCTCCGCGGCCGCGCTCCGCCCGCGTCTGACCCCCTGCCGCCAGACAAGTCGTGTGCCTGCCGCCGCCTGGCCCACCAGAGCGCGCGTGCGGATTCCCTCTGCCGCGCTGCGGCGGAGAAGCTGTGAAGCTGGCCTGGAAATGCCTCCAGGACGGGGCCATCTTGCGCTCGGAATCTCTGTCCGCCTTCCGTTCCGCCCCAGTGTAGCTTGACCCTGGCCGTCATCGTCTTCGACCCTGTGAGATGGAGGACTCGCCGCCCTGGGCTTGTGGTCTTCGCTCATTGGACCGTGCTGTGACGTCATGTGCGGTCGCTTCCCTGGTTCTGAGCATGCCCTTACTCATCGGACTGCCCTTCGCATGACTTGCATGCGCAGCCTCCCGGACTTGAGGCCCCCCTGGCAATTCCTGTACTTGCCCGTCCCTGGTCCGTTGGCCGCCTCAATACTCCTGTCTGCTACGCGCGTAAGCTTGTGCTCTGGTACGCACGCACAAGAATTTCATATCCTTGTCGTGTTCCGCCCGCTACTGGTGTGCCGAGTCTGGCCCCGAGGCGTCCCTCGGCTGCCCCGACCGCGTCTTGGTTCCAAGTCGCTGCGACTAAAAGTAAAGCTGGCCCAGTGGAGGGGGTCGAGATCTCTGGGGAGGGTCCGCGGCGTCAGGGGAAAAATGCGACGTCGGAGGGGCGGGCGATAGATTTAGCGAGACAGAGAGAGAGAGAGAGAAAGGGAGTCGCACAGAGGGAAGGAATGACACAGAGTGGGAGAGATCTAAGAGATCATGCACCCATTGCAAGCAAAACAACTGATATCACACTGCAGCGCAGGTTTGGACGCCTCTTCGAGACATCATGACTAGTTTGCTGGTCAACCCTGATCGATCTCCAGAGGGGCCAGTTTGGGGGGTGGGGGAACAACATCTACCCGAAAATGAATCGCACTCTTCGCGACTGTCCCAGCCAAGAAGAACGAAATGAGTCTCATAAAAATCGCAAGAGCCATACATGTCGAATAGGATGCCCCTCCGCCAGAGAAGCGGATGTACATCTTTGATGTGCTCCCCCAGAAGGTCAGATGAGCACGGAGCAAATTATGTTCATGGCCATCGAGTGCTCTCCCAGATGGTACAATTTCCTGACAGCAAGACCATTCATCCTACAAGGTATGCTCGACCAATTGGTCTGCGATGTGGTTACAGAACTCTCGTCTCAATAGAGATGGACTCCCAATAGCCGTCTCTCATGTCCCTTGACCCTCGTTGTTTCTGTATCTCCCTCTCTCTATCTCTCGTTCCCCCCGCTCTCCCTGTCGCTATGTCTCTCTCTCTCTCTCTCTGTCGCCCTCTCTCTCTCTCTCCCTCTCTTTCTCTCTCTCTCGCTCTCTCTCTCTCTCTCTCTCTCGTTCTCCCTCTGTCTCTCCCTATCTCTCTCTCTCTCGCTCTGTCTCTGTCTCTCTCTCTCTCTCTCTCTTTCTCTATCTCTCTCTCTCTCTCTCTCCTTCTCTGTACATGCACATGTGTATGCCTCCCTCTCATTTCCTCTGCGCCCTCTATCCCTGTCTCTTCTTGCCAGCATGACCTCCGAGAGCAGGCTCAGCTTGAGGAGGCGCTCAGACCTCAGCGCACTGCCCCAGGCTGGAAACGACCGCGCGCCCCCCTGGCTAGCCGCCAGGCCACCCGACTTAATCCATCCAGACATACAGCCCAAACTGTGATCAAAAGTATAGTTCAAGGAACCTGGGCCAATTTCTGCTGTTGGCGTTGGAAGGGCGATCGTGCCCAAGAAACTGGGCCAGCTTCCCGGCAAAGTTGGTCAGGAAACGCTGGCCCAGCTTTTCGTGAGGAGGTTCCTTGAGCAGATCCTCGACTCCAGCCGCTGGGCCTGCCACTTTCCAGTGGGGGAACGCTCCAGAACATCGAGAAGGCATGATGGAACCCGCACGGCCCCCCAACCCCAAAACTGGCAGGGTCTGGGACCTTCGGGTCCTGTCGCAGTGACCTCCTCCTCCTCCTCCTCCCCCTCCTCCTCCTCCTCCTCCTCCTCCTCCTCCTCCTCCTCCTCATCATCATCATCATCATCATCATCATCATCATCATCAGCATCAGCATCAGCATCAGCATCATCGCATCAGCATCATCATCAGCATCAGCATCAGCATCAGCATCAGCATCATCAGCATCAGCATCAGCATCATCATCATCATCATCATCATCATCATCATCATCATCATCATCATCATCATCATCATCATCATCATCATCATCATCATCATCATCATCATCATCATCATCATCATCATCATCATCATCATCATCATCATCATCATCATCATCATCCTGAGCGGAACGGCCGCGCCCCTCTGCGAGGCGCACGTCTTCTTCGCCGCAGAGCCGGCGAGCGCACCGCCAGGCGGCGACATCTCGATCCCTCGAAGGCGAGGCCCTTCCCTGAGATCCTGGCGACGCAGTTTTTTCGAGCCAGACGTGCTCGCTCAATTTCAAGGGTCCTGGGGCCCTGACAGGTGGATCCGGCTCCAAAAAGGGCGCAGAAACATGGGTTCCAGGGCTCCGGTCGTGACTTTTTGCGATGCTGCCATTTTGGGGGCCACGTCGGAACTCAGGGGAAGGCGAGGCCCTTTCTGGCGCGTCCCTGAAGCAGACTCCGCCGAAGCGAAGAGGAGGCTCCATGGGGAGAACCTAAGATCTTGCGGGCTCGCCAGGCTCGCCGATGCTGTGCCGCCCCTGGGATTCCGTAACTCGGCGGCGACATCCGAGCCCTACCCCCACCAGCCGTCGATTCTCCTGAATCGATGGGAGGCGGGGGTGGGGTTCGGATTTCGCCACGCGTTCGACGAATTCCGCACCCTACCCCACCGCCCATCGAGTTGCCTGAATCGCTGATCGGCGAGGGTAGGGTTCGGATTACGCCGCCAAAGGTTGCCGTCTCTTGGGCACGCACCTGTCCCTTCCGCCAGCATCCGCCAGCCTGCCGCCGGCGTCCGCTGGCGGAGCCTCCCTCATGTTACTCACGCCGGCGTCCGCAGGCTTTCCACGGCCTTCCGCCGGGGAGGAGGCGTCAACATCTCGATCCCTCGAAGGCGAGGCCTTGTCTGGAACATTCCAGAAGCAGACTCCGCCGAAGCGACGAGGAAACGCCGAACGTCCCTCTCCGCGGCGTCAGGAGGAAGAGCTGGGTCTGGGAGCCCGTTGCAGCGAGGATCGCGGCCCCACGGAGAGGGTCCAAGATTTCTGCGAGTGCGCCACATTCGCCGAGCGTGCGCCGCCTCAGGAATTTCCGCAGGCGTCGATCTTGTGGTCCCCTGCACTGGGCCGCTGTCCTGAGGGCCTGCCACGCCCAAGACGGAGTGGGAGTCACAGGGCTCGGGCGCCTCCCGTCCGCACAGCTGGAGAACATCTGCCTCCTCCTCCTCCTCCTCCTCCTCCTCCTCCTCCTCCTCCTCCTCCTCCTTCGCACATCCACAGCTGCTGGATTCCTGCCCCCGATTTGGGGGGGGGCAGTGGATGTGGACATTCAGGTGCCTCCGGCAAGTCCCTCCACCGTGCCAGCGCAGCACACTTCTTGGCGACGTTTGAAGCACCGAAGGCTGTACAATGTGACCCCTCTCTTTTGCTTGAGGGGCTCTCATCGGAGGCTGCCTGGGCCGTCTTGGAGCTGTCTTGAGCCCCTGTAGAGCCCTTCTGGGGCCCTCTTGGGCCGTCCTGATGCTGTCTTGGGCCGTGTTGGACCCCTCTCAGCCGTCTGGGGAGTCTCTTGGAGCTACCTTGGGGACCTCTTGAGGTCCTCTTGGGCTATCTTGGGGTACGTGCGATACGGCAACAGCGGCCTGTGGGCATGGACAGCACACCTCCCGTGTGCAGACCGCCTTTCTCGACTGCGCGCCAGAATGACCCTTGGCAAGGGGGCCACGGGCAGGCCAGTTTTGGGGGGCGGGGGCCCTGTGGGGCCGCACCAGGTCACTCCAGCAAAGGGTCCCGGCCTCCAGCCAGAGGCCAGGCTGCAGAAAGCTGATCGGGGCCTCATGGACGCCGTCTTGACGCTCTCACTGGGCCCTGGCTGCTACGGAGGGGTGGGCCGTCCTGGAAAAAAGGAGCTCAGAGCTGGGAAGCTGGGAGCCGGTGGCCAGGGGGCCAGATGGCACAGGCAAGCGATAGCACGAAGGGAAGAACACGCGACTCCGAGCAGCGATATGGCACCCTAAGAAGCTGATTGGCAGCAGCACAAGCAACTGCAAATGGGAGCCGACGAAGCACGCACGGAAGATAGTTGCCAAGAGCCAGGTTCGGCATGAATCGGACCGACGAAAGTCGGCAGCCAAGTCGGAAGAAGTCGAATCGGCGGCAATGAGCAAGCCAGCAAGGCCTCCATTGAGACACCGAAGTTCAAAGCTGCATCCGAAGTCGAACCGAACCGGAATCGGAATCGATCGGAATCCGCAGACCCTTCGGCGTGTGTGAGATGCTGTCGTCGTCTTCGTCGGCGCTGCCAGTCCCGAGAAAATCTAGAAGCGATCAGAAACAAACGTCGCAGCTAAGTCGATCCCCTCTTTTTCCCCCTCCCTGACATCGGCTGCACGCAGGAGTGACCCTGGGTAAGAGTGACCTTTGGTGCGCGGCTTTTGGGGGAGCGCGGGGGTGCCAAACACAAGCGCGCAAGACGATGCTACCACTTCGCGGCCGGCGATCGGGGGACCCCACTAGGCCCGCACCAAAGGTCACTCCGGCGAAAGGTCGCTCTTACGTGTAGTCGATGACAGGGGGCTGGGGGGGTGGGGTGAGAGGGGGGTCGGGAAGGGGGGGGGGGTACGGGGGGGGGGGGGGAGAAGGGGGGGGGCAGAGGGAGGGCGTCCCAGGTCAGACTACCTCCCCCCCCCCGGGCCCGGCGGCCCTCCCTCCCCGCCCCCGGTCCCCCCCCCTGCGGACAGGCAGGAGAGGGGGGAGGCCCGTGCGAGGGGCCGGTCCTGGAGGGGAGTCTGGGGGGGGGGGGGGCTCCTGTCTGTGGGGAATCCTGGGGGGGGGTCCTGGGGGGGGGGTCCTGGATGGGGAGTCCTGGGGGGAGTCCTGGAGGGGAGTCCTGGGGGGAGGTGGTCCCAGGTCGGACTACCGCCCCCGCGGGGTCCAGGCGGGTCCCCGGGGGGATCGCCAACGGGGGTCCCTTGGGTGGTCCCGCCTTCAGCGTCGGCGGCACAGGCTCGAGGGCCTTCACAACAGAATCGGAGCGAGTCGGACGAATCGAGAGGAGCCCTGCCGGGAGCCAGGAAGGAGCGACGAGAGGACCTCCGAACCTCAGCAGCAGGAGCGGATTACAGCTTGCTGCTCTGGGGCTATAGCTGGCATCCGGCGAAGACTGAGGCGCGTGCCAGAGCTCCTCGCGGCTGGCATCTCTCTCGCACTGCTCCCTCCGAAACCCCTCCCGTCATCGCCCCGCTCTCTGCCGTGGTGACGGGCAACGATATGGGTGGACTTAAAGGCTTCCAAAATAGGGTCCGAGTAGATGGGGTCGAAGGATCGCGCAGCATCGCCGATGCTCCGCCGACGCATCGCCCATGCATCCCGATGAATCGGCGATGCATCGGCGACGTCGGCGTGGAGAAAATCGGGCTCCACATCGAGTCGCATCGCCGATGCATCGGAGATGCGGCGCGATCCTCCGGCCCATCTACTCGGACCCCATCTGGGAGGCCTAGAGGACTGGCGCCAGGGGAAAGCATCGGCCTGCAATCGGCGATGCATCCCCGATGGATCGGCGACAGGCCCCCGATAGCAGATCCACACGTTCCTGGGCGGGGCGAAGCTGTCAGACCCCTGTCGGCGATCAGTGGGCGATTGGGGGTCGATGCGTGCCCCGCTGAGCCTATCCCCCTATGTCGATGCCCCTGGTCGGGGGCTCGCGGCTATCACGACCTGCTGGGGGGGGAGGCTCCACGAAGCCTTGCCCTGAAGACCACGAGGCAATGTCGGCACGCGCTGGATCTGAGCTTGCACTTGGGTCGCGGGCCCACGGACGTGACATAGCGGAGACGTCCAAAAAGCGGAGGGGGAAGATGGGGAAGAGAGGAGGCAGGAGGCAGTGGGCAACCTGGGGGAGGGAGCGGGGGGGGAGGGAGGAGGCACGTGACAGAAGGCAGAAGGCACAAGGCGGGAGGGGGGAGGAATCAGAGAGCAGGGATGAGGGACAACGGAAGACGGAGAACGGGGAACGAAGGAGGGAGGAGGGAAGAGTGAAGAGGGAGGAGGGAGGATTGAGGAGGGCAGGGCATGTGAGGAGGAACCATGAAGCAAGGCAGGGGGAGAAGAAAGCAGGCAGGGAGGAGGGAGGAGGATGGAAGGTGGAGGGAATCGAAAGGAGGGAGAAGGGGGAAGGGAGACAGGAGGAGGAGCAGCTAGGAGGCAGGAGACGAAAGGGAGGAGGGAGGGAGAGAGGATGGATGGATGGATGGATGGATGGATGGATGGATGGATGGATGGATGGATGGATGGATGGATGGATGGATGGATGGATGGATGGATGGATGGATGGAGCACGCAGGAACGAGGAATGAAGGAGGGAGGGAGGGAGGAAGGGGAGCTAAGAACAAGAATCGAGAACGGAGAGCCGAGAACAAAGCAGAAGGCAGGAGGGAGCAGGCAGCGGGGAGAAGGGAGTAGACAAGAGGGAGGAGGGGTCAGGGAGCGGGCAGGAGGGAGACAGGACAGAGGGTGGAGCGAGCGAGGAGGGAGGAGGGGGGAGGACAGCGAGAGCGGAGAGGGGGGAGTGGGGAGGAGGCAGGAGGCAGGAGCGACAAGGGGGGGAGGCGAACAGGCGCGGGGTGCTGGGAGGGGGCAGGAGAGCAGGAAGGCAGGAGGGCAGGACGAGCGGACAACGCACGCCCACACTTCCAGGGGGGCTGACCCACGCCTGGCGACTTGAGGCTGTGGTTCGGGCAAGGGTGCGGGCTGTCGGACACCGAGGGGGGGGGCGGGGGGGGGAGACACTCGCGCGGGGGCACCTGATCCGAGAACACGCGACCACGGCCCTTCCAGGAATCCGCCCGGGCCAAGCTGGAGGTCATGTGGGTATGGGTGCTAGTCGTCAGTCCATGGTCCCGGGAAGACGAAGGAGGGAGGACGAAGGGAAGAAGGACGGAATCGCCGTCGTCGTCGGCGTCCTGGGGAAGAGGGAGGAGGGCGACTGTGGCCACGCTGCCCTGCGCATCGCGTTTTGCTTCACTTCTGGACTTTCGTCTTCGATCTGCTGGCATTGGGGTTCGAGCCATTGAGGCGCTACCCTGCCCTGCGCATCGTGACTCGGCTCGAAGACGCGAGGCCTCCCTCCCAAACACTTCTGGACCTACCACCGCCACCGACAAGGAGGCAGTCGCTCGCCGCGGGGGGGGCTCGCAAAAGCCACCCGCGGGGGAAAAACAAAAAAAAAAAAAGACGCCAACGGAGGAGCGAGAGGGAAGCAGAGAGATGGGCTCCCTGAGGAGGAGGAGGGAGCAACGAATCCGGAGGGAGGAAGCCGGAGGAGAGGAGGCAATGGGGGCGCAGGCAGGAGGGAGCACGAGCAGGGAGGTGGGAGGAGGGGTCCGAGCCCTGCGAGCCGTGAGCGGGCGGCACGGCGGCAGGGAAGAAGGAGGGAGAGGGAGGCAGGAGGCAGGGGGGAGGAGGGCAGGGAACGGAACGGGGAGGCGGGAGGCGAAGGAGAAAGGGCGGAGGATAGGGGGGCAGGAGGAGCAAGGGACGGAGGAGCAGAGAGGAGGAAGGAGTGGGGATGGGGGGGAGGGAGGAGGGGGGGGGGAGGGGGGGGGGGAGGAAGGGGGAGGAGCGAGGGGTGAGGGGGGAGGGAGGAGTGAGGCAGCTCCCTGTGTACACCGACAGGCGCCAGGCTGGGTGCGGCTGCAGTGATTCAATGTTGGGGGCGTCGCTGTCTTTAGCGACATGCCCGAAAAGTCAACTGGAAAAGTACACTCGCCTTCAAACGCCTGGACGACCGCCACAGAGCGCCGTCGATGTCACAACAAAGCGGCACGCTCAGCTCGTCTTCGGCAATTTCTTGCTCATGCACTGCATTCGGGCGAAGCGCCCAGGTGGCACATGCACAGCACCGCGTCGCCACCGCTAGCCACACCCATGAATCCGAGGACCTTCCCCCCTGTCTGTTCCCCCCACCCCCGCCCCCATCCACCGCCTCTGGCGGTGCCTGCTCAGTAGTACGCGGCAGTCTTGCGGTAGTTGGCCGCAATGGGGGCCTCGCGGAGCACCTCCCCCGCCACCACCTCGCTGCAGATGATGGTGTGGTCGCTGGCGTCCATGCGCGAGCTCACCCTGCAGGTCAGGAACGCGCAGCCGCCCTTCAGCGCGGAGCCGCCCTCCACCTGGAGGACCTCGATACCCTCGAGGACGTCCGCGCCTGGGGCGAACGACTGCTGGAAGTGCTTCAGCAGCGGCAGGTAGTTGCCCTCCTCAGAGGAACAAGAAAAATAACCAGCAGACGGTCAGAATTATTGGGATGGCGTGTCGCTGCGGCGGCCTCGGCGACACGCTATACCTTGCGAGTAGGTGGCGTGTGGGCTCCGCTCCGCGGGACGGGAAGCTCGGAAACGCTCGGCACGCGAACGCCTCGGGACCACGAAGCGCAGCGTGCCGCACCGAGGCGCGGTGGGCCAGAACCGGCGGAGCGACACGCCATCCAAAAGTTCCCGACCGTAGAAGTGTCGGAGCTCCTCGCGGATTTCTTGGATCGGCGCTGGACCCCTTTCCTGGCGCGAGGAGCGCACCAGGGGGCGGGGCCGGCGGCGCCGCAAGGGGGGTCCAGCGCCGATCCGAGAGATCCGCGTGGAGCTCCGAAAGTTTACGTTTATGCCGTGCGGTTTTGCTTCGAATCCTCGAGCATGTTCACCACGAACGTCTCCCCGACCTGCATCACCGTCTGCAGCGCGTCCTCCTTGGCGACGGCCATGGCCACCGAGGGCGGCTCCGTGCTCGCAGGCATCAGCCAGGTGGCCACGCCGGCACAATTGACCCCAGCCTTGGTGCCGATACCGCCACTTCCCCCGACCTCTCCCCGGGTGCGTTCAGACCAAGGCTTCCATTCGAATCCAGCCGCGGCGATGATGGCCCCTTAGGAGACCTAAGAAGCGCATCGGTGCCAGCATGCTTTCTCCCCTAGAGCCTTGGAGGCCGTGATGATGTAGCGGCCACCACCCATCTTGCCCAGCGCCTTCATGGTCTTCTCGTTGAGTTTGTCCTTCGCCGCCTGCTTTTTCTTCTCCAGCAGCTGCTTGGCCAGCAGCAACCCGTGCTCCTCGTAGATCCGCCACCGTGTTGTCTCGGCACGGCACGGCCGTGTTGGAACGCCCGATGGTTGTCTGGTAGGGCCGTACAGCCCAAGTTGTTCTGTCGTTATTTGGGACGTGGGTTAGCACCAAGCCCAAATAACTCCCGTGTAGCAGCGGGGCCGAACGGGGGCCCGACAACAAGGCGAAGGAGCGAGGGCCGGAGGGGAAGGACACCACGGCGGAGGGACGGCGACCGAGAGAAGAGGCGAGGCCCGAAACCCGCAGGGGCCGCCGAGCACCCTGGGATGAGAAGCGAAGCCGCTTGTGTCGGGAGGCGCCGGCTGACCACCTCACCGGTCCTGCTAGGGCCGATGCCGCTCCCAGGATCGGCGCTGCCGGGATCGGCGAGGTGGTCCTCGGCGGCGCCCGAGCGCACGAGGGGCGCCAGCGAAAGATCCACCCAGCCATCCCCAGCACGGCCGAATGGCTCCCAAAAAAGAGGGCGGAAAACCACCCTCATGATTCGCCGGCCCGACGGGCCAGAGGCGTGCCAAAATCTCCAGGCAGAATTTAAGAATGTTCCCAGTTCGCGGGCGCGTGGCGGCCCCTGGGGGTCCGCGGGCGACAGCTTGCCCAGCAAGGTCCCCGCAAGGTCCCAGCAGGGTCGGGTCAGAGATGCCGGAACTCCAAGGCGCGGCCTCGGGGCTCCCCGGAGCTCCCCAATGAGGCGCCAAAGTGGTGGGACGCCCCACGGCCTCAGGCCAAGAGCGTTCCAAGATGGCCCACGTTGGTCCCAAGACGGCCCAAGAAGCGCCAAAGACGCTCCAGGAGGGTCCCAAGAGAGGACTTCGAGAGGACCCTGGGACGCAAAAGTAATTGATGTTGCTTGGGTTTTCGGACGAGTTTGGCGGTACTGCCTTTTCGAACTACCGACCGCCCTGGACGGCCCAAGAGGCCCCAAGATCGTTTCAAAGGGTACCCAAAGCTTCCAAGATGGCCCCCGAATTGCCCAAGATAACCCTAAGACTGCCCGAGAGGCCTCCACGACGGCCCCAGGATGGCCCCAAAAGGGGGCCCAGAGGGGGAACCCAAACAGACATTTCGAGCTCTCGGCCCCAAGAGGCGCCCAGAAGCCCTCAGAGACTCCCAAGAGCCCCCCCAAGAGGCCACAAGAGGCCCCGAATGAAGCCCCTAACACTCCCAACAGGCCCCCAAGATGCCCCAACAGGCACCCACGAAGCCCCCAAAGAGCCCCCCAAGAAGCCCCCAAGAAGCTCCCAGAGGCTTCAAAGCTGCTCCCTGGAGGCTCCCGAGAGCCCTCCGAAGAGACCCCAAGAAGCATCCATCAGGACTCTGATCCACAATCCAAGTATGTTTCGAAGCTCTGATGGAACTCTCTTGAGCCATCGTGGCGCCCTTTGGGGCAGTCTATCGGCTCTCTTCGGCAGGGTGCGAGCCATATCTCCAGAGATCTCCTCCAAGACTGTCCTGCCTGCCCCACCATTCCCCATGTGTACGAGCACGCCACCATGCAGCCACCATGATGCGAAATGGGCCGGCGGAATTAGCGAAGCGATTAAGTAAGCACCCCGACCAGCGAAGCCTTGAGCAAACGCACCCAGGAAAGGGATCGGACAGGGCAGGGCCGTTGGAGAAACGCCCAATGCCGTTTCGTAAACGCCGATTGTGGGGGTCGAGAAAAAAGCCCCAAGACAGCCGCAAGACGCACCCCTCCCACCCAAGACGGCCCAAGACCTCCCCGAGAGGGCCCCAACGCGGCCCCAAGACCCGCCAAGGCGCCCCCACAGTGGTTCCGCCGGGCACCTTCGCGAGAGAGCTCGGCAGAACCGCGGCACCAAGGGCGGCCCCCGAGACCCCGGCGGGACCCCAACAAGCATCCAATAGGGCCCGAGGAAGTTATCACGGAGCTTCAGAATTACGGATTTCGGAAGCCCTGAACACAAAAACGCGTTCGTCTCTCAGGGGCGAATATGTTACTTCCTTGTACCAACGCTACACCCTCTAAGTATCACTCTGGATGTCTTGCGGCGGGCCCAATCAAAAACTACCGAAACCTCGGCGTAACATAATTCATTCGAAAGCGAATTTGCCGGGGCCTGAAGGGAGCGCAGAGGCAGGGAAGGCAGGAAGCGTCGGCCCACCGCCCGCGAGGTCCTGCCCCCGGGCACCCCCTCCTCTAAGGGGATGGCACTTCGAGAGCGGCCGCTGCAGGACCCTCTAGTCCCGGGGCAGGCCCTCGACCCAAAAACGACCTAGCTTCCTCATTCTCACGCGAGGCCCAAGACTACATGGACCCACAACCGATCCAGGGGCCTAAAAAGTTTCAGATCTGAAAAGCCGATCTATCCCACGGGGTTCTGGAGACCTCAGCAGAACCGCTCACTTCTCCTTGGGCCGCTTGGAATCCTTCTTGCCGCCGCCGCCGCTGCCGCCGCCCTTGAACACCACCCTCTCGAGCTCCTTCGCGGCCTTGCTCCTCGGGGCGGAGTCGTCCTCGAGCACCGCGCTCACCGACTGCAGGCCTCCGTTCCCCTTCAGGCAGCACATGGCCTGCACGAGTGGGGGTTGCGACGTAGCAGCGAATATCCACTTGGGTTATTCCACTGTCTTGCCGTCGACGTCTGTCTTCGTCTGAACGTCGAAGCAGCGGGTCGTTTCGAGCTTCACTTCCCTGCCGTTCAAAATCTTGCCGAATTCGACCACAAGGCGCAGCGCCTCTTTCGACACGACTGGGCGTGGCCCTTGGGCCACTGCTGCGCGAGCGCCCTCGAACCTGCCCTGGATCGCCTCGCTCAGGCGGAACAGCAACATTCGGATGTACGCGTCGGGCTTCTCCACGCGTGGATGGCAGCGATACTCGCTGGGCTCGACCGCGGCGCGCGCCCCCTTCCCGACCTCCTGGTTGTTCTGAATGCCCGCCGCGAGCGCCAGCTGCATCTGGGAGCCCGTCTTCAGCTTCGCCACCACGTTCTGGCCGCGCGCCGAGCCCCCGAAGTTGTCCTCGTGCTGGAGCAGCAACTTCGCCATGAGCGTGTCCTTCTTCGAAATGCCAGACGGCTCCGCTTCCTCGGGTTCGGCTCCGCCCTCGCCGACCTCGGCCTTGGCCGCGACACTCTTCTTGATGATGCCCGCCGCAGGGCCGAACATCCGGAGGGGGTGCCGAGGGGGGCGGCGGCGGCGGCGGCACCGCACGTGGCCCTGGAGCGCGCTGAGAGCCACCGCGCCGACGGCAGCGGCGCTGGGCATGGCGAAGGAGGACATCCTTGCGAGAAAACGTAGCACTGCAGAAGGGGCATCTCTTAGCTCCCATGTCGTCTTCGGGGGTATCCAAATGATTAGCAACAACACCATGGACCGCGAACCTGCGATTCTCTAACCCTTTCTGGCCATGACAGATTTTCCACCGTCTGGGCAGACGAGGCGATGCGCTTCACGTCTCCAGCTTCGCGGAATTGGTCGCTCTCAGCTTCGCGCGAGAGGGCGGCCCTGAGCTCTGCATTTGAGAGCATGTCCAGCCACTCCAGCCAATCTCGCGAAACACTCGGCGAATCATCTGGAGCGCGCAACTGGCTCCCCGCAGGAAGACAGGCCCGCGGCGCACGAAGATCTGCGAGAAGCTGGCCCAATCGACAATGATGACTTCGACTGTGGGGGCCCTCGAACGATAGTCTGCCGAATATTGCAGCACGCACAGCCTCGGCGGGGCCATGCTCTGGAGGTTCTGGTCGGAGCCAAGGAGCAACCGCATGTCGCCCACGATAAACTAGTGTAGAACTCACGCTATAGACTTTGGCACGACGTCAAATATCTGCATTAGAGACATGGTGAAGGTGAGCGGGGAAACGAAGAATATGTCGAAGTTTCTTGGTTTGCCAGCGTTCGAGCGTCATCGAATCCGCGTTCGCGAGGAAAGCCACTCATAGTGCATATAGGGCGATTAACCGTACTAGCGAATTCCACAAGCGCTCCTTTAAACGCACGCTGAGGTTCCCCTCCAGCACCTTCTGGGACAGCCGGCCGCGGGCTTGGTCGGCGGAAGTCAAGCGGGCCTTGACCTCAGCCGAGCACGAGCCCGTCGCCGAGAGCAGACTGATGAGCGGGCAACACGCACCCATACCCATAAGGAAGCCCGAGCGAGGAGGACGGACGAGAGGTGAACCGATGAATGAAGCACAAGAGCGGTCTGGAAGGATTGCGCACTCGGGGATTGCAGGAAGACGAAGGGCGGAGAAGGCGACGGGGGAGAGTTAGGGACAGGCGAAGTGAAAAGAAGATCCGAAGGCGGGCGATCGGGCAAGGGGGATCGGGGAGCAGAGAGGGACAGCGGGATACCTAGAGAGGGTGGGAGGGACAGGAAGACCGTTTTGCGCGCAATCGGAAGGTTGGTTGCCCGCCTCTTTCCGCCCCCCCTCTCCCCCCCGCGCCACTCCCCGCCGACCTGGCGAGCGGGGGCGTCGCAGCGGGGGGCAGGGGCCAGCCACCGCAAGTAGCAAATCGCGGGGCCCCGATTTGCAAATTTTGGGGTTGGTTGGAATTTCTCGGGGCCTATGGGCGCGCGTTGTCGGACGGGGCCCCCGCTCGAGAAAAAGCACGCCTCGGCGTCCGACAACGCGCACCCATGCCCATAGGACATCCTCAAATCCGGAGTCGCGAATCAGCAAATTCCGAAGTCGCCCTCCAGCCCACCGCCGACCCCCTCCGGCTCGCTGGGTCGGCGCGGGCGCGCCACGAGTTGAGGAAGGGTGGCGTGGAGAAGGAGGCGGCCCGCCATCCGACCATGCGCCAGACCCCGCCCCATGTCCTTTTCTATTCCGCCCCTCGCCATCCCGCTGCCGCCCTCCTGGCTTCCCAGCTCGCCCCGCGCGAGCGCCCCCCTTCGCATCATCTTTTCACTTCACCCTGTCCCTGATTCTCTCCTGTCGTCTTCCTGGCCCTCCGTCTTCCACGCATCCCCGACTGCATCATCCTTCCGCTCCCCGTTCGTTCTCCTGTTTCCTCTTTGCCCCTCCCTTGCCCTCCTCCATCGGGACCCCCCCATGGGCATGGGCGTGTGTTGTTCGTTCATGACAGACAGCCAAGGCACTTTACAGTCGGCGTCGGGTGGATCGCACGAGCCCGGCCGTCGGCGCGGGCCAAGCTAACGCCAGTCTACATAGCACCGGTTATCTTCCTTACCCTCCGGCACCCCTGCCCCACAACACGCACCATCAGCTCGGTTTTCGGGGCATTCATGGTTAAGCCGCTGGCATTAACGTTGGTCCTAGGAAACTCTAGGACCTCGGAGACGGCCGCTAAGTCGACGACCACCGCCAACGCGATGACATCATCTAAGAACTTGACCTGGGACGCATCTAACGACCTCAACTCGATAGCCATGAGACCAACCGGATTCCTGAAGACCTGGAACTGGGGGTCGCCCTGCACCCGGGCGCCCTGGAAACCCTCCTCCAACGCCTTGGGGCCTATGTCCTCAGCGATGAGGTCGTAAATAGCGATGAATAGCCCTGGGCCCTCTACACTGGCTTGCCGTACACCTTTGCGAATCATAAACTGCCTACAGGGCCTGTCAGTTCGGGCATCTCGGAAGATATAGCAGGCCCCATTGCATAGCTCTTCTGCAACCAGACGGGCGCCACGGGAGAGCGCCAGCTTATCTGGGGCTTCCCAAACTTGACCTCGAGTCAGGAGGGAAGGCCTTCTCAAGGTCGATCAACGCTGCAATCAGGATGCGACAGTCGGTCTTGGCGCGACAAAGGTTGCCCCGCAAGCGACGGCCGATCTCGTCGACAAGGGTGACGGCGTCTCGCGTCGATCGACCTTGAAGGGCCCCAAACTGAGCAGCAGAGAGCCGGCCTGACATTGCGCGCAGCTCAGGCATGATGACCATGCTGGCGAAAGATTTGCCGACGTGGCCAATAAGATTGATCGTACTGTAATGATCCTCGGCATTCTTCCCATCCCCTCTAGGTATTCCCAGTGAAACCCTCCTCCCATTTTTTAACCCCTGTGAAACGCGGCGGAAAGCTTGGGCGGCCTGAAAGACTCCAAGAAGAGGGCCCCCTACAAGATCACCCCCTAATTTCCAGGGCTCAACAACAGCACCTTCGGGATCCTGTCGAGGCCCATTGGAGATCGATGGGGTCCGTCCACTTCAGCGCGGGGGTGCTCTTGAAGTTGGGTGGCCTGATGAGGGCCATAGTGATATAATTCACGGCGCACTGGCCTACGAGTTCCACGTCGGGCCCCTCGGGGATATCTCGGGGGCCTCTATCCTCGCGCGTGGGCAGCTCAGCGGCCTCAAAGATGGCACAGAGGGCATCGGTGCGGACCTGTTAGTCCTCGTCATCGTCGAAGCACGGGCGACCCACGGCTGGGTTGCGGACGGTCAGCATGGGCACGCGGGGCTTAGGCGCGAGGCGCTCGACTACCATGTAGCAGCGTCGGATATCATGCACTGCATCGGCCCGCTCAGCATCGGCAACCATGGCCGCAATGTGCCGTCGCTCCTCCGATCGCACTGCCTGATTTACCCGCTTTGCCGCCAGCCGAAACTGCGATAATATAGATGTGTATAACCACGAGCTGTGGTCGACGATGTTAGGTAGCATTATCTGGAAGTACTGGTTGCGTTTGATCAAATCCAAGGTAGCGTCAGTGAGGTTCTTCTGTGGGGTCAACTTTGCGTCAACAACTGCTCCCTCCACTGAATTGCAATAGCTGGATGTCGAGGTATAGCGTTGGTTGATGCCACACTCCTGCTGCCAGTGTCCTTGAATAGCACGGGCTTGTAGTTCACGACGGAGCCCACTGCGAAAATATTGTACCCGCGCTGGCAGGACGTCGGGATGCTGAACAACTTTGAGGTCTTGGAGCAGAAGGTCGCGGATCAATCTAACAGGTGTGCCATGCCGAAGCCGCTGAAATCGAAATCTTACTGATATAGTTGAATGGGCCCTGGGGAACACAAATAAATACACACACGTAAAAAAGAGGTGCCCCTGTATTTTCCCATAGTTTCTGGGAGGTTGTCTCCCCCCCCCACACTTCCGATAGTTTCCCATGGCTTCTGGGGAATCGACGATTAATTGTGTCTGTTTGTTTTTTCCCTCCTGAATAGTGGCCTCAATGGGGCGGCGGTATTGGAATCCTCCCATGCTAACGGGCAGAGGATGTAAAATTCGAGCTCCATGTCCGTGACCTCCTTGCAGTCTGGTGCATATGTAGTCAATATGGTTCCGTGTCGCGCCAGCAGTGTGCAGCCAAGTTCCCAAGTTCTTCTTTCGACTGCCATGAGCGTTCAACGCTGTCCATCCGTTATTCTGAAGAATGGAAAGGAAGTGGCCGCCATTTAAATTTGTGGATCTCGGGTGTCTGGCAACGCCCGCATTGCCAACGTTAGGAAGCTCAGGCGCCACAGTGCCATTAGCATCTAAGCACCAAATCGATGATGATCTCTGGGGCACTCTCCGTATAATGTCGTCACAGGTCTGCCAAACAAGGGCCACCGCTTGTCTGTGTTCAGCTTGCACTCGGTCTCTGTCAGCTGCCGTCACATGAGTGCTCGCTGTGATGGTCGGCGCGCAGCCGTTCAAAATGTAGAAGTATCGCTCGCAAGCTCCTGCTCGTCGAACACGTATTCCTAGGAGCCTGCCTGGTGGCCATTCGTGGACGCATCGGACCTCCAGCGGGTCGCAAACATTGTAGATTAGGCGCCGCCAAGCAGCCGTCCGTAGCACGTGTCAATGTCCTCGGGGTTGGGGAAATGCGAAGGCCCGCGCTGGTCCAAAACATGGTGGCTCCCATGAGGGCGCTTTGGAAGCATCCTAGAGCGATCTGCTGCTCACTGTCGTGTCTTAAGAATTTTCTCAAGCGGTCGATGCACATCAGTGATTGTGTGTTGTCGCTCCATGCCTTCATGATGTGGGTTGGTCTCGGTCTTCGTGGTCTGGGTCTGGGTGGTCGCGGCGAGCTCGAGGAAACGTCGGTGACCATTGGGGGGGACGTCACATCATGCTTAGAATAGTCGGCAACCATGGGGCATGTCAGCAACTGGCCTCGATACCAACTGCAGCCTGCCACCATCGCGAGCCTCGCCGCACATCTCCAGGCCCGTTTGCCACCCATGAACCCTGATTCCAGCCTACACTTGTCGTCGTGGGACGCTTGCACGCAGTCCTCGGAGGTCGGGCGGCCTCCGAACGCTCACCTCGCTGGCTTCGAAACGAAATCCGGCGCCCCGCTGTGCCACGGGCATCGCTCATGGCAGGACTGGCGGGGGGCGCGCGCGGGTCGCAGCCAGGGGGGGACTTGCGACCTCCCTCCCTGTCGGAGGCAAACGGATCCTTTGAGCCGCCGAGGCTTTATTTTACTTCCGCCGCCTTCCGCCAGCCTTCCGCCGGCTTCCGCCGGCGGAGGCGGCCTCGATTTACTTCCGCCGACCTTCCGCCGCCCTTCCACCGCCTTCCGCCGAGGAAGAGATGGTAATTCCTTCGATCCTCAAAGGTGAGTTATTGGAACGCCTCACATGCCTTCGGAGGGAGGAGGGGTGAGGCGGACGAGAAGGAGCAGGGGAAGGACAGGAGAGGAAGGAGGAGAGCGAGGTTTCACACGACCAGCGCCGTTTCGGACAGAGTGCTGGGCTGGAGCGGGCATTCAGCGCAACCTCCTCCCTTCGGTGATGCTTGCCCTGACACGGGGGCGGAGCTTGCCGCAGGCGGCTGGACGACGAGGTGCTTCTCCGGCGAGCCGTCGAGCAGGCGGAGGGCGGGCATCGCCTCTGGGATGCCCACCTGGACGAAGCGCGAGACGATGGAGTCGACGGGGTCCTCGTTCTCGCCGAAGCTCGCGCTGACGAGGAACCTGTGGCTCTTCCCGTTGCAGCTCGCCACGACGCTGCTGAGGTTGTCCTCCGCGGTGCCGGCCATCGGGGGCGCGAAGACCACGATGACCTTTCTGCGGCAACTCACGAAAGCCTCCCCTGTCGTCTTGCTGGCAGTTGCGAATCGACGCTAACCAACACAGATTCGAATCGGCGCTGAATCGACTCTCATCGACGCGGAATCGGCGCTGGTCGATGCTAAATCGGCGCTGTCTCATCGATTACCAGACGCCGGCGCACGCGAGTGCACCCTCAAGGTTTGGTCGGGCATGTCCTCCTGCGAGCAGGTTTTGGAATGAAACTGAAAATTGCAACGTTACACATACTTTAAAACAACTGCTTAACAACAAAAAACAACAAAACAACCAACGAAAACAAAAAACGGGTGGAAAAAGTCAACTGAGTATGTTTACTATTCTGGAATACTCCTCCTGCAGAGGGACCTGCCCGACTCAATCTCAAGGCGACGTTGCGAAGAAATGCAGGGCTCCCCCGAGCTGGTGCTTACCGAGTGACCTGGTTGCGACCGCACGCCTCCACGACCTCGAAGGCGTCGATGGCGTTGAGGTCGTGCATCTCCACCAGCACGTCGTTGGAGGTGAGGCCGAAGGCGAGTGCCTGTTGGCGACGCGCACGGAGGGGGGAAGGTGTCTTGGAAGGAGGCTACTTCTCAGAAGGCGCCGGCCTTACATCTGCAGATGCGGCCTGCGCCCTGTATGAATCATCCTCCTTCCGAGAAGCCTTCCCCCCCCTCCGCCCCCCTCAGCGCGCGGCCGAGCCTGCGAGAGCCGCTCGGACTCCCCGTGGCGGCTGACCCAGAAGATGCACACGGCGGGGCCGAGCACCTTCAGGGCGTCCTCCGACCAGGTCTGGTCCGCCACCGTGCCGCGAGGCACGGACTGAATGAAGTGTCCTCACGCCCTCTGGCGTCTTCAGTCCTCAGTTCTCACGCTGTAAGGGGCCTGGGCCCCAGGCTCCGAAATCTCCCAGGGCTCGCGTCGTGCCTCCCGGGCCTCGGCGCGTCTACTCGCGCGACTCCTTCGGGCCCGGGAGGGCCCCGAAACAGGCCACACGAGGGCCCCGAAGAGGCCTCCGACCGACCACCCCCAGGCACGGAGGAGGGACGGGCCGAAGGCCAGCAGCATACATGTTCAGCCACTCGTCCTTGTGGTGGGTGAGGATCGGCCCGTGGCCGGTGCAGACGGCGCTGACGGGGCCAGCGAGCTTCCGGAGCTTCTTCATCGCCGTGGTCGCGCTCTTCGCGTTCGGTTTCATGAGGCAGTTGTAGTACAGCTGGAAGTGCGGCTTCAGCTCCTCCACGCCCTCCACGTCCGTAATCTCTTTGCTGCAGTAGTGCATTCCAAAGATGTCGCAGGTGTAGAGCAGCTCGGTCTTGCGGTCGTAGGTGCAGATGGTGTCCGGCCAGTGCAGGTTGGGGGTCAGCAGGAACTCGAGCTCGTGGCCGCCGCCCAGGTCAATGGTGTCGCCGTCCTTTACCAGCTTGCTCTTGAAGTCCATGTGGATGAGATTCTGGAGGAAGGTGATGCAAACTTTTGAGCCCACGACCGTGATCTTGTTGTTGCCCTTCTCCGCCGCCTTCTTCAGGATGTTCTCGATCAGGCCAGTGGTCCGGCTCGGTGTGAGACACCACAAGGTAATCCAAAGTGGCCAGGTCGATATCGCCCCCAGCTGGCGACTCCAGCGAGTCCATGAACAGGGACTCGAACTTCTTGTGGGAAGCATCAATCAAGGCCGTCGCCGTCTCGCCCTTGATCGTGTACGCATTGTACGTGGTGCCGTGAGTGAGCGCGAACTCGATGTCGAAGCGGTCCCGCTCCCAGTCGTGCGAGCGGATCGTGCGCGTGTTCTCGGCGACCTCCTGTCAGCGAATTACACGCAAAAGCGACCCTGGGCAAGAGTGACCCCTGGTGCGCGGCTCTACGGGGCCACGGGGAGACCCCATCCAAGCGCGCAGACGCACGTGTCGGGGGACCCCTTGTGCGCCCGCGCCACGCGTCCCTACGGCGAAGGGCCGCTCTGACGCGTAGCCGATCCTGGCTGAAGACGGAGAGCTCGTAGTCCTTCCCCGGCGTCAGCCCAGACCAGGACACGGACCTGCTGGTCGTTCCCTCGCCCACGAGAGCCAGCGCGCGGCGCCCCGTCAATGCCCGGCGGTTCGCCCGGCGGGCGCGCCCGCGCAGGGCCGAGGCCGCCGCCGCTGCTGCGGCCACGCCCGCTGCCGCGTGCGGCCGCAGGCTGCTGGCCGCCCTCGCGGGCAGGTGTGGTGCGCGCGGTGCGGCCGCTGTTGCCTGCGGCGGCTGCGTCGACACGCTGGGGGGCGCGCCAGGGGCGAGCGCGAAGGCAGTGTCGGCCATCGCGCAAGAAGACGGCCCCCGGGTCTTCCTCTCCAGGTCTCAGCACCAGAGGCGTGCGTGGGACGCGGCGGTTGAAGCAAATCGTAGAACGCCTGCGGAAGGAGGGGGCCTCCAACGTCCTTGCTCCCATGTTTCATATTCCCTTCTCATCCTCCTACTGGTCAGCATCAGCCTGCTCCTCCATCCTCCTTTTTCCTTATGGATATCCACCATGTTCTTCCTTATAAATAAACGCCTCCCTGCCGCAACCCCAGACGTCTCGGCAAGGCGGGCCGGGCGTTTCGCTTTAGATTGCCTCACCACTCACGACTCTGAAGATTGAAATTTGCAACAGCGTCACGGATGGAGGGCGGGTCGTTTTCGAAATGTGGCTCTCGCTTTCGCGCCGCGCACATTCGTCTTAAAAACTCGCAACCAGCTCACGGATGGAACGAGGACCGTTTTCGAAATGTAGCAATCGCCTTAGTGCCGCTCACATACGTCTGAAAGTTTGCCGCAATCCCACGGATGGAGGGTGGGTCTGCTTCAGAAAGAGACTCTCGCCTCAGCTCCGCGCACAGTCGTGTTAAAGTTCGCAACCGTTTCACGTGGGAGGCCAGGCCGTTTCATGATGTGGTTATCGCCTTGGCGCCGCGCACATTCGTCTTAAAATGTTGCAGCAATTTCAAAGACTCGTACGATTGAAATCCCAGGACAGGTGTTCCGCTCACGGTTTAAGGTTGTCAAGACGCAACAGACACACTGATTCGCTGTATGACCGATGAGTTATGTTCTGGCACGATGTAAAATTGTCAGGACACAACGGTCAACTTGATTCACGACACTGCAATCCCAGGAATCGCGCTTTGGCGTGACTGACGAGTTTCAGGCGATTGTCTTCCCATGGGGCATTTGCCGCAATGAAAACAACTTCTTGCAGGGACATGTGAGAAATTGAAGGGAGGATTTACTGCAATATCGTCAGCTGATGCATCATGGGTATTATCTGATCCTCCTTCTCCATCCCGTTGCCTTATGGATAACTCTCCCTGTCGCACCCCCAGGCGTCTCGGCAATGCGGGCCGGGCGTTTCGACTCAGAGTTCCTCGCCACTTATGACTCTGACGTTTACGATTTGCCACAGCCTCAAGGATGGGGGGTGGGTCGTTTTCAACATGTGGCTCTCGCCTCAAGACCACGAGCACTCGTCTTAAAAGTTTACAACAGTTCCAAGGACGGATAGCGGTATGTTTTCATAATGTGGTTATCCCTCCCTCTCTTTCTCTCTCTCTCTCTCTCTCTCTCTCTCGCTCTTATATATATATATATATATATATATATCTTCATGGTCGCGCACATGCGTCTTGAAAGCTGGCAGCAGTTTCAAGGATTCGTATGGATGACGTCGAAGGTACGGTGTTATGACACGATCCTCGACTGTCAGAGCACAACAGGCAAAGTGATTTGCTGTGCTGGAGTCCCATGAATTGTGGTCTGGCACGATTCAGGACAGTCACGTTGATTCGCGGCGTTGAAGTCCCAGGGATTGCGTTTTGGCACGATCGAAGATTCTTAACTGTCTGCCTTCGTATGGGGCACTTCCCGCAATCCCAATAAATTCGTGCGAAAACCTATGAAGGGGCAGCTTGGAGGCATTGTTTACACCAACATCGCTGCTTCGTCTTGGGTTCACACTGGTCCTTCTCATCCTCCTCCCATTCCCCCTCGTCCTCCTCCTCCTGCTGCTCCTCCTCCTCCTATCCCTGCGCCTTCCCCAACGAAGGGGGTGCGCGAGGCAGCGGCCGAGGCATCAGACGAGAGGCGATGCAACCAGGCCGTCGGGCATGAGGTATCGGGTTGGGTCGCGTCGCCCAACCCTAGCATCCCCCTTCAGCATGCGATAGTCCTCCTCCCTCGCCTCCTCCTCCTTCTCCCTCTACTCCTAGCATCATCATCGCCACCACCACCGCCACTATCATCATCATCATCATCATCATCATCATCATCATCATCATCAGCATCATCATCATCATCATCATCATCATCATCATCATCATCATCATCATCATCATCATCATCATCATCATCATCATCATCATCATCATCATCATCATCATCATCATCATCATCATCATCATCATCATCATCATCATCATCATCATCATCATCATCATCATCATCATCATCATCATCATCATCATCATCATCATCATCATCATAATCATCATCACCATCATCATCATCATCAGCATCATCATCATCAGCAGCATATCAGCATCATCATCATCAGCAGCATCACCATCATCATCATCACCATCATCATCATCATCATCATCATCATCATCGTCGTCATCATCATCAGCATCATCCTCATCAGCAGCAGCATCATCAGCATCATCATCATCATCGTCATCATGATCATCATCATCCGTAGCCATGTTTGCTCAAGATGATGCGATCAGGGCAGATGTCTGGTCCCATGTGGCTGGCTCTAGCCGTCGCGTCACCATTTTTCCAGCGAGGCCTTCGCGGCCACAGTTCTTTCATAACCATAACGTTTCCGACACCCGGCCAGCCCAAAGCCTGGGATTGTCCCAAATGCGGAGCCAAGAAAAACTGGGGCTCCAGGCGCGTTTGTCGCAACTGCGGATTTGATTGGTGGGAGCAAGGATCGGGGGCAAGCTCGTGGTGGAGTGGCATGCCACATCGGGACGCCAAGGAACGCCACGAGCTCAACCAGTTGCGGCGCAAGGTCAAAAAGCTCGAATGAGATTCTCGTGCAGCTTCAGGGGGTGATGCAGGCGCAGCAGCAGCAGCCCATTCCTCCCCGAAGGACGAGAGAGCACGGCGACTTGGGAAGCTTCGGAGCGACATCACAAAGCTCGGAGGAGTGGAAGGCGCAGCCAAGATACTGGCTGGCAAGCGGCAGGAGACACAGCAGCTGGAACACGAGCTCTCCGACGAGAAGCCCACGTCCGTTCAGCTCAGCGAGCTCGAGCGCAAGCAGTGGAACCAGCAGAGCACCTCGGAGGCGCTTACCAGGAAAATCGCGGACACCGCGCAGGAGATCACGGGCCTCGAGGCGCAAAAGCTCGAGCTGGAGGGCAAGCACGAGCAGAGCAAGGCAGCGGAGAAGGAGCTCCAGGCGCTCATCGACAACCCCTTGGCGAAGCACAAACGCGAGCGCGAGGGCCACTCGGAGGAGGAGCGGCAGGGGTGGGCGCCACAGCAGCAGCGCCACGGTCCCCAGCAGTCTTGCTCAGCGAGGGCGAACGCGCCGCAGCTTTCTTGGAAGCTTTAGACCAGGCCTCAGCTTCGTCGGCCGGCGCACAGCGTCGCAGCAGCTGGCGCAGCAACAGAACGCGACAGCGGCGACGAGGAGCTCGAGGATGCCGACCTCGGCAACATCCTGGAAAGCAAGGAGGAGGAGGTCGAGGTCCCCGCGGAGGAGGGCAGCGCGGCGGCAGGTGCTGGCAGCGGCGACGAAGGGGCTCGACGCGGTGACCCCGCAGCCCAGGCCGCCCAAAGGCGCAGACTTCGCGCGCAGAAGCTCCTCCAGAGCCTCCGCTCTGCGGGCTCAAGCGGAGGGGGGAAGCGTGGGTAGCAAGCCCACATTCACGGCGGTCAGCCTCAACGGCAGCGGTCGGGGCCCCTTTCACGACCATCCTTGGCGAGCAGGACCCGCAGCAGCAGGTGGTCGCCGACGCGCACATGGGCGACGTGATCTGCTTCTAGGAGCACCACCTTAACGGCTACCGAGTCGTCGAGCAGGAGCAGTGGTGCAGGCAGGTCGGCTGGAGCGCGGTGCTGACCCCAGGCGTGAGCTCCGTGGGGGCATCGCAGCAGCGCGCGGTGAGTGGCGGCACTGGAGTCGCAGTTCGCTCGACCCGCGGCATGCGCGGCCCAGGCGATCAGGGCTGCAAGGCCAGCTGCCACGTCTCTGACGGCAGGGCCACGGTAGTCCATGTCAATGGAGCAGTACCTGGCGGTTTTCTGCTGGGCTCCGTATACCTTGACAACGACGACAACTGCAAGACCAGCCAGTCCGTTCTGCAGGAGGTCGGCCCCCTCCTCAAGCGAACAGGGAAGCCGTGGGTCATCGCAGGCGACTGGAACGTGGAGCCCGGGCGATTCCTTCAACGCGCGGGGCATTGGCTCTGCAAAATCGGCGGTCACGTTGTCGACACGGGCGTGGGCAGCCCTCGGAGCTCGACTGGTTCACTGTCAGCTCTGAAGTGTTCGATCGAGTCCTCGCCTGCAAGCGCCTGGACATGACCGCCAAGGGGCGCGCCGACCCTTGCCGCCCACATATGGCAGCGCAACTCAGCCTCACCTGATACGGCGACATGGGCCAGTCGCTCAGGGTCAAGGGGCCGATGGCTTTCCCCAAGGCGCGCCCTTTCGGGCTCATGCTGGAGAAGCACTGGGACCACAACTCTGCTCGGGCCCAGATCGACATGAGCGGCACTTTGAAGGACATGGAGGAGGCATACCAGGGGCTCTGCGAGAGCGCAGAAGAGGGGCTCGTCTGGGCTGACCAGATCGACCCCGACGACGCCGACTCCCATCGGGGACGGGGGGGCCTGCCGAAGTTCGCTTTCGGCCCCCAGGCGAAGGCGCGCCCCATCAAGGGCACCAAGGCCAGCTTCAAGGGGAAGAAGCCCATGCACCTGAGCGACTACTTCACCCAAGTGAGGCTTCTCACAGGCGGCGCTGAGGCCGATGACGGGGGACCCGCGTCTGAGGCGCGCCTCAAGCTGGACCCCGAGCGCCGCGAGGCTGAGCACATGCAGGCCAGGGCCATCAAGCGCTACAAGCGCGCGTCGGGGCGTCGAGCGCGCAGCTGGGCCTCCAACCCTAGCAACCCCAACTACTACGAGGACGAGGCCGAGTGCATGGAGAAGTGCGTGCCCTACATTTTCCGCATGCTGGGCTTGCCGACCTCTGCTGCGTGGCGGCGCAGGGGCCCTGGCAGGCGAGAGCTGGTTCGTCTCCTTCGACAGCTCGGCCGCATACACCCCGAGGATGGGGGGGAGGAGTTCCACCGAACGGTCGACAACTACTTGGAATCGAAGCGGTGGTTGGAGGAGCGCGGCGGCTACAGCAGGCCCCTCCCTGGCGCCCCCAGCGCCTTCGGTGTCTTGACCAGGCCTCCTGCGGATTGGCAGCCGCACTTGGGTGGCGACAATCTGAATGGCGACCTGCGGGCGACGCCACAGCCACATCTGAGCGGCGACCTACGGGCGACGCCACAGCCCCCGATCCTTTGCGCCGCCCTTGAGCGAGCGACGGCCGTCGGCGACTGGGGCGCCATCGAGGTAGGCGCGCAAGGGGTTCGGAGGACCCTCCAGCGCCTCGCTCGAAGCTGGCCCCGCACTTGCACGCCCCCGACCCAGAGCTCGACAAGGCCGAGGGGAGGGAGCTGTGCACGCACTATGCGTTCGCACGCCTCAGCCAGTACGAGGGCGATGGAACCGCCGGCGCGAGCGCCGTGGGGGACCCCAGCGGCGCTGACGCAGGGGCTGCACTGGGAGCAGCATCTGCGGATGGGGGTCAGCGCGACCCCAATCCAGCCCCCTCCAGGCTCCTTCGCAGCAGTGGCGGCAGTGGGTGGAGGTTACCCAGCAGCCCCCAGCACGGGCCATGCAGCATCGGCTTCGACGGCTGCACCCACAGGCAGCGGCAGCGCTGGCAGCGAGGGCGCGGGCGGCACCTGCACGGCGCAGCCTTTCACAGTGCGCGCGGCCGCGCGCTGGGACAGGGCCGTGGAGCTGCGCGAGGAGAGCTGGTCCGGCGCGCAGCCTGCGACGGACGAGCACCACAGCTGCATGGCTGCCCTAGAGCCCAGCTCCCCCGACGCGCGGGCAGTCGCGGACGACGAGCACTACCGCTTCATCCAATCCGTCAAGAATTTCATGCGCTACCACGGTGACCTCCCGTCCGATTCCAGCGATGACAGCGACGACGGCAGCTACGGCGGCGGCAGCGCAGACGGCCGAGAGGCGCGCGCAGGCGCGGCACCACCGAGGCCCCCGACCATGGAGGGCCTCCCGCTGGGAGCGCAGCGGGCCGCACGCGTAGCTCTGGCGGCCGAGGGCTGCCGAGGCCAGGGCTGCGGCCGAGGCGGAGGGCGCCGCCTTTGCCGCCATCCGCGGCCAGGGGTTCAAGGAGTGGATACGCAACTCCATGGCAGCAGGCGCAGGGGGCCCCCACGCCCATCGGCGAGGACCGCGCGGCTGGGCACCCGACGACGAGCTGCACGGCGCTCCGGCGCACGGCCCCGACCGAGTGAAGGTCGTGGCGCAGCAGTGGACCTCCGAGGTCTGGCGGGTTCGGCAGGACAGCGATCGCTCTCGCCCGCGGCGGCCGCCCACCGAGGCAGAGGCACTGCCCAGGCCCTCGGCCGATCGGGCGCGCAAGGCCGCCAAGACGCTCAAGCACAGCACTGGCGCTGGCAGCGATCGCATAAACCCCAGAAAGGCAGCGGACCTGAACGCCGCCCTCCTGGAGGTCACCATCGACTTCGGGATGCGGTGCGAGGAGTTGGGCGGCTGGCCCGACGTCATTACCGACTCTCTCGCGGTGATGCTTCCTAAGCCTCCAGGGGGCATTCGGCCCGTAGGCCTGCTGGGCTGGCTTCCACGCCTGTGGAGTCGCGCCCGTCAGCCAGACGCGCGGCACTGGGGCTCCCAGATCGACCCAGGCGTAGCCGGCACATTCTGGGGCGGCCGCGGGCGCGCGGCCGAAGAGGCCGTCTGGTGGCAAGCGCTCCGAGCCGAGGCCTCGCAGGCACGAGGCGAGGGAGCTGCGGCATCACTCATGGACCTGTGGAAGGCCTACGAGCTAGTCGACCTGGCGATCATCCAGGACCGCAGCATCATGGCGGGCTACCCGAGGGGGCTGCTGGGCATGGCGCTGACCTTGCACGCTGGCGCGCGGCGCTTCATGCTCGACGGTAGCGTCTCCGACCCCATGCCTGCTCGACGCGGGCCTCCTCGCTGGTTGCTCGCACGCAGGGCGGTTCCTGAAGTGCGGCCTGCTTGCGCTGACCGATGAACACGCGCGCCCATGGCGGGCGATGGAGCCCCGGGTCACCCTCGCCATCATGTTCGACGACTGCTGCGTTGGATGCCACGACCCCATGGCACAGGTCGCGGTGCACGTCGCCCAGGCGACCAAGGCCGCGGCGGCGCAGCTCGTGGCGCCGGGCTGCAAGGTGTCGGAGTCGAAGAGCGAGTTGCTTGCGAGCTCGCCTGAGCTGGCCTCACCGGTGGGGGGGCACCGCCTTTCCCATCGCCGACTCGGACATGCTGGCCTGGAGCACTTGGCCGCAGGGGGGGCCCTGTCCAGCATCAGGCGCACCCTGCACCGCAAGCGGATGAGCCAGCAAGCGGCCAGGCAGATGAGCTCGGCCAAGAACGCGCTGGTCGGCTGTCTCCGGCCAGTGGCGCGCCGCTTCGCAGAGGAGCGGCCGCTGGCGTCGTCGCCCCGGTGCCCTCGCGGACGCCATGCACACGGCACCGCGCGGCACCTGGCGCGGCAGCGCCCTGCCACCGCGCTCGGCCGCGCAGAGTGAGAGGCCAATGACGACGCAGACGAGAGGAGGCCGCCCGACGACATCCACTTCGGGACCCTCGTCGACATGGCCAGCGCAGATGCGACGGAGGACCCGCTGCGGCCGCGGGCCCTGGCGCCCGAGCACAGGCGCTCACTCCCTCTGCCCACGGAGGAGCGCCTGGCGCACATGGAAGGGCGCGCCGATCTTGTGGACCAACCACTTGCTGGCGACCTCTTTACCGACGGCAGCGTCCTGGACCCCAGCCTGGTCTCAGCGCGGGGTGGCTGGGCTGCCGTCGTCATGAGTCGCGACGAGGAGGCCCTCAGCATCTTCGGCCTGCTTCCTTGGCCATGCCCACAAGAGTCGGGGGCCGGGGCTTGCAGCTGCCATCGAAGGGCTACAGGACTGCCTCCCGCCAGTCAGGATCTACACCGACTGCCGGCTGCTCGTGGACGGCTTCGCAGTAGGCAAGGCGCGGCGCGTCCAGTGGCAGCGACCCGACCGAGAGCTACGGGTTCGCTTGTGGCGAGCGCTCGAGGACATCGGCCTCGACAACGACACGGCCCACAAAGTGCAGGCCCACGCGACGCTGGCGGACGCACACAGGCCGAGCGCATCACCGCCTGGCAGCGCAGGGGCAACCACAGTGCGGACGCGCGCCCCGTTCAGGGCGCTGAGATGCACCCCGCGGACGATGCGGTTCGCGCGCGCAGCCTGCGCCAGGACCGCCTCGCCAGGAAGGCACTCCGCTGGTTGGGCGCCGCCATGCAGGAGGGCGACGCGGAGCTGCCGCGGGCGGCCATGAGGGGCCAGGCATGGCGGCGGCGCGGCGCGACTGGCAGAGACGCAAGCTGCGCTGGAGGAGCCACTGCAGCTTTCGCGACTGCTCGCGGAGGACGTGTGGCAGACATTGGACATGACTCGAGGTCGGCAGCGGAACACTCTGGGCCTGCCAGGAGTGCGCGGGTCGGGGCGAAGCGTCTTCGGGCTCGTGGATGTCGGGTTCGGAGGGGGCCTCGGGCTCGGTCGCCGCGGCCGCGGCTCTCCTCACAGCGGGCGCGGCTTTTCTCTCCAGCCAGGCCAGCGGCTCGCATAGCGCAGCAGCAGCAGATGACGGGGACCAGCGGGACGGTGGAGGGGGTGGAGCCTCGTCTGGCTGCGGCGGCGCGGCCGTGGCAGCTCGCGGGCACTAGGGGGCGGCACCTGTAGCGCAGCCGCCGCCCCCGCCTCCGCCCGCGCTTCCACCGTGGCATGGGCTCGATCCGCACGACCCCCACGAGTTATGGCGAGCAGGCAATCACCTCTTCTGCGTCAAGTGCGGCTACTGGACGCAGAGTGTCAGGATGTCGGGTCTGGCGAAGGTGTGTCCGAGGGCGCCCAAGAGCGAGAGGCGGAAGGCGGTGCTCGGCCGCCTCAAGCGAGGGCTGCAGCAAGCAGGGCAGGGCAGCATCGGTGACCCTGAGCCCCTGCGCCGCCTGCGCAGGCGAGTGGACGGCTAGCCTCTCTCGCCAAATTCGGGCCTGAACCATGTGCGTAGGTCCGCTCACGCACGGGATCGGGCCCGATACCGTCGGCAATGCAACAAGTCCCTTGCGAGGCCTGGGGCCAGGAGGACAGTTGCGCTGCTGTCGGTCAGGTCGCTTGCCGCTGCCCTCGGCGGTCTTTCACCGCGTGCACGGCCTCTGCTCGGTGCGCGCGCGTGCAGCTGCCTGCTGTTAGCAGCGGAAGCTGAACCAGGTGTGTAGGTTCGCCCACACACGGGATCGGGCTCCGACACTTTTGCAGCATGGTTTTGTGCTCGGTGCTGCCTTTTAGCAGCTGCGGCTGCCTTTGCAGCAAGCCTCAGCGGAGGCTGACCCAGGTGCGTAGGTTCGCCCACGCACGGGATCGGGCTCCGTCCATTGGCAATGCAACCAGTCCTGTGTGGGCCTTGAGCCGGAGGGACACGTTGCTCTGCCGATGGGTCTTGTCTGTGCTGCACTCGCCACTTTACTTTCGCGGCACGCTCCGTGCCCTTGCTCTGACTTTCTGACCTCCCCCTCCCATTCAGTCTGTCGACCTGTTTGGCGGTGCTGGTGCTACGCAGCCAGCCCTAGAACTCGGGCCGTGGGGTTTCGCCAGTCGGGCGGTACATTCTTACTGCTCTTTGCCGACCTGCTTGGCGGTGGTGTCACGCAGCCAGCCCTGGAACTCGGGCCTTGGGGTTCCGCCATTGGGGAGGCGGTGTGGGGCGGGAAGGGCTCGGCACGGAGGGGGGTCTGGGTTTGCCAGGCCGCTTTGACCGTTGCCATGTCCCCCCCAGCCTAACTGTTCTGTTGAACGAAGCCGCCGGCCCTGGCCAAAGGGCACCGACTCCGCCGCACCAGGCGCGACCTCCACAGCGCGCCACTAGGTGGAAGGTCGCGGTGGGCTGGGTCGGGGCCAGGTTTTCGAAGCCCCTCAAAAGAGTTGCATTTTTGGAGGCAGACCCAGGAGTGAAGGTTCGCCCTCACTCGGGATCAGGCTCCGTACCTTCGGCAATGCAAACAGTCCGTCTGTGTGGCCTGGCGCCAATTCGACGGGCTACTCTGCTGAAGGGAGGTGCAGTCGAGCGCTTGCCTCCGTCTCGGCGTGCTTGCACGCCTTCTGCTCAGTGTAGCTTCTGGCACGTTTCTGCGACAGTGCCCTGCCCGTCCCCAGACGTGGAGGGCGACCCGAGAGCGTAGGTCCGCCCTCGCTCTGGTTCGATCTCCGCAGGCCTGAGGAGCAACGTCGGTCAGCCGTGTCTGTTTGCCTAAGGACCTAGTTGTTTCCCAGGTGCGGCGTACAGCCCAGCTGTGTACCAGCTTGCTAGACCGCACAGCGTGGCCTCTGCCAGCTGCCGAACGTGCTGAATCGCTTCGAATGATTGGATCGGTCATCCGCTTGCCTCGGCTGAGGCGGCTGATCGCTTCGGCACTCGGGCGACCTGCGTGTGTGCGCCGTGGCGCACGAGACCGAGCGTTGCCTCCGCAGGGCCAAAGGGAAACGCCTCGGTCCGAGGGGCAGTTCGAGCTAGGAGCTCCTGACCCCTTCAGACGCGGGGATAATCATCATCATCATCATCATCATCATCATCATCATCATCATCATCATCATCATCATCATCATCATCATCATCATCATCATCATCATCATAACAACCGCAACCACCACCACCACCACCACCACCACCACCACCACTACCAGCATCATCATCAGCAGCAGCATCATCAGCATCATCATAATAATCAGCAGCAGCATCCTCATCAGCATCAATATCGCCATCGCTATCAGCAGCATCAGCATCATCATAATCAGCATCAGCAGCATCATCAGCATCAGCAGCATCATCAGCATCAGCATGGCCATCATCACCAGTAGCAGCATCAGCATCATCGTCATCATCATCACAACAACATCGACAGCATCATCATCAGTAGCAGCAGCAGCAGCATCCCTCCTCGGTCCTTCCATCCCTCCCTCCATCACTCCTTCCCTCCCTCCCCCCCCCCACACCCCAGACTCTCTGCTGCTGCTGTTCCTCCCACTCCTCCTCCTCCTCCACTGGGGTGCGTGGTCCGACTGGGCCTGTGGTTAAACCAAACGTTCCTAAACGTTTCTCCTCCTCCTCCTCCTTCTCCTTCTCTTCAGGCCATACCCTCGACTTTGAGGATGAAGCCTACTGTGGGCCAAGCAGCGTTTGCTGCTCCTCCCCAAATTGCCACAGCCTTCAATACGTCTCTGACGGCCGCCTCATCCTTAAAGATGGGTCTAGGCACCATGAAGCCCATGGCGTACTTGGTAAACCTCCTCCTGCTCCTCCTCCGCCTCCACCTCCGCCTCCTGCTCTGTCTCCTTCTCCCCATCCTCTTTCCACTCCCTCTGCCAGAGACCCTCTGGGATCCTCGCGCACCTTCCAGGACAAGTCCGCCGGCAGGGCCTTCGACATCGTCAGCTCGAAGTCGCCCTTCACTCGGAGGAACGAGGATACCTCGCGAAGGAACTTCTCCACCTGAGAGGCTGGGAGGCAGGAGCGAGCTCGAAGATTCTACACGACTCCAGAAGCTTCCTTTTTTCCATCCTCCTCCTCCTTCTCCTCCTCCATAGTAATATCATTCATATGAGTATCCACTTCCTCCTGCTCTTCCTCCTTCTTCTTCTCCTCCTCCTTCTCCGCCTCCTCGTCCTCCTCCTCCTCCTCCTTCCCCTCCTCCTCCTCCTCCTCCTCCTCCTTCTCCTCCTCATCTTCCTCCTCTTCAACAAAAACACAATCAGCATCGTCATCATCATACTCGTCACCATCATCAGCATCATCATCAGCAGCAGCGTCATACTGATCATCAGCATCATCCTCATCATCATGAGCAGCAGCAGCATCATCATCATCAGCAGCATCATCATCAGCATCAGCATCAGCATCAGCATCATCAGAAGCATCAGCAGCATCATCATCATCAGCAGCAGCATCATCAGCAGCATCATCAGCAGCATCATCAGCAGCATCATCATCAGCATCGCCATCGTCATCGTCGTCATCATCGACATCATCAGCATCATCAGCAGCAGCATCGTCATCATCGCGATCATCGTCATCATCGCCGCATCAGCAGCATCAGAATCGTCGTCATCCTCAAAATCTGCGTTGCCATCATCATCAGCATCATCAGCATCCTCATCATCATCGTCATCATCATCATCATCAGCAGCAGCATCAGCATCCCTATCAGCATCGTCATCATGATTAACAGTATCATCATCATCATAAACATAATCAGCAGCATCATCAGCAGCAACATCATCCTCAGCATCAGCAGCATCTTCGTCAGCATCGCCATCGCTATCGTCATCGTCATCGTCATCGACATCGCCATCGACATCGTCATCGTCATCGTTATCATCGTTGTCGTCGTCATCCGCATCGTCGTCGTTGCCGTATTCATCGCCGTCATCGTCGTCGTCATCATCACCACCACCACCATCATCAACATCCTCACCACGGCCATCGACATTCATCTTCCGATCCACAATCATGTTCAGATTGATCTTCAACTTCAATGGCCCACCACGGCTTCATTGCGCACGATGTGTTCTTGCAAGTTTGGTTTTAATCGCACGCTTCCAGACCACTCGCAGTAACGAGCAACGCGGTGCCGCGACCCCCTGCCACGTCCCCCCTCGCAAGGCAAGGCTCGCAGTCTCTGCGAGGCTGCGACCCCCATTAATAACTGCATTTGCCTCACGCCGTCTACGGCCCGCTTATTGCTGCTGCTCGCGATCATCCCTCCAATAACTCCTCCTCCCTCCTTCCTCCTCCCTCCCCTCCTCCTCCTCGTCTCCTCCTCCTCCTTTTCCCTTTTCCTCCTCCTCCTCCTCCTCCGTCTCTTCTCCGAATGAAAAACGCACCCCTGTCGCACCCCCAGGCGTGTCGGCAAGGCGGGCCGGGCGCCTCGCCTGAGACTTCCCCACCGGCTCTGATCCTGAAGCGTGCAATCTGCAACAGCTTCACGGATGGAGGGCATGCGGTTTTCAAACTGTGACTCTCACCTCAGCGCAGCGCACATCCCTTTTAAAAGTGTGCAACAACTTCACGGATGGAGGGCGGACCGTTTTCAAGATGTGGCTCTCGCCAGAGCGCTGCGCACATGTGTGTTCAAAGTCTGCAGGAGCTTCAAGGATAGAGGGCGGACCGTTCTCGACATGTGGCTCTCGCCTTAGCGCTGGGCACATTCGTCTTCAAAGACTGCAACCATGTCAAGAAATAGTATGGTTGAAGTCCTGCAGCGTGGAAGTCCCAGGAATGGCATTCTGGCGCGATTTAAGATTGCCAGGACGCAACAGTCACGATGAGTCGCGGCGTTGAAGTCCCCGAAATTGCGTTTTGGCACAATGGGGAATTCTCTGACGGTTGTCTTCCACTGGGGCACTTCCTGCAAGTACAACAAATTCATGTAGGGACCTATGGAAAGAGAATTTGGGGGAGGGTGTATTGCAGCATCCTTGATGCTTCTTGGGTTTACTCTGGTCACCGATGCTTTTTGGGTTTACACTGGCCCTCCTCCTACTCCTCCCTCCCTCCCGCCCTCCCTCCCTCCTCCCTCCTCCCTCCCTTCTCCCTCCTCCCTCCTCCCTCCTCCCTCCTCCCTACTCCCTCCCTCCCTCCCTCCCTCCTCCTCCTCCTCCTTCTTCTCCTCCTCCTCTGCCTCCCAGGGAGAGAGAAGGCGAAGGGCCACTGGAGAGAGAGGTCGGCAAGCAGACGCCATTCCGAGGGCACCTGGGCCAACCTCTGTCGGTACCTCTCCACGCCGCTGTCGCACCGCCCGCCCTCGACTGGCTCCCGCCGCTATTCTGGGCCCGACTCCACACCAACTCCCCACAGCTCCAGGTGGCCCACGAAAATCGCGACGTCCAACTTTCCAATTTTCGGCTGCCTGAGCCCGTTCCCCAGCCCAGGACCGTCAAAAAGCTCCCCGCGATGACAAGACCACTCTGTTGGGAAGGGGTCGAGAGCCCCAGGGGACCACGTCGGGAAAAAACTGCGACTTCGGAGGAGGGACTGCCGCATGTCCTATTCCAGAAACTCCTGAGATCCGACGCCTCGAAAAACAGCAACATCCTGAAAAATCACGACCGGGGCACGGGACCCCGTCTTTATGCGCCATTGTTCGAACCAGATCGATACGTGAGGGTCACGGGGCCCGAAACTGGGCGAAAACGGCGCTCATGCCCCGCTCAAACGCGGCACGATGCATAGTTTTTAGACGCTTGGGGCCAAACATCGATCCACCGCACCATTCCTGGGTCGAGGATCGACCAGCCTCGTGAGCCCAACGCAATCCATTGCACACACACACACACACACACATCGTCCGCGGAGACTGCGGCATGTCCGACTCCGGGAGCCCGCCATCCGAAAGTGTCGACGCATCACTGCTGCCTCCGTCGCCCTCCGCCGACCACGAGCGAGGAGGGAGGAGGGAGGGGGGAGGAGGGAGGAGAGAGGAGGAGTTAGGAGGAGGGAGGAAGGAGGGAGGAGGGAGGGATGAGGCAGGAGGGAGGACTGCCGCACGTCCAACTCTGGGAGGCCCTCCATCCGAAAAAGCCGACGCCTCTCCGTTGCCTTTCCTTTTGCGCGCACTTGTCCCTCTTGTCGCTGGAAACTACGTGGTGGGCCTCATGGACTAAAACTCTAGCGGAACAGCCTGCCCGGCACGACCTAACGTCTTGCCAGAGCAGGGCCCCAAGAGACGCATGTAGACGGGCCATGCGACTCGCGGGCACTTACACGTTGGTCGGAAGAAGTGTGTCGAATCATGAAGTCGGAAGGCACTGGAAATAGATAGCTTTTCCGCCTGCCTCCTGAAGAGGAGGGAAGACGGAAAACCGCTCGCATCTTTTAGCAGGAAGGCGCTTGAAGCAGTTTGGGATCTGGGAATTCTAAAAAAAAACCTACCTTCAGCGACCGGCGTGAAAGCCATCCAGAGCTCCAAAATGACGAACGAACAACACGCATCCATATCCATATGGAGGTCGGAGGGAGGACTGGCCATGGGCTTGGGCGCGGATTGTCGGACCCCTGGGGAGGCTCCCGTTCGAGCGCCGACGACACGCACCCATCGCCTTGGTGTGTGTGTGTGTTCTTCGCTCCGCACAAGGCTCCGCCCTCTGGCCTGCTGCCAGTCCGCCGCCCTCCGCCGACGCCCTCGCCGCAGGCCTCCCGCCGACGGGCCCGCCGCCACCTCCGCCCCGTCCCGGTCCTCCGCCCCCTTCTCCGCCGAGGACGGGGCCGGGGCCCCCCAGCGACCAGGGCACTGCGGGCCCGGCCCATCGGAGCTCCACCTGCAGAGAGCCGAGGTGAGAATTCGAGTGGGAGATATCGACTACGGAACTGCTTTTCCCCAGAATTGCGTCTTGGCCGAATCCGCAAGCCATGTGTCGAATCTTCGCAGATTTGCTGGGATGTCATGCGCATATCCCAGATCCAAGGGAAGTTGAAGCTCTGGGAATAAACCAATTCTGTAGTCGATCTCCTTCTCGAAGAATGGAAAATGCTTCGACTTACGGCTACAGATTGATCGAGCGCGCAGGTGTCCTGGTTTGTCAATGATCCCGCCTGAGGGGGCCCTGACAGGAAGTCTGTCCGCCAGCTCCGCTGGCCAGAGCGGCCCCCCGCAGGGCAGACAGGGCGCTGGGCAAGTGTGACAAGTGATAAGCAGCCTGCAGGAAATGCGCCGGACGAGCAGGGCAGGAAGAGGAGTACAGAGGGAGGGAGGGATGAAGGGAGGGAGGGAGGAAAGGAGGGAGGGGAGGGAGTGAGGGAGGGAGGGAGAGGGAGGGAGAGGATGGAGAGGAGGGCAAGTTTAAACCCAAGACGCATCAACGATGTTGCAATAAACCCTCCCAAGATCCCCCTGCACAGGTCCCTATAAGAATGTATTTTCATCGCGGGAAGTGCCCCTTTGAAAGACAACTGTCTCAGAACCCTCAATCGCGCCAAAACAAATATCCTGGGTCTTCAACGCCACGAATCATCGTGACTGCTGCGTGCTGTCAATCCTCAACCGCTCCAGACTACCATTCCTGGGACCTGACCACCGCAAACCAGCGTGACCGCTACGTTATGACAACCCCGAAACCTGCCAGAACACCGTTCCTGGGAGGTCAACCCTACGAATCCTTGAAAAAGTTGCAAACTTTAAAAACGAATGCGCGCGGCGCTAGGGCGAAAGCCACAGATTGAAAAGGACCCGTCCTTCATCGATGAACCTGATGCAGCTGTGAAAAACGCATGCGCATGGCGCCAAGACGAGAGCCACAGTCTGACAAGGACCCACCCTCAATCCTTGAAGCTGCTGCAAACTTTTAAAACGGGTGCGCGCGGCGCTAAACCGAGAACCACTTGTTGAAAAGGGCCTTCTCTGCAGCCTTGGAACTGCTGCAAACTTCAAGCTTCAGAATCGCAAATGGCGAGGAAGTCTGAAGCGAAAAGAACGGCCACCCGGGGTGCGACGGGGAGGAGTGAGATGATCTGTGCAAAGGGCTGGAGGGCGAGGCAGATGGAAGAACCAAAGGTGGAGGTGGAGGAGGAGGAGGAGGAGGAGGAGGAGAAGGAGGAGGAGGAGGAGGAGGAGGGGGAGGAGGAGGAGGAGGAGGAGAAGGCGGAGGAGGAGAAGGAGAAGGAGGGGAGGGGCCGTCCCGCTGCAGGACTCCCCCTTGCGCGGCCCCCCGCTTCGGCGGAGACCGCGCCCCGCGCCTGCTGGTACGTTTCCCTGCTCGTCCCGTGCAGCCGCAGGTACTGCAGGGTCCGGCGAGGCGCCAGGGACGTGGCGCTCTCCTTGCACGATGAAGAAGATCGTTATGCATCTTCGGGGTGCCTTGTCTGTCCAGTCGCGCCCCTATCCGCGTCGAATTCTTGTCGAATACATGTCGGCCTCGTCGAATCCGCGTCGAATCCACGCCAGACCCGCGTCGAGCACGCATCGGGCCCGCGTCGGGCACAAGAAAAGACACCCATTCTGGCGACAGACGAGGTCCCCCGAAGATGCAACGTAAAGATCGGTCCAGGAACGGAAGAGAAGAAGAAGCTGGAGACGGGGAGCGCTGGTCGAGACGGGACGAAGCCGAGAACTCGTGCCCTTCCGACGACGAAAGATGCCACGACAACCGGCTGGCTGGCGGGCCGTACAGACAGCTGAACTGGCGGAGGTGGAGCTCACACCTTGGCGTTGGTCACAATCGACCGTGGCAAGGACGTCAGCGACAACGGCACGCGGAACCCAGACAATGTGAGGGCGCAAATGAATGCGGGCCCCAAGAATAGATACACCACCACCACCCTTGTCCCCCCTCCCCTCGTCCAGCCTCCTCTTGCTCTCCGCTCTCATTGGAAAAAAGGGTGAGGGAGGCGGTGGTGGTGTACATTCTTGGGCCCCGCTAATGAAGGGGTGAAGGGTGGGGTGGCACCGAGAGGCGCAGCAACGATCGGGGGCGTCCAAGAGGGGGGGTCGCGCATCATGGACCGAGGCATGTGCGCGGACGGGGGGGGGGCAGGGAACGTGCTGAAATGAGGAGCGCGGCCCACGAAATCCGGGAGTCGCCATGGCCACGGGCCCAGGATCGGCGCATGCGCCCTCCTGGCTGGGCCAGGGCGGCACGTGTACACAGATCCCTCGTTAAAGGCTTAATGACTTCTGCCGCCCTTCGACTCGCGCTGGAGCGGAGGCGGGTTGTTCCAACTTTCCCTGGAGATCTCCGGTCTTACCTGGATTTATTACCCGGACTGATCTCGACTTACCTGGATTTACATCGATGTATCTGCATTTACCTGGACCTCTCTGGCTCGATCCCCACAAGTCGATTGGCGAAAAGTCGTCAGGCCCTTAGGGAACCCTTGGGCCCAGCACTGGTCTGGCCAGGGGGCCGCGCTGGTGCACAGCCGGCGCCCGCCGACAGGGGGGCGGCCAGGAGGCCCAGGAGGACCGCGGCGAGGCCCAGGAGGAGCCAGGGCGGTCGGAATTGCCAGATGCTCGTTCTGGAAACCTTCCTGGAGCCACTCGCTCCACTCCATGCGCCGATGCTGCGTCGAACGCCCCTCGACATGAGCTTGGGTCGAGCGGAGTCGAACCGGAGTCGAACCAGAGTCGAACTGGAGCCGAACAGGTCCGTGAGGTGGGCCCCAGGAAAGTCCCCAAGGCGAGCATGTAAGGCTTGGCTGCGTCTCGATCGCCTGGGCTGGTCCTGGCGATGGAACGGTCGCGCGCTGAACGCAACGCGCGACATCCCCAGCGGCCGAGCTGAGGCCCAACAGCGGGCCCCGAGGTTGGGGCCGGTGCGAGGGGGGCAGGGAGGGGCGAGGGGCGCGGGCGCTTCGCTGCCGACCCCCAAAACTGATGTTTAGAGGCGTCACTGCTGCTGGGTGTGCAGGGCGCGTTCCGCTACAAAGCTTAGGCCGGGCATGTCCCCCTACGGGCGGATTTGGGACGAATCATTTAAACTACTCAAAGATGGTCAAACATAGTGTTTAACAACTAAGTTAAAAACCGTCTCCAGATTATGAGATATATATATATATATATATACTATGCTTGAGTATTCCTCCTGTGGAAGGACGTGCCCGACTGAATAGAAAGCCCTCTGGCCTCTGCCCCCATCACCAGTCCCAGGTTCCTCGCTGCTGCTGCACGACCAGAGAAGGGCCTTCCCCTTCGAGAGCCAGCCCCGCACGAGGCGCTGCACGAAGGTGTACAATTAGCAGGGCTCGAGCTTGAACCGCCTTTTTCGTTTTCGCTTTCCCTCGCTCTGCCTTCGTTCTGCCCCTGCTGAGAAACGCGATCAAAACGAAAGCGGCCCACGAAATCGCGAAGACACCGTTTAGCTCGAGCCCTGTTGTACGGCCCCCCCTGCGTTCCGCAGGATGCTGAAGTACACTGGCACAGTGATCCTGCAGGGCTCGCAGCGCGGCCGTCGGGCAGCTCTCGAGGCGCCTCGAGGAGGCTGGCGCGGGTGGCTGGGCGGCGGCCGCCGCAGAAGCAGGCCGCCCAGCAGGCAGGCAGGCGGAAGTTCTGGCCGCAGCGACAAAAAAGGGCAGTCGCGGTCAAAGCTGCGGCGGGCTGCACCGAAAGGCCCTCGCTGAGTGCCCATTGTCCGAGGGCCTACCTGCGGCTTCCGTAACTCTCGACGCAGGCCTGGCGAGCGCGGGTCGGTTGAGAGGCCCTGGGGCGCTGGGCCGCGAATAAAGCCCGGCACGGGGCGGGAAGAAGAGGAGCAAGGCGGCCACGGAGGGGAGAAACGGACGGGGGGGAGGAGCCAAACTCAGACCGTGAAGGCCTTCGTCAGCAGGCTGCGGCGCAGTCTCGAACGAGCCGCGGAAGGAGGGACGCCAGACCGTCCCGCCGCCCAGCAGGCAGGCAGGCGTACTTTTCTCTCTTTTTTGGTCGCGACGGCAAGAGGGTCGTCGCGGTCAAAGCGGCGGCGGGCTACAACCGAAGACCCTCGCTGAGTGCCCTTTTTTTCAAAGGGTCGATGGACTGCTCACACTTCAGAATTGTCGGAACCCATAGCCAGACGACTGCCGCGGGCTACAAGGTATTGGCGCAACTATACAATTGAACCAGGCGACCGCGCAGTGCAGGGTTTCGGGGAGCCTGCACAGGCCCGAGCGGCTCCGCCTGTGGGCTCGCCACTTACGTCGGCTCGGCCTCGTTGCCTGCTTCACTCCCCCGTCTCCTGGCCCCTCCTGCTCGGCATCTCCCTCGATCCAACATCTGGCGGCTGCCTTGCTGCAGTCCCCTCCCTCGCTCCCTCCCACGAAGCTGCCACCCATTCCGCCTTCTTCTGCGAGGCGGAGATGTACCCACACCCACCGCCTGGGAACCGACGTCCTGTTGCCCCATTGGGCGGTGGATCTGGACACATTTTGGCCCCCGGGGGGCCCGAATGCTTTCACATCCACCGCCTGTGGAGATTCGCCAAGTCGGATCCCCCAGGCGGTGGTTACGGTGTGGTCATTGGATGATGAACAATTGGATAAGGAATCCAGGGTCTGGAAGCCAGTGGAACTCCAATTGAGGCTTGGTCATGGATATCACCGCCGCCCTGATCAGATAAGGAACCCTCCAGGGTCTAAAGCCTCCTAAGCACATTCCTTAACCAACGCCCCCACCGTATGGACAAATTCCCCCCTCGGATCTTCTTCCTCCCGCCCACGTGCTCAGGGTAACTGGGCCCCCTCCTCTCGCCCGGCCACGCCGAGGGGCTCGATGCTTGGAATGCCGCCCGGGGCCAGGCCGTGCAGCTGGAAGCAGGACCTGCTGCGCGCATCAAGAGAGGCTTGGGCGATGCAGGCTGGCACCCGTGCCTCGGCGGCGAGCCGAGCCTGGGGGGGGAAGTGCGAAGAAGGTCGTCTCAGAAGGCTCGGAGGCCCGCCGGCCGTCTGAAAAAGTGCCCCAAGCCTTCCCCGGAGACACAGCAAACCTCTCGGAAGGCGCGAGGGCTTCTGAGAAGTCCCGTCCCGGCGCCTTCTGTGCAGGCCCTTCTCCTTCTCACTCCCCCCCCATCGCTCGCCGCCGAGTGTCTCACCACCCGTCCCCAGCACTCTGCGGCAAAGCGGAGGAGCGACAAAAGCACCCTCGTTGGCCTCCCTCTCCTGGGAAGGAGAAGGGCAGCAGGGGTGTCCTCCCTGGCGACGTGCGCCCACACGACGATCCAGAACAGGAGGTACCCACTGATCACGAAGCGCTCCACAGAGAGGAGCACCTAGCGCACCGAGGACGAGCGAGATGAAGGCGGGGCGCAAGAAAGGACCCGAAGGAGGAGGAGAGATGTTTTCTCTAGTCGAGGCGATAACCGGGTCATGGGGGGAGGGAGGGGGCGGGGGGCGGGGGGGGGGCGGGGGGGGGTGGGGGGGGCGTAACGTAACGCCCCCCACCCCCCACCTATACCGCCACGTGGGTCGGGCACGACGAAGTATGGTGCTGGACGCACTTCGGCAGTGCCGGGGACGCACTGGGGAGGGGTAGCGTTACGTGATGGGGGGAAGGGGAGGGGGGGAAAGGTGGGGGGGGCATGAAGCGCGTTATGGCCCAGAGGGGAAAACGACACCATAGATGATGAGGGGTAGAAAAAGAAACGAGGCTTGTGAATAGGGCATTTGGGGTTTGATTTCTAGCTGCTCGCGACAGCGCCCGTGACCAGGGCCACTCCCCACCCTGCCTCTGACATCGTCACGATTCGCGCCAGCGCCGTCTGGGAAGCACCAGATTCCAAGACGGCGCTGGCCCACTCACCCCCACGGTGGAGAAGGAAATTGAGCAGCCATAGGGGCACAAACTGCAGGAACGCGCTTCCTCGGTGGTCCGCGCGGATCTCTTGGATCTGCGCTGGACCCCCCTCCCCGACGTGCAGAGCGCTCCGGGGGGGCGGCGCCAGAGGCGCCGCCAGGGGGCCCAGCGCCGATCCAAGAGATCCGCCCCGACCTCCAAGAAATTAGAATTACCGTATGCCGTTTTTGTTCTGCGAAGGGAGCAGGGAGCTCAAGATGCCCGGAGGAACCAGGAAGAACCGAAGCACTCGGCGGCGAGCCCAGGGGGGGAAGAGAGAGAGAGAGGGGGCAGATCCTCCCAGAAGGCGGCGGGGCTTCTCAGAAACCCTCGCGCCCTCTGAGAAGTCTTCTGAGCCCTCTCTGAGTACACGGACGGCCTCTCAGAGGGCGCGGGGACTTCTGAGAAGCCACGCCGCCTTCTGAGGAGGCCAGCCCCTTCGCACTTCCCCCCTGGGCTCTCCGCCGAGTCGGAGGCAGCGGGGAGCTCGAGATGCTCCAAGGAACCGGAGGGTACCGAAGCACAGCCAGCCGCGTGCAGAAGCCGCGCAGCGCGTCGAGAGTGCCGCCCCCAAACGCTCTCCACCTGCGGGCGCCGCGGCCCCAGAGGCCGAGGCGCAGACAACCCTCAGGAGCGCGCGGGGCTGGAGGAGGAGGGAGAGAGGGAGGAGGGAGGAGGAGGGAGGAGGAGGGAGGAGGGGGGAGGGAGAAGGGAGGAGGGGGGAGTGGGGAGGGAGGAGGGAAGAGGGAAGAGGAGCAAAGGGGGGGGGGGACACGGGCCTGTAGCCCTTGGAAACGGGTCGTGCCGATCGCGAGCTCCAGGTTCATTGTGTAGAAGGCCTCCCAGTAGTCCGCCAAGCCGTCGCCTGGTGAAAACTGCTTTCGCTGCGGGAGGAGAGCGCGTACATCCTGATGCTTCTTCGCTGCATGGTGCATGGTGGTTCCCTCCATTCCTCGATTATGTTGTTGTTGTCGTCATGGCTTGCTTTACGCTTATCGCTCGACCAGCTTTGTTCGTCTACTGGGTCCCTCCATGTATATGATGTACCCTGGCCCAGCCACCAACAGGCTTGGTAAGGCCGAGGAGCACCGAGCACTGTAGGCCGCCCGACCTACGGGCTGGAGATCGCATCTGCCCATCATACTCATCATCAGCATCATCATATCATTCTTCATCAGTGTCATTACCATCGCCCTCAACATCATCATAATCAGCATCGTTGTCATCATCATCGTTGTCATCGCCATCGTTCCTGTCATCGTCATCGCCATCGTCACCATCAGCATCACCATCATCACCGTCATCATGATAACATCACATCGTCATCACATCATTACGTCATTCGATACATCAGCATCAGCAGCAACCTCATCAGTATCAGAATCGTCATCTTCGCCGTCAGCATCAGCATCATAATTATTATTCGTATCGTCGCCACCATCTCCTTTGCCACCAGCATCGTCATCTTTCTCCTTTATCGCCAGTACTGGCCAAAGCCAGACAAAATTGCATGAAGTAGTCAGTTACATGCACGCGTGCATGCGCGCATTCAAAAGATCGCATCAGAATTCATCACTACGCTGTACTACA
>CAUYUJ010016267.1:62500-117500 GCA_963575745.1 Prorocentrum cordatum
TGTGCGTTGTGCGTGTGGTGTCTGTGGTGCGTGTGGTGTTGTGAGTGTTGGGTGTGAAGTGCGTGTTGTGTTGTGTGTTGTGCGTTGTGTGTGAAGTGTGTGTATGTGTGCGTTGTGTTGTGCGTTGTGTGTGAAGTGTGTGCGTGCGTGCATGCGTGTGTCTGTGTGTATGTGAGTCTGCGTGCGTGTCTGTGTCTGTGTGTCTGTGTCTGCGTGTCTATGTGTCTGTGTGTCTGTGCGTCTGCGTGTCTGTGTGTCTGTGTGTCTGTGTGTCTTTGCGTCTGTGTGTATGCGTGTCTGTGCGTCTGCGTGTGTCTGTGTCTGTGTGTGACTGGGTGTTCGCGTCTGGGTGTCTGCGTCTGGGTGACTGGTAACGCGGGCCCTATAAAGGCAAAAGGAGCCCACTGAGGGCCCAGGCCCACGTGAGGGGCCCTGGCCCACAGGGGCCTTCCCAAGACAAGAGGGCGCTTCGGCCCCGAGAGCCTCGACGACGTCGGAAACTCCTGCCTCGAGGGCGCTACGGCCCCGAGGCACAGCTCGAAACGCCCGAAGCTCTACCCCCGTCTATAGGGCATCTCCCGTACCGAGGGACACACAGGAGGAAAATATGCGGTGCAAGCGGGCACAGACTGCAACAAGCACGCACGCATGCAAATACAGAAGGCCACTCACTCACACCCTCAACGCGCGATCACATTCCGAGCAGGAGAACACTGACTAAGCAAACCAGCGCACGCTTCTGCCAAGAACAGCCTCGCGCGTACTCAGAACCCTGAGAAGTCCTCACTCGAAATCATCCTCGAAGTGGCTGCTGCGCTCCAGCCGAGCGCACTGCTCGGCGAAGCTCGGCGAGCCCTGGGCTAGCCATGCGGCACGCTCGAGGTCGCACTCGGCAGCGCGCTCGCTGCCGTCGGAGAACTCGTCGATGAGGAACTGGCCGTGGTCGGGCCCGTAGTCCCTGAAGACACCAAACACGGAGGAGAAGTAGGAACTGCTGTCGCCGCCCACGGAGCCTTCGGCGACCTCATCGCGCTCGACGCTTCCGATGCCCCCTCGGAGGAGCGCAGCATAGTTATCTAGCAGGTACTGCGTGACAGCATCGTTGCGCTCGGCGGTGGCGGCGGAGAGGGTCGCGGAGCACACCGTGCTGTCCTGGCTCCCCTCGGCGCTCTCGCCTTCGCCGTGCCTGCTGTCGCCCTGCTCTCCAGTTGGGCCTCCCAGGTGCTCCAGCTGCGGCGGCGGCGCTCCAGCGCCTGCAGCACCGCCCACCTGGGGCCACTCGGCACGACACGGCACCTGGAGGGCAGCTGCGCCGACTCCCTCCCGCACCACGTCTGCCGTCCAAGCCCCGTCACGGGGAGGGCCAAGCTCAGCCCTGTCAACGGGAGCCAGGGGCCCGCAGTCCAGCGCCGCAAGCACCTCCTCGGCCGTCTCCTCGCAGCTCAGCTGGCGGAAGGGTACGTACGGCGTGGCCCCGCTCCGCAGCGGCGTGCGCCTCGATCGGAAGGGCTGGGCGCATGACCGCAGGCTCGCCCTCGGTTCCGCTGGTCTCCCGAGCTTCACGGCGGGCTCGGCGACGCAAATCTCGACCTGCATCTCCAGCGGCAGCCGCGCTGCCCCCTCACTGCTGGCACCGCCGTGGGCATCACCAGCTGGCCTGGGAGCTGCTCCCAGGCGGGGCCCGCGCTCGGCCTTGCGCCATGCGGCCGGCTCCGCTCCGGCCAGCGGGCAGGAAGCGGCGTGCCAGGCCACGTTGCGCCGCCGCCTGGCTGCTGGGGCCTCGGGTCTGCCGGCGACGCGGGCCGCCAGGACAGGCCTCGCGATCGCCTCGCGCCGCAGCACCTCGGGGTCCCCCTCGCCGTCGACCTTCGCCTCGAGCAGCTCGCGGAGCCTGGCGGCCTCGCCCCGGGCCTCGGCCAGCTCACGCGTCAGCCGCTGCACAAGGCGGTCTGCAGCGAAGCGGGCACCAGCCACCCCGCGAAGACTCTCCCGCGCCATCTTGCCCGAGCGCGCCCAGGCACGGCTTGAGCCAAAAATGGCTACGGATGTGTCTGGGTGTCTGTGTCTGGGTGTGTGTGTGTGTGTGTGTGTGTGTCTGTCTGGTTGTGTGTGAAAGAGATGGCGTGTGTGCTTTGCGGGCGACGTCGCTGATGGCAGGGCGCGCCCAAATGCCACAGCCCCCCTGCTCGTCGCCAGCGGCACCGCCAACCAGCTCAGAGGCCGTCCGAAGTGATTCTCAAGCCCGAGCCGCGACTGCCCCCTCGAGCTCTCGAACTCACCGGCGGCAGAAGCAAGGGAGGCGCGCTCGCCCAGTCCGGTCTCGCTCTCCCAGTCCGGGTGCGAGGCCGCCCAGACGCACGCGTTGGCCTCGGCGGTCGGCGGACGAGACCGGCAGATCGAGGCGCGACAGCCAGGACAGGCCCCGACGAGCCCAGATACATGTGACGCGAGATTCTGATGCGAGATCTATGGGCACACCGGTCTTCGATCTTGACCCGCCGGGCCCCCCAGGCAATCGGGAAGCAGGAAATCCCTGCTGAGCACCCGCTGGCGGGCAAGCCTCTCATGTGACGCGTCTGCTGCGGAGGAGTGGAAGGGCCCTCCTCCGGGGAGGGAGGTGCCCCCCCCCCGCTGGCGAAGGAAGGGGTGCTCCCCCCATCCACCCTCAGGGGCCAAAGGGGAGGGCAGACTCCGCCTCAGCGCTGAGGAGACAGCGGCGAGAGGGCTTCCTCGGACTTGCTGTCGTCGCGTTGCTAAAAGAAGCGCTGAGTCCTCCGACCCCCGCTTGCCGGGGGTGAAAGGGCGTGTGAAATGGGAGGCCACATGCGAACCCTACCCCACCACCCCACGATTTCTGAGGGAGAGGTGAGGCTCACTTCGCTCAACATTTGGCTGTCCCCCTCCCACGTTCCCCCTCCCCCCGGGTCGAAAATCTCGTTTGACGAGGGGAGGAGGCTGGGCTCCCCCACGGACCAAAGACGCTCCAATAGGGCTCCACGGTGACCCTTTACAAAGGCCCCACGAAACAAATATCGCCCCAAATCCAAGGGGAAACGCAAATGTTCAGCACACTCGCCTTTTGCACCTTGAAAGCTTCCAAGACAGCCCAAGGGGCTCCCAAGAGCGTCCCAGGTTCGCCCCAGTAGATGCAGCCCCAAGACGGCCAAACAGATTCCCAAGAGAGGCCCGAACTGGCCCTGGTGGCTCAAGCCCAAGAAGGGGAATCCGAACTGCTATGTCGAGCATTCTCCCCAAGATGGCCCCGAGAGCCCCCCAGAGGCCTCTCTAGCCGCCCCCACGAAGCCCCAAGAGCCCTCCGACAGGCCCCCAAGAGGCACCAAAAGGCCCCCAGATGCCTCGACACACGCTCCAAGATGCTGCTGAGAGGCATCCGAAGAGACCCTAACGTACCTCCAAGAGGCGCCCCAAACGTCTCCCCCAACCCCAAAAAAGCAGTACACGGGCATTCACGAAGCTTTCGTCCCACAACCCAAAAGCGGTGGCGGGAGATGCCCCAAACACCTGCTGAGTTGCCACACGTTTGTTCCATGATGTTCGCCGCTTGCCATTTTCAAGCTTCCGACCCCACACCACAGCTCAAAAAGATATGCACGCTAATCAAGCCGGACCGTCGCGCCGTCCCCCTCCTCGTATTCATCGTCGTCCTCCTGTGTTGCGCCCTGCGCATCTTCCTCCTCGTCGTCGTGTATCCTCATCGTTATGTCCTTCCCCCTTTGCACCCCCCATCTCCTACTCCACTCCCCTGCTCCTTCTCCCCCTCCTCCTCCTCCTCCTCCTCCTCCTCCTCCTCCGCCTCCTCCGCCTCCTCCTCCTCCTCCTCCTCCTCCTCCTCCTCCTCCTCCTCCTCCTCCCTCCTCCTCCGCCCCCTCCTCCAATCCTATTCCTTATAGATAACTCCTCCATGTCGCACCCCGAGGCCAGTCGGAAGGGCGGGCTGGGCGCTTCGCCTAAAACTTCTTTACCATCGGTGGTCCTGAAGCTGACAAATTGGCAACAACTTCACGGATGGAGGGCGGGCAACTTTCAAAATGTAGTCTTCGCCGTAGTACCGCGCACACTCGTCTGAACACTTTGCAACAGCTGCACGAGTTGAGGGCGGCTAGTTTTAAAAATGTGGCTCTCGCCTTAGCGCCGCGCACACACGCCTTCACAACTTACAAGAACTTCACGGGGTGGGGGCGAGTGGCTTTCAAAGTGTGACTCTCGTCTTAGCGCCGCGCACATTCGTTTAAATAACATTGCGAGAAGGTCGCATATTGAAGGCGGTTCCTTGTCAAACTGTGTCTCTCGCCTTGGCGCCGCGCACACTCGCTTTAAAAACTGCAAACGTGTCAAGGGCTCCCATGGCCAACGTACCAGATGCTGCGTTTTGGAGCGATTCAGGAATGTCAGGGCGCGACAGGTACGTTGACTGGCGGTGTTGAAGACCCATGAAAGGTGTCCTGGCAAGATTCAGGACCGTCAAGACGTAACTGTCAGGTCGATTCGTGGCGTTGGAGTCCCGAGAATTGTATTTTGGCGCACGTCTGGATCTTCAAACGGTTGTCTCCCAACGTGGCACTTCTCTCACTGGATGAAGAGGGAGCTTGGAGGGAGGGTGTATTCCAACGTCGCTGATGGACCTTAGGTTTACACTGGTCCTCCACCTCCTCCTCCTCCTCCCCATCCTCCTCCTCCTCCTCCTCCTCCTCCTCCTCCTCCTCCTCCTCCTCCTCCTCCTCCTCCTCCTCCTCCTCCTCCTCCTCCTCCTCCTCCTCCTCGCCTCACCATCTTTCAGTTTTCGCGCGCACGTCCACGCGTTCCCCATACTCCCGAACACTGCCGGCAGGCTCGCAGACCATCGACATCGGCAGGCCCGCGAACGCACCCACCAGAAGCGTACAAGCACTGGCCCACACACCTTCCCGCGCGCTGCTGCCTCAGCTTCACGTCACCACCCTGCATCGCGCTCACCTCCTGGTTCACTGGGTGCGACTGCACTTCAACTTTCCTTGCCGAGCGATGAAAGCGAGATTGATGCCGTGCTCGAGTGCTCAAGAGTTCCGAAGCAGCCTCTCGCCACATGGGCCCGAGAATCCAAGCGCCTCCAAAAACCTCGCCGTGGATCCTTTCTCTGCGCAGTCCTTCCTCACTACCCTACCTCCCTCTTCAGACAGTGTTTTCGCTGGTCCCCAGTGGTGTGCTCCTGCCACGCCGCAAGAAGCACCCAACAGGCCCGAAGAGGCCCCCAAGAGGCCCAGAAGAGGCTCCCAGAGCTTCCCCAAGAGGCCCCAAAAGCGCCTCACCCACGGACTCCTTCCCCCTTCCGGGGGTCGGCGGAACGGCGTAAGCCTCTCGAACAAGGAACCGCGAGAGGAGCGGCCCGACGGCGCGAAAATCATACCCAACGCGTTTCTTCTTTCGGCGTGATGGCCAGCCCCCTCCACCCGCCCCCCCCCCTCCCTCTGTTACACGCGATATCGTTGCGCTTGTTCTGGCATTGCGGACATGGGGCGCTGTCTTCGATTATACTCGCGCGTTTTACGCACTCGGATTGCTCGAGATGGGCACGCAAACCGTTACGAACTACAAGGAGGCAAGGAGAAGGAAGGAGGGAGGAAGGAGCAGCGCCAGCAGAAGCCTGCTAAGGCGGCGGCGTGCGCCATAAACACCAGCGAGATAAAGGCCCCCCGGAAGTTCAAGAGCCAGAGGACTGAGGGCATCCGACAGGCCTGCTCCCACCTCGGCGCGGGCCTCCTCCCTGGCCCTCCTCCTCCCCCCCCCACACACACACACCTCCGAGTGGTCCTTCGCCTGCTCTCTTGCATGGATGCCGAGACCTCTCCGTGTTCGTGCTCATCCCCCTCCGCCGCCGCCGCCGCCTCCTCCTCCTTCTCCTCCTTCTCCACCTCCTCCTCCTCCTCCTCCTCCCCCTCCTGTTCCTCCTCCCCCTCACCTCCCCCTACGCCTCCTCTCATTTTTACATTCGAACTCGGTCGAACCTTTCTCGGTCGTGGGCGTCCTCCTCCTCCTCCTCCTCCTCCTCCTCCTCCTCCTCCTCCTCCTCCTCCTCCTCCCTCCCCCTCCTCCTCCTCCTCCTCCTCGTCCTCCTCCTCCCCCTCCTCCTCCTCCTCCTCGTCCTCCTTCTCCTCCTCCCCCTCATCCTCCTCCTCCTCGTCCTCCTCCTCCTCCTCATCCCCCTCCTCTCCCTCCTCGGCAACAATACCGCGCTCTCGTCGGGGGGCAGCGCGGGGAGGGGAGCCCGAGGGCGAGCGAGGAGCCACGACGCCGCCGGGACGCAGCTGGTGGCGCAGAGGGTCAGCGGCCCTTCGGGCTGCGGGCCTGGCCATGGCGCGCGAGCCGGCGGGCGCGAGTGGTCCACGCCTGCGAAAGTGATAGCCGTCCCCGTCGCGGCGGCAGGCCAAGCCGAAGCGCGGACGAGAGAAGGCGCCTGCGCGCGCAGAGCCACGAACCGGCCGGCAGAGGCAAGAGGGCCGGAACGGGCGCGGAAGAGAGGAGGAGGAGAGGAGAGGTGGCCGGGCAGCTCGGCAGCACCGGCCAGCCAAGAAGAGGCAAGCGACCTGCACCCTCGGGGCCCCGAGGAAGCCCCCCGGGCCCCCTTCCCGCGGCCCTCCATCCCCCCACTCCTCTTACCTCCCCCCTGACCCCCCCTTCCCCCGGCGGCACTCCCGACGGACTCGTCCCGCGATACACCCCGGGTGCACAGAAGCAGCGCCCTGTGACCAGGGGCGGAGACTACGAAGAAGCGCCCGCACACCGAGCCCTCGTGCCCTTCCCTGGCAGGTCGTCCCGAGGCCCCGCCGCGCTCAGGCGCACGTGTGCTGAGAAAACGGCTGCTACGACGACGACGACGACGACGACGACGACGACGACGACGACGACGACGACGAGGATGAGGACGACGAGGAGGACCAGGACGACGAAGAAAGCACTGGGACAAACGGGGATCTCAGAAATCGGGAGGCTCCGGAGGACTCATCGGGCGCCGCGGCCGCTCCAGAGTGCTGCAGAGCGCTCTGAGAGCGTTCCGGAACGCTCTGGAACGTCTCACCCCATCCTGGGCCCGCCCGAGCTGCAGCGATGCAGCACGTGGCCGAGTCCGAAAACCCTTCATCGAATCATGTTGACTTCCGACTCTTTGCTGCTGCCGCTGGAGCGCATTTTTTCACCGATTCGCGATCACGGTCATCACAAGGGATACTCCCCATCCCCCCCACCCATCTGGCAACGTCACGGTTCGCGCTGGCGCCGTTTGGGAATGCCCAGGAATAGCTAATGATAATAATAATAATATTAATAATAATAATAATAATAATAATAATAATAATAATGTCCAGACGGCGCAGGCGCGAATCGAGCCGTTACCTGCCCCCTCGCCCCCCCCGCAGCGGCCGTTATCGCAAGGGGGGGGGGGAAACTCAAACCCCCGACGTCGTGATTTTTTCACGACGTCGACCCCCCGAGGTCTCGACCCCTTCCCCAGGACCGGCGTTTCATCCTGAGTTGTTTTGTCGACGGTCCCCAGGCCCGGCAGGGGCCCCTGGAGGCCGAAGATGGCGAAAACCCTCCCGTCGTGATTTTTACATGACCGAAGGGAGTCTGGGATCGCCAGGGGATTCAAACAAAAAAAAAAAAGCACGAGCCCCTGCCTTCCGCTGGCGGGTCCGCCGCCATTTTACTTCCGCTGGCCTTCCGCCGGTCGTGTGCTTGTTCGTGGCCGTGGCAGTCAGGATCTACTCCGACGCTCAGGGGCCGGCTTGATGTGAATGCGTCGCGTGCAGCGGAGTACTTTCTGTGCCGCTGTTTCTCCTCCGCCAGCGAAGTGACGGCCAGCATTTACTTGCAAATCCGCCGGCCTTCCGCCGGGAGGCGAGACGCGCCGAGGCCCCGGCCCCGCGCCGAGAGCGCCCTGCACGCGTCCAGAGGACCGACCCGCACCCCTGAGACGCACCCTCCCAGGGTGCAACTCGCGAGGCCCCAGCCAGGCCCAGCGATCCGACGCTCCAAAAAAAGTGGGGCCGGCGGTTTTTGTGGCCGCTTTCGGCGGGAGCGTCAAAAAACGACGACGAAACCAGCCCTAGGGAAAGTGGTCCAGACCTCCAGGGCCCACGCATCGAAAAACTTGGAGCGGCTGGATGCCTGGGCAACTGGGCGCAGGCGGGGCGGGGAGGTTCGCCTGCCGTACCCGCGGAAATCGCCCTGCACGGCCGCGTCGAGGGCCCAGATCTTCCGGCAGGAGCAGCGCTGGCACGCCCTGAAGGCCCGCACCAGCTTCGCGAGCACGAGGGTGCACGAGAGCACCGGCCCGGTCCACACGAGGCCCCTGGCTCGCGTGCTGGAGCAGCCGAGGCGAGGCCGATGGTGATAGAGGCGGGTAAGGAGAAGGATCTGCCGCACGCAGCAGTGACCCTGGGTGAGAGTGCCCCCCAGGCCCCCTCGGGTCATGCAAAAATCACCACGGGAGGTGGTTCGCCATGTTCGGCCTCCTGGGGCCCTTGCTGGGCCTCGAGACCGTCAAAAAGCAACTCGGGGTTAAAAGCCGTTCCCGGGGAATGGGTCGAGACTTCCGGGGACAGCGCACTGAAAAGATCAAGATATCGCATGCCTGGGAAGTGAACATGGGCACGGGTGGCCATCGGCGCGCGGTTTCAGGCGGCCGCGGGGGAGGAGCGGCCGAATCCAGGCGTGCAGGCAAGCGCTGGGGGGGGGGGACAACTTTGGGCCAGTACCAAAACTCACTCCAGCGAATGGTAACTCTTGCGCGTAGCCAGAGGGAAGCAGCGGAAGCGGAAAAGGAGGAGGAGGACAAGGAGGAGGACAAGGAGGACAAGGAGGAGGACGAAGAGGAGGACCAGGAGAAAGACAAGGAGGAGGGAGGAGGACAAGGAGGATGGGGGGGGACAAGGAGTAGCCAGAGGGAGGAGGACAAGGGAGGACAAGGAGCGCACGTAACCTGAGATGGTTCGTGGTGACCTGGGCACTAGACGCGCATGGCGGCGAGTGCGGCGGCTCGGATTTCGTAGTGGTATGGCGGCGTCGGTAGCCGACGGCGCGAGGAAAGGTCAGCCTTCCGCTTGTGATATATGTGAAAGCTGAGGACAGTGATGTGATGGCAGCGCAGACGAGGATACTCAGCCTCTGGATCGGGCACAGCTCCGAGACCCAGACGAGTGAGAGGGGAGACGGGAAGAGACCCTCGAGGAAGAGCGAGGAGGTGCAAGAGACGAGGACACACGAGGTAGTGGGGGAACTCATCTGGGTCGGAGCAGCCGAACAGGCAGGAGCATACTGGGGCGCTGGGAAGCCTGGAGGACGTCGTCCAGGCCCCTGCAAGTGTCTTTACATGGGCCCAGGCCCAGGACGGTAGCGCGCGACTGAGAATAGCGCGGAGGGCCTCCCAGCGCCTCTGCAGGTCTGGCTGGGCAGGAACGGAGTCACGCGGGACCCATTCGGGGAGACGGCGACGGAGGAAAGAGGGAAGGGAATCAGGGAACAGGGACGACGAGAGGAGACGGGAGAGGACACGTCGGGGGCGTGGGCGGCGAGCGTCCTGCGCCGCTGTCGCGAGCTCGGCGGCGGCTGCCGCCGCGGCGGTGCGCCAGGCCACAGCATCCACTTTCGGTGGCGGGGCCGTCGATGCACACGAGGACTCTAAGAACTCGGCAATCGCTGTCGCGCGAACCCAGCATTTCGGGGAGGATCGCCTTCTCCCGAGGTCATGGAGCGCGCTGTGCAGTTGGGCATGAGCCCGCAGAGGTGCCCCCCAACCTCGCGGCCCAGAGCGAGGGAGGGCAAGCATGGCCGTCCGCCACGCCGACGCAGCAGCGAGAACACAGGCAGATCGTGGGACAGCAGACGGGAGCCAAGAGCTGATGCTGAGGAGCTCGCAGAGGCCGAAGGAGTTGGGAGGGAGACGGAGGAGGCGGTGAAGGACGCGACGCTCCGACCGGAGGAGGGACGGGGGCAGAGGGAAGAGCTGACAGACATAGCTAAGGACAGGGAAGAAGCAGACATTATAGAGCCTACAGCTGGCCTCCGCTGGGGAGCGGGATGGAGCAGTCTCTATGGTGCGGGCACGCCATTTCTGGGACGGTGCGGCCCACAGCCGCTCGAGGGAGGCGCCAGGGCCAAACTCAATGCCCAAGAAGGTTGTGTGGCCGCGCACGTGGAACTCAAACCACTGCGGGACAAGCTCTGCAATCAGGGTTTGAAAGTTTGTCTCCACGGCTGGGACACACGATTCCGCCAAGGGAACGACACAACACTTTTCGGGCTGAAGTGTGAGATTCGCTAGAGTGCGGGCGGCGTCGAAGGGGGGGCCAGGGTGGGGAGGAGCGAGATCGAAGAAAGGGCGAGCCCCACATCGCCCGCCGTCGCTCCACATTCAGGGTAGAGCCCAGGACACAAGCTGACAGGCTGAGGGCACATATCACGGGCAGACGGGGAAGCGATTTGGGCCTCCAAGTGGCGCAGAAAGGGGTCCATGCACAGGGCCCATATGGCGCCAGAGAGGGGGCAGCCTTGGGCGACCCCTGAGGAGACCACAAAGAGCGGGAGCCTGGCGGAGCCGCATCGGGCATGGGCGAGAGCCCCTGAGTAAAGGGCAGAAGTCACATTCAGAAAACCCGTCGGGATGCGATGTCTCTCGAGCACTCGGTGGAGAAACGCCTGGGAGAGAGAGGGGGAAGCAGCACGGAGGTCGAAGGAGACAAAGGCAGGGGAGAGGTCGGGGCGATGCCCCGCCGCCCGAGCGATCGCATCCTGGCGGACAATGTGGCCGAGAAAATTGCGGCCACGAATAAAGCCTTGCTGAGCAGAGTGCGCACGGCGGGCAGTCAGATAACCTAGCTGGATGTTCGTCACCGACGCCACCGCCTTCGCATCAGCGTTCTTCAGGCTCAAAGGGCGGAGGCGGCCAGGCGCCCTGACCACGTCGAAAGCGTCAGACGGCTCCGAACCCTTGGGAATGAAGGCCATGTCCGCATAGTTGAACCCCAGAGGAGCACCTCCACCCCCGAAGAGACGCAGCATCAGGGAGTGAAGGGATTCGGATAGTCGGTTGTCTGCCATCCAAGCTTTGGCCACCAGGCGGTCGGGGCCAGGCGCCGAGGGCCGCGCGCGTCGAAAAGGCAGCGCGGAGAGCGTCAGCAGAGGGAACATGCCGAGAAGGCGCCTCGTAGTGGGGGAGGTGCATGTCCAGGTAGCGGCCGACCGAGTCCATGTCCACGGGCTGGTCGGTGAAGTGGGGCTTCCAATATGAGCGCAGGGCGTCAAACACGCGAACTGGGCCCCGCTCGATGGAAGCACAATGGCCGTTGCCCTCCAGGCAAACTCCAGCAATGACCAAACGTCGGCGAAAGGGCGCCCAGAGCATGGCCCTGCGCTGCGCGGCCCACTGGAGCTTCAGCAGCTGCCACTTGTCGGGCCCCTCAGCACCAGGTCTAAGGCGAGCTCCCTCTCGGAGCCGAGCAGCGGCAGCAGCCCGCTGTCGCTCGCGCCATGCCGCATGCAGCAGGCGACAGTCGCTATCGAAGCCCTCAGGGGCGAGAAGGGAGACCGACTCGTCAGGGCAGAGCGCCAGGTGCTTCTCGCCCAGAGACGTCGTTTGCCTCAGACGGCGTGCGAGGTGGGCGTCTTGACGCCAAACAGCACGAACGATGGCACGGGCACGCATGGAGAGCCTTCTGCCGCCCTCCGCATCCTCGCTGTGGTCGCCGATCGGGAGGGCCTGGATCTCATTCCTGGTCAGGCGCGCCGCCTCGGCCATGATATCCTTAACGAGGGACCACCGCGGGGCAACGTCCAAGGAGTCCAGGTCGGCAACGTCCAGGAGGGTCTCCACGTGCTTCACATACCGATGGGGAGCTGAAGATGTTCGGCGGGATGGACTGCTCGGTGATCTCTGAGGGCAATCCAGCCCAGATCCTCAGCTGGATAATGGCGTGGTCGCTGAGGCCCCAGTCCGCCAGCGCCGCGGCCTCCTGCCAAATCTCAAACGAGATCGCCGCGTTCAAGATGGAGTGCGACTTGAGAGAGACGAAGGCGCGATCAATAAAGGAACAAGTCTGGTACTGCTTGGAGTAGTGCGTGGGCAACTCACATGTCACCTCAGCAAGGGCTTGCTGAAAGAGCGCTCGCAAGAACCCTTGCCCCTGGTTGCCGCGGTGCCACACGGTGCGCCTGTTACCCGCCCTATGCGCACAGCGTCTTTCCGAATCTGGTGACGACGAGGAAGAGGAGCGGGCACCGCTGCCAATCTGAGAAGGGGCCAAGGGGAGACCGCGGCGGGGTCGGCGCTGGGAGACTTGCAGTGCGCAACGGCGGGCCTCTCCAGGGAGAGGGGCTCCGGATCGGCGACGTTGAAGTCGCCGATGGCAACGAAGATACGGTGGCGTTCGTCAGCTTGCGCCCAGCGGGCGCCCTCCATCCAGCTGCGTCTGATGGCGCCGAAGGAGGACTGCGGAATGTCATGATTGTGGATATTGAGGAGGCGGATGTGCTCGCTGGTGTTCCCGTTGGAGATGGAGAGCTCAGCAACACGACCAGGCACCAGCGTCGACATCTTGATGGTAGGGAGCAGACCCTGGTCCGGCGAGCGCAGCTCGGCCTCAGAGAACCACGGTACCAGGAAGGCGAGGCCACCCGTGCCAGGGTTCGCACCAGCGGCGAAGTAGGTGCGGTAGTGGCGCGGTAGCTGGTCGATCAGGGTCCTGAGCTGGATCTCTGAGCCTTGAACATCCTGGACGACGATGAGGTTGCGGAGCTTCATCAGCTGGGCAAGGCGGGCCAGCTTGGCCTTGCGCTTGTGGGCACGGTGGCAGAGGAGACCGTTGGCGTTCCAGGACGCAATGCAAAGCCCCCTGCTGGCGATCGAGTCAGCGCCTCGGGCGGGGGCTAGAACCCAAGGCAGCCAGCGAGGGCTAGGAGCAATACCAGCTGGACGTGTCCACCTCGGCGGTGGCAGCGGTGGCCTGGTTGAAGTGTTCGACGATGGTGCGGCGGTCGCGCTCGGAGATGAACTGCGCGGAGCCAGGGTGCCAGTAGATCTTGGGCGACTCGTGGAAGCCCTGGGGGACAACCTCGATGATCGGCACGGCGTTGGCGCTGATGATGCCCTTGGGCCTGATGGCGGTCCAGTCCAGCGGCTTGTTCGCGGGGTGGCTCCAGTCCTGGGTGAGGATGTTGAGGAGGCGCTTTGCGTGCATCTCGCGACGGATCTGACGCGGGGCTTTGTCAGCGCCCACGTGGAGGGTGACACGCCGCCCGTCTGGGGTCTCCACAGCGAAGGCGCGCCATCCCCCACCAGGAAGCCGCAAGGCAGGGGCCAGAGCCATGGCGCGAGGGGCACCGGTGCCACCGTCGCCCTTGACATGGACGAAGAAGCGCTTGGCGGGGACGGCTCCGCCGACCACCTCAATGAACTCCGAGCGGACCTTCGCAGCTGTGATCCAATCTCCGATGGCAGCCCGAACAGCAGGGCCTGCGACCATGCTCTGGCAGTTGGCGGTGAAGAGGAGCGGGTCGGCCTCGCGGTCGTACTCGGCAAGCTTGGCGAGGTCGGCGGCTCCAAGCTGGCGCTCGGCAGTGGCGAGGCTAGACTCGTTGACCTGTTCACGCAGTCTGGCATAGTCGCGCCCCATCTCCTGCTGCCTGCACTTGATCTGGTGGACGTCGTTGGACTGCGCCGCCAGGCTCTTGGCGAGCGGGTCGATGAAGTGGGCCTTCTCCTGCACCAGGGCAGTCTGGGTGGCGGCCATCGACGTCTTGCAGAGCCTGTCGATGTCGGCGACCGTGGAGTCCATGCGCTGTTGAACAAAGCGAAGAAGGTGCTGTAGAAAGTCACTTCCAGAGGACGCTGCGCCCATGCTGTCGGCGGGCAGGGTCGCGCCATCGCCCACGGAGGCAGGCGCAGCAGCGGGCAGGACAGGGGTGGCAGTGCCAAAAACAGGGGTGCAGGCTGCACCAGCTGCACTGGCCTGGCTGGGGAAGGTGGACATGATTTCCATTGCGGCGGCGTCCTGGCTAGTGAGGAGGGGCTGAGCTTGAGCGGCCCAGGGATCACGAACTTGAAGGGCATCGGTGGGAGCGTCAGGTGCCAGTTGGGCAGCCCACTGCGGCGGCGCAGCCAAGCCTGTGTCACGTCTTGGACGCTCACGGCGGTGCTCACGCGAAGGCTCTTCACGGGGAGGTCGGCGGCGTGCTGCACGATCCTCAGGGGCGACGCCAGCTCCTCCGCTGGTGCCAGCTCGTCGGAGGCGACGACGGGCCGTGCGTTCACCCCCGCTGCGGCTGTTTGAGTCACATCGGCCAGGACCGCAATCGCTAGAGCCAGAATCGTCAGAGCCCATGCAGTAGAAGAATACTGTCGTAGTGGCGTGCGGGATGGAGCACGAGTATGGATGCGGAGCTCTGCTCCAAAAACGGACGGACATGGATGCTCCGCACAGGAGCTCACTGAATGGGGGACTGTCCAGCACTTGTGCCGCGGGCCGCACTGACAGAACCCCCGAGAAGAAGCTGACCTGTCCAGCTGACTCGACATATGGATTACTTGAGCCAAAATGGTTTGAGCCAAAATGGCTACAGCCAAAATGGCTACGGAAAGGGAGGACAAGGAGGAGGAGGAGGAGGAGGAGGAGGAGGAGGAGGAGAAGGAGGAGGAGGAGGAGGAGGGCGTGCACGGGAAGGCCCGTCCTTGTATGCTGCATTGACTTCCTCTGTCCACTCCTCCGTCCGGCGGGGGCACCCGCGAGGGGAGGCCTGGGCACCATCGGCAAGAGGGCCTGGCGGTTTGGAGTTCCTGCGGCTCCAAGACAGACCACTTCCTGGACGCACTTGCGAAAAAAACGCTTCGGGATCCTTGCCTGCGGGCGGGCCGTGAGCAGATAACCCATATACTCCTCGGACTCTGTGCAGACGGCCCGACACCGAGCAGACTGCTTAGGCACTCGTGAACGAGACTGGCTCTAAGGAGTATCTTTAACGAGCCGATCGTGAAAGCTCGGGACTGACTCGGGACATCTCAACATGAACCTGCCACTGCTCCTCCCCCCCTTTCCGCTTTTCGCCGCCTCCATCTCCCCCCCCCCCCCCCCCCCGTACAGCGCCCCCAAACCTTAAAGGACCACCCACTTCCCCCACCATCCTCCCTGCGTCCTTGTCCTTGTCCTTATCCTTGTCCTCCTCCTCATCCTCATCCTCCTCCTCCTCCTCCTCCTCCTCCTCCTCCTCCTCCTCCTCCTCCTCCTCCTCCTCCTCCTCCTCCTCCTGTTCCTCTCCGTCTCCTCCTCCATCCGTTCTTATCCTGACCCCCCCTCCTCCCCCCTCCCCGCTCCGCTTCCTGTTGGACTAAGAGGAGGCGTGGAGAGAAAAAGGAGGATGGCCCTCTGGAGGTACAGCTTGTCATAGCGGGGCGGCACGAAGAGGCAGGGAGGAGGAGGAGGAGGAGGAGGAGGAGGAGGAGGAGGAGGAGGACCCTCGGGTGGTACAGCGTGTCGTTTGCCACGACGCGGCGGCCAAAAAATGTGACCCGGAAGAGAAGGGGAGGAAGGAGGAAGGAGGAGGAGAGGAGAGGAGGAGGAGGAGGAGGGAGGAGGAGGGAGGAGGAGGAGGAGGAGGAGGAGGAGGAGGAGGAGGAGGATTCTCCCGCTCGCGCGCTAGCGAGCTGTCTCCGAGCGCGGCCGCGGCTCGCGCGCGCGGGGCGGCCCAAAATGGGCAGGCCCGTCCCGCGCGCTCGTGCCGGGGCGCCGCGCGTCAGGCGGGGGAGACCGCCTGCTCGCCGACGACGGCGAGGCAGCGCCCATCAGCCTTAGATTGGGAGAGGAGGGAGGGGGGCAGAGAAGCTGCGGAGACAGCAGGAGCTTGCTCACAGAGAATAGAAGAGGCATTCTCCCGCTCGCGCGCTAGCGAGCTGTCTCCGAGCGCGGCCGCGGCTCGCGCGCGCGGGGCGGCCCAAAATGGGCAGGCCCGTCCCGCGCGCTCGTGCCGGGGCGCCGCGCGTCAGGCGGGGGAGACCGCCTGCTCGCCGACGACGGCGAGGCAGCCATACCCGTGCTCAAGGACCTTGCGAAGTGACAAGGTTTCGGCGGGCGGCCGCAAGTAGGGCAGGCCAAGCGGCGGGGCCGACTTGGAGAAATGAAGCGACAAGGCGGTCGCTGGCGGTGGCGAAGAACAGGATCCGCGCCCGTGCGGGCTCGGGCAGCGCAGCAAGAACTGTGGAAGCGGCGGCGGCTTGCAGGTAGCGCTCAGCACTGGAAGCCTGACGCCAACGCCCCCGCCAGAAGACGCGAGGGACGTCTTCCGTAGCGATATAGAAGTCTGTTGCGCCAGAGCCCCGCAGACATGCGGGCGTCAGGTTGAGCCCCTGACCCGCTTTGGCAAGAGGGACGCCCAGGGCCGAAAGCAAATGATTCCACCGAGTACGGAAGCCGCTCGCACCGAAAGGGGCGAGAGGATCGGTGGAAGCCAACCGCCCAAACACTTGATTCAGAATCTTCACCGTGCCCCGATCGGAGCAGCGAGCATGCTGCGTCGGGTACGTTCTCCTGGTCTTGGGAACAAGAATCGAAAGAAAAGCATCCCCTTCAACTTCGAGGCGGTCGCAAGGAAGCGACAAGTCACAGCGGCGTGACGCCAGCAGCTCGCCAGGCCTGAGGAACATCGTAAAGCCCATGAGCAGCAAGGCCGCCATCACAGGCCAGTCCCAGGCGAAACAGAGACCGACCATAGCGCGCAGCAGAGCGCGAGGTAAGGGCGGGCGGAGCTTTGGCGGCTCCGCGAGCTTCCATTGTTTCGCTACGTCCCAAGCTTCTGTTAGAAAGGCCTTCCAATGCGGATGAGCGCTCTGGATTCCCAAGATGGCATGAACCAGAATATAATGAGGGAAACCTGCATCATGAAGCCACACGCCGAAGGTCGCGAGGAAGCGGGCGAGAAGTAGCCCGCTACGGTAAAGAGTGGCGGGCGGCACGCCAGTGTGTTCTGCTAACCACAGTTCGAACGCATCAATCGATCTCGAGCGACGATCGAGATACGCGGAGGTGAGGTGAGAATCGCGCACGAAGGGAGTGCGCGGAGGGCGAGCGGGCGCAGAAGGCGCAGCCCGACTAAGCCCTTGGCCTGCGGTCGGCGCCGCGGCTCCCAGAGAGATGCAGAGGCCGCAGACGCACCACAGGATGAGCGCAGGGCGGCCAGGGCTGGGAGAGCTGATCAGCGTGGCGGCCCTCCTGCTCCTGGACGCGTAGAAGGGCGGAACGAGGGTGTCCCGCCCGTCGGTCTCGAACCCCGACGCCTCCGCCAGCATCGCCCGCGCCGAGGTGAAGGATCCGCCCATGTTACGGTGAGCACGGCGAGCCCCTGCTTCGATGTCGGCGGGCAGAGCGCCCCCTCCCTCGAGGGTCGCCCAGTCAAAGGGCGGGCGCGGCTCGGCGCGCGCAGCTGCGGCCGATTCGGCGAGCTCGGAACGAGCTGCCGAGGACGTGAGGCCCGAATGATGTGGAACGGGCACCACCTCCGCGAACGCGTCGAGGATCTCGGACGGAGGGGAATGAGATCCCCACAGCGCTGCTGGGATGGCGCCGTGACCGTCCTGCACGTGGTACAGAAGGTCGAAAAGGCAGGCCAACTTGCCCGCGCGCCTCCTGTGCTCGATCTTTGAGCCGAGCCCGATGCCACGGATGGCGCCCGCCCCCATGGCTTGGAGGTCAGCGCCCGCGGGGATAGCCTCGGGCTCGACGGCGGCCACGTAAGGATGCAACCACGAGGCTTCGTCGATCGGCTCGGCGCCGCCTGTCTGAAACAGGCGCTTATAGGCGTGCAAGGCCTGCAGGAGGCAGTGCAGGTCATCTCTGCCTTCGGGCTCGGCGGCCCCTGCGGGTGCGAAAGACCTCAGCCACGACGCCGCGCTCTGGAAGGCAGCTTGCCAGGCGGGTCCCCACCTCACCACTGTGACCTTCTCACCGCCGAGGTTGAGACGCCACGCTAGGGCGGTGGCGGCCCCTGGAGGCAAGGGCTGCTCAACGGCCGCGGAGGCCGTGCGCCGCGCTGCGAAGGCTGCAGCCGCGGCGCTCCCAGCGTCGCCGCTGTGGGAGCCGCTGGGATGCAGCTCGTGCCCTGAATCTCGGCCAGGCGCGGGGCCGCTCGAAGACCCCCTTTCCTCGGCGGCACGCCCTCCGCCCTGCGGGGCCGCAACAGCATCGCTGGAGGAGCGCGTGCCTACCGAAGACGGAGGGGCCTGAGCAGCGGAGTCCGCGCGGGAGCTGCCTGCGTGGGCGTCGCCCGAGCTCGCATCATGGCGGGACGTGGCTGGCCGCTGCGCAGTAGCGGGGCTCGGGCGCCGCTTCGGAGCGACTCGAGGGGAGCGCACCTCGCGACGCCGAGGCGACGTCGCCTGACGCGAAGGCGCGCGAGAGGAGCCGCGCGCGACGGCCCGACTAAGCCCCTGGCCTGCGGTCGACGCGCGGGATCGCGACGCCGCACGCCCACCAGAGTGGTGAGGGGGCGGCGGCGGCGGCGGGGGCACGGGCCGCGGAGTCTCGGAGCCTAGACGCGCGCCGCGGCCCCGAGAGCGACTGCGAGCCGAGGCCCGAGCGGCGGGCGGAGAGGCCCCCGAGCGGCGAGGGAAAGCCGCCTGCAGGCGGCGGAGGACCTCGGGGTTCAGGCCCGCCACGACGCGCTCGAGGTCCATCGAGGAGTCTGCGAGGGCACTCAGCACGACGTCCTCGAGCTCCGTCGGAGAGTCCTCGTCGCACGCGGGCTCCGCTCTCGAGCGGCTGCGAACGCTCGCGGGCGGGGACCCGTCAGGAGTGTGCGGGCCCTCCGATGCCTCCCCCGCAGGCGGCTCCGACGGCTCCTCGGGCGAGATCGGGCCGTCGACGGGAGGCGACGAGCAGCCCCCCGAGGGAGAGGTGCGGTCGGTCCCGTACGGGTTTGGAGACCGCGTACGGCTGCGGGCAGGGCTGCGGCTCCGCGGTGGGGAGCCCACTCCCGCGGCGGAGCTGGGGCGTGCCGCGCCTGCCCAGCGGCGCGCATTGGCAGTGCGACGCGCCCTGCGGCCAGGCGCCGTGGCGGCCCCCCCCTCAGGGGCGGGGAGCGCCGCCATCGAAGCCCGCCGCTGCCTGGCGGCGCGCCTGGTGCGCGCGGCGCCCGTGCGCGAGGCGGAGTGCGGCGCGTGACCACCGCGGTTGGGCTGGTCCTCGACCGCTTCATCCCGCGGGCCCAGGCGGGCGCGGACCGCGCGCCGCTCACGACGGCTGAAGCTGGACGCAGGGTCGTCGGCGGGCCTTGCCAAGGCGCGCGGGTCCTCAGCCTCCACCTCGGCCAAGGAGCGGCCAGTGGACGACGCGGGTGCGTCCCCAGCACGAGCGGCACGTTCTGCGATGGCGAGGCCCGTCGAGACCTCAGCGTTGTGCAGGACGGCGCGCAAGGTCTTGCGCCAATCCCGACCCAGCTGGACGGGAGCAGTGCGCGGCAAGCCCGCGGCCTCTCGACTGGCGGCCTCGCGCACGCGTCGGAAGTAGGCGCGATCGGCCATCCCTTCCGCGAGCTCGGCACGAGCGACGGCACGCTCTCCTTCGCCGCGTGCAGGAGCCTGCACCGTGCGCCTGGTGGCGTCGGCACGCGCGGTGCGGAGTGCGTCGAGCTCCACGCGGCCGCGCGACACGGCGGAGACGAGGGTGGCATCCGACTCAGCCGCCCGCGTCGCGAGGGCAGACGAAACCCCGCCCCTCGGGAGAGGCGCGCCCGAGGCGGGGAGGGCAGCCCGAGGGGCCAGCTCGGCGCTCGCAAGGGCGACCCGCGAGGAGACCGCCTCTTCGAGCGCCTGAAGGGCCATGGTCGACCCTGGAGCCAGCTTGCCCTTGCGGGCGCCCTTTCCTGCCGCCTTGGCCCGGGCGTAGGCGCGGGCGGCAGGACCGTCGCCGCCCGTGCTAGGAACATCGGGCGGCGCGGCGGCCTGCGAGACGGCCTGGAGCAACACTGACTTGGCGTCACAGAGCTGCTTCCACTTCAGCGCGCGGGCTGCTCGCTCGTCGGCGCCCAGGTGCGCGGGAGTCCTGTCTGGATGGTAGACTAGGGACTGGCGCCTGAAGGCGGCCTCAATTGTGCCGCGCGAGGCCCCGTCCACTACGCCAAGCAGTTGGCGAGAGGCGCTCACCCTGGCCGCTCGCTGGAAGGTGCGGGGGGTAGCTGCAGAGGCCCCCTTTGGCGCTTCCCGCGAGCCGACGCGCGACGAGCCCACCCCGATAGCAGGCGGAGGGGCCGCCGCGGCCTTGGAGCGGAGGGCCAGTGGCGGAGCACGCTTGGCGGCCTGGGGAGCCGATCCTGCGCTGGCGGCGCCAGGGTCGGGGCCGGGCGAGCCGCCCTCCGCGGAGGCAGACGCTTTTGGCGTGGCGTCTGCCGAGGACGCGAGAGGCCGTTCGCTGTCAGCGAAGAGCGCGTTGCGAGGCCCGCGACGCTCTCCGCTGGCGAGAGCAGCTTCAATGCTGCTCTCGGCGGCGCCCGAGGGGTCAGGTGCCTCCCCCTGGGCGCCGTCGCTGGCGGCGTCGGCGGTCATCCCCGCGCCCTCCGAGGGGGGGGGGGCGGCCGCCCAGCGGTGGCTGAGCAGCCCCTCGGGGCCTCGAGCCACAAGCTGCGCAACAAATCGGCCCCAGAGACAAGTAGGGAATGACGAGCGGGAGTCGGCGTACGCAATGCAATCAAAGCGAGTAAATTCTCCTCTCTCTGCTTCAACTAACCAGGCGGGAGGGTCACGGGACGGGGGCCTCACCGCACGGTTCCGCGTGGGGTCGTCGGCCCTGTGCACGTCCGTAGGCACGTACATGCCTCCCATATATAAACCTCCTCCTATCACATAGGGCAAAGTGGTCGAAAGAACGTGAGATAGACCAGGAGAGCTACTGCGCCCGTGAGCGGTCGCGCCCAAAGCCACTTTTGAATCCAAGAGAACGGGGATACGAGAGTCAGGGAGGCGAATACAGCAGTACTTGCACAAGCTCTTATACACCGTTGTCTCAAGGATATTGATGTGACGGGGCATGCGAAACTCCCATTTGTACGCGAGCCGAAAGCGCAGCGCCTCTGATAGCTCGGTGACCCAACGCGGCGCGACGGGGGGCTCAATAGACGGGAGCCCCAGGTCGCGATGCAGTTGGGTGAGCTCAGGGCCCAAGGGCACGCCGCGGCTGAGTACGGCGAGGAGGCTCCGATTGTGCAGGATCGTGTGCCACCCCCCGTGCTCCGATCTGCGCCACAGCTCGGCGGAGAGCTGCGGGCTGATAGGAGCGCGGACAACGCCCCCCCAGCCGAGAGACGCGTCCGTACCGAACACCTCGGGGCAAGGCTGCGCCCGAAGGTCGGTTATAGCCGTAAAGGCTAAAAAGGTGCAGGCCAAAAGCTCGTCGCGAACAGAAGGAGGCAAGTCGTATTCAATGCCCTCCTCGGTCGCCAGGCGCGACAGGAAGTTGTAGACGTGCGTGAAAATGGCGAGCATCGGACGGCGATAGAGGAACACCTGGACCCAGCAGCCCACAAGAGAGGCTAACAGGGAGCGTGTGGTGATGCCGAGGTAGATTTGGATCAGGGTCAGCCTGCACAAGGCCACCGTCCGCACTAAGGGAGCGCAGACGATGCCTATGCGCCCTTCCACCTCGGCGCCCACCACCACCTTGTGCGTTTCGCCGCGCGCGCGCTTGCCTGGATGCTGAATCAGGCCCACGCGCGGGTAGCCTGCATCGCAGGCGGCGAAGACCTCACGATCACGACGACAGGGGTCGTCGGGGCGAGGAGCGGAGCCATGCCACGAGAGCTTCTGAAAACCTGTATGGTCATCAATATTCAGCATCTCGACAAACGGGCCCCGCGGGAAGGGCGAGCGGTGGACAACCTGCTCGTGAGGCCGCAAGGCCCCGAAGCTGTGCAAGACGCCTTCATGTGCAGAGTTGGCAATCTCCACCGCCATGTTGTCGCCCATCGCTAGAGCATTGAGGCAAGGCGCGACGTCCACACCTTCGAGCTCGGGGCGCCAGGCTCGAAAGGCCTTGAAGCGGGATGATGGCAGACGAACGCGAAGGGCGTTACGCCTGGCGCGCGCGGGAGGAACGCGGAAAGTGTAGTAAAACTCCCGTAGGTCGTCGCAAGAAACTGCCAGCCACTCCCCAGGCGCCAGACCCAAACGGCACAGCAGGAAACCCTGGCCAAGGCGCTGGGTGCTGGATGAGATTGAGGCACAGCGGCTGTTCACGACCGTTGGGTTCAGGATCAGCCTGTCGTAGTCGCTGTCCTTCGGTACCCTGAAAGCTCCGCAGGCTTCATCCCAGGCGAGGTCCGAAGCAGGAGTCAGGTACAGGGCGCCGCAGGCATCCCACTTCTGGAGCAGGGCCCACAGCTCGGCGCGGTCCATATGGACACGCGCCCCCTTTTGGCCAGCAGGCCACTCTGACGCCGGGAGCCGCATCTCCTCTGGATTGATGAACGCTTCGCGGACTCGAGCGTCAGAGAGAAATGGAATGGGATCAAACACTGGCGAATAATCCCACTTAATGCGAGACGCCCTGACTTTTAAATCGAAGGGCTCGACCTGGGTGGAGTCCCAAGCCGCCGCAGACGCCAGCGAACCAGGCACGGAAGGAGCGCTGGTCGGGCAGTGCCGCATGGGGGCGGGCACGGAAGAAGAGGAGGTGAAGGAGGCCTCCAAAGCTGCAACATGGGTGGCCAGGCCATGGAGCGAGACCTCAGTAGAGTCGAACTTGGCGAAGGCTCGACCTAAGTCGCTCTTGCCACCACGGGCGAGGCGAACTGCGATCCGACACAACCGTTCGATACGGGTGCGGACGCCCTCCTGGCAGGGCGAGACCGTGGCACGGACGCGAGCCTCGGCGGGAGCGAGGCTAGGATGACCCAAAGTGAGCCAGTTCAACGCAATAACAGAATACTGCGCGAGCGTCCGCGCCGCGCGCCGCAATCTCCAGCGCTCCCTGCGCCTCGCCGACAAGCCGTCAGGCGGGGGACCAAGAGGTGGAGCAGGCGGGCACGGCCAAGGATCGCGGGGAGGCGGCCCCAAAAGGTACGGGTCGTCCCGGTCCATTGCACGCATAGATGAGCGGGAGAAAGATCCAAGAGAACATCGAGCACCCATCCCAACCTGGGACAGCGCTGCCGCCCAGTGGGTGATATCAATGTTCGCACCTGGAAACAGGCGCAGCAAGGCAGACAAGTCAGCGACAAATGGCGCGACGTTGGCAAGAGCAGCAGGGGTGCTTGAAGGAGAACAAGCACCAGCAAGAACACCAACCTCAGGGGCTGCAGGCCCCATGGGGGGAGCGCTCGACTGAGGCAGGTGACGGCCAAAATGGCCGAATGGATCCGAGGGGCGGTTCGGAGCAGAGCGAGGGGCGTGGTGGCGGAACGTACTCCTCCCTGCGGGGCCGCAACAGCATCGCTGGAGGAGCGCATTCCTACCCTCACGCCCTCGCTGCGCCCAAACACGCCTAGCAGCCATAGCAGCGTCGGTGCAGACTGTCTGCGGCGGCGTACCTCGGCCACGCGAAGGCCCCCCCTCCAAGAAGGCGGGCGCCAAGGGCATCTTCAGTCCTTCTTGGGCACCGCCTTCGGGGCCTTGGGAGCACCCTGAGATTTGAAGGGGGGCTTTGAGACCTTGGGCTGCTTGGGCTGATGAGGTGGATGCTTGGGGAGCGCGACGGCGCGCTCGGCGTCGAGGCGCGCCCGAAATGCTTGCAGCTCCTTCATGTATTCGCCCTGCGCCGACAGCCAGCGAGGATCCACTAGGGGTGAAAACGGGGTCTGGGCCTCGCGCTCCGTGTGACGACTGGTCACGCGACACGGGGGAGGCTCCAGCCCCGTGAGGAACCAAGCGGCCTCGAGGTAGCCGCGGTCCCCCGCCAACTGGTCGATGAACATGCACTGGCAAGTCAGCAAGGTCTGGACCCTCTCGGGGTTGCCCTCCTCGCAGGCCCGCCACAGCTCGGCGCTGAGGAAGGCAAAATGCGTCAACAACTCGTGCGTCGACGGCTGAGCCCCGAGGGGGCTGTGCTCGCGAAAGTACTGATGCATGGCCATGGGGGTCACGGCGCTGACTTCCACGCCCAGAACGCGGGCCAAATTCTCCCTCATCAGTCCTCGCACGTCGGGGCCGTGCTGCATCAGCGCTTGCTGCCACTCGCGCCTCCGAGCGATTCCCCCCATCTGAGCCGATGCGTGCGCGGGGTCGCCCGAGGTCGCGGGCGGAGTTTGAGCTTGGTCGCTCAGGGTCCCCAGAAGCGGGTGGAAGGCTGGGCGATGGCCCCGCCCCTGCTGCAAGGAAAGGGACTGGTGCAGGCACTGAAGCATGAGGCTGAAGTCCGTCGGATTGGCCGCAAGGGGCGGCTCTAACCCGTCGGCGCCGCCCGCCTCGGCAAAGCCGTCGACCGCAGCGGGATAGGCTAGCCCAGGCGGCGGCGGGGGGCCCATCGGTCCGAAAGCGGACGAAGGGGCCCGAGGGACAGCAGAAGAGCGCGCCTTCTCCCACGCCGAGACCAGCGCGGAGGTGGGTCCCTTGGGGCGCGCGGAGACCCGATGAGGGGCCACGGGTGCGTGGGACAAGACGGCCTCGATCCCCGCAGGATCCAGCCCGAGGCGCGCCGCCTCGTCGCTGAAAAGCTGAGGCACCTCGGGCCGAGCGCTCTGGGCAGCCGGAGCGGGGCCCAGCGGTTCGGGTCCGCCGACCATCGTGGAGGCCGCGTGGGCTGCAAGCAAGGCGCGCATTTCGGCAGCTACCTCGGCGCGGGTCATGGGAGCCCCGTCGTCCAGAGACGCCGCAGGAGCGCCAGGAGCAATCGGAGCAGGACCCGCGACCCGTGGCGGCGCGGCGGCGCCAGCGCGCTTGGCGGGCGGGCCGCGCGGCGCTCCAGCGACCGCGGGGGCTCGCGCACTTGGGGCCGCGCGGTCGGCTTCCCCGTCGGCCGCGAACCCCTCGGGCTCCTCCATCTCGTCGGCAGAGTGGTAGGGGGTAGCCCGATCGGCCCCTGGGAGAGGCTCTTCCCCTGCGGTAGGCGGGGCGCCGTGCAAACGAGCGTAGCCCTCGCGAAGCACCCGAACCCCCGAAGGATGCGGCCAATAGACGCGGCTGCGCACCTCGGCGAAGGGAACGATGCCTGCGTCGTCGCCGACCTCTAGAGGGTACAGCGACTCGAGCTCGAGCTCGGCAACCTCGATATCTATAACGAGGACGGATGCGGTAGTGGCGAGCGGCCGTGAAGCGGCCCCCTGGAGCTGGACGTCCACTAGCTGGAAGGGGCCTATCATCCCAGCAAAGCCATCCGCCTCGGCAGCCTCGAGCTCCGCTGTAGAGCGAAAGGCACCAGGCAGGGCCAGCAGGATGCCCCCTTCTCGAGAGGCGAGGGGGATAGCCGCCCAGCTGGTGTCGCCGTCGTCTAGGCGCCATCGTGCGTAGTCGCGCGCCGTGGGCGCAGCGAAAGGGTAGAGCTCGGGCCAAAGGGGCCCTCCGCCAACTGGTGGCAGCTCCGCCATCAGTGGGCGCCGCCGTGGACGCCGCCGCCCGCACGCTGGGCGTCTGCCCGCTCGAGCGCTTGAGGTCGAGGCGGAGCCCCGTAGGCCAGCGCTCGCGCCGCACGGCGGTCCTGCTCAGGTGAAGCAGAAACCGCGCCGCGCGGCCAGGCGAAGGGCCAGAGCCTCCGCCACACGTACGGGCCCAGCAGCCCGAGGCAGCAGCCCGCGCAGGCGCTGCAGGCGGCCGTCACCCAGAGGAGGGCGGCGACCGTGCTGAGCAGCCAGGGAGAGACCCCGCCGCTCAGGTCCACCGCCAGCCCGAGGCAGACGGTGGGGCAGGTGGAACCCGCCGAAGGGAGAGGGCAGGAGGCCCCCTCGCCCTCGGACGAGTCCGCCTGCAGGATGGACCAGGCAGGAGCTGGAGGCCCCTGGTCCTGAAGCACAGAGAGGGGGGCAGCCACGAGCCGCTCGTAGAGCGCGGCCCGCAGCCCCCTGAACAAAATCTCCCCAGCGCCCTGGAGAGCCGCTTGTGCGACCGCCTGCATAAGGCGCCCGCACGCGCGGCCGACGGGGGGCACTTGGGCAGAGAAGCTGCGGAGACAGCAGGAGCTTGCTCACAGAGAATAGAAGAGGCAGGAGGAGGAGGAGGAGGAGGAGGAGGGAGGGCCAGCTTGGCATGATGGTGTGGCAAGAAGAGGAGGAATAGAAGACGGTGCAGCAGCAGTAGGAGAAGGGGGAGGAAGGAAAGAGGAGGAGGAGGAAGGAAGACCTTCCAGCGGTGCGTGTTGTCTCATGACGGCTGGCGAGAAAGGATGAGGAGGAGGAGGCGGAGGAGGAGGAGAGGGTAGCCTGCAAAGGAAGAGGAAGAGGAGACTCCCTCCAGCGGCACAGTTTGCCATGACGGTGTGACAAGGAGGAGGAGGAGGAGGAGGAGGAGGAGGAGGAGGAGGAGGAGGAAGAGGAGGAGGAGGAGGAGGAGGAGGAGTACGAGGAGGAGGAGGAGGAGGAGGAGGAGGAGGGGAGGAGGAGTGGGAAAAGGAGGAGGAGGAGGAGCCCAGGCAGCAGGAGACACAACAGGGTCAAATCGCTGCTACGCTACGCGACTGCCGCCCCGCCTGTGCGGCTCTCAGACTATGAACTATGCCTCGCTGCGAAATCGATTGGGATATTCTCGACGCCGCAGCGGAGGCCTTCGACGACGTAGCGGAGGTGGCTGTGGAATGTGAATCCCCAAACCGCTGAAGTAGGGCCACGGGCAACGAGAGGCACCCCTCTGCGTGGCGCTGCTCGGACACCTGGAAGATATGGATGGCGCAGGCAGAGCGCCGTCGCATCCGCATCATGACGGAGGACTGGTCCTTCACCGCAGCCCGTCGCCGTCCGCGCCATCGCCGTCGTCATCCCCGCCGACGGCGACGACGCGCGTCCCCGAGCCATTTCCTTTTGCTTTGAGTGCCACGATTCGCGCCGCGTTGACGCGGCGGCGGACTCGCAGGGCCCATCTCGATCCGATCGGTCAGACTCCACACATGTCGCCCAGCTCGACCACGTCCAGCTCATATTCGCCGTGGGTTCGTACCGTTTCAGCTTCCTGCGTGGTCTTGCGCTTACGCCTCCGGCCGCTCGCGCCTCGAGGCACTCGGCACACTGCCGCGGACGGCGCCCGCAGCCGCAAGCTGGTGCGGCAGCCGGCCACGAAGCCATCACCAGCACCACGTGCCTCTTGGGCGTTGCCTAATGGGGTGTGGGGGGGGGCGACACGGCCAGGAACTGTGCACAAGTGTGTCGCGGCGGCGGCCCCGGCGACGCGCGATGGCTTGCAGGCGGACAGCGCGCCGCTCCGCTCCGCAGGCCGCGAGGCTGGGAAGAGCTCGGAACGCTGACGCTCTTGGGAAAGGGAGGCGGGCTTGGCATGTCGCGCCGACGCGTGGTGGGCCAAACCCTGCGGCACGACACGCTAAGCCAAAGTTCACGACCGTCAACGGGGGGGGGAGAATAGAGGCCTTCTAACTGGGGTCCGAGTAGATGGGGTCGGAGAATCGCGCCGCATCGGCGGTGCAGCGGCGACGTCGGCGACGCATCGGCGCCATCGGCGTGGAGAAAATCGGGCTCCGCATCGAGCCGCATCGCCGATGCATCGGCGATGCGGCGCGATCCTCCGACCCCATCTGGGAGGCCCAGAGAGAAACGCCCGAGCCTCGTGGCCAACGCCACTGCCGGGCTCGTCAGCAGCAGGGCCACGCACGCGTGGGCATCCAGCGAGGACACCGCGAGCGGCCAGAGCAGCAGCGAGTGCGCCTGCAGGCAGGGCATCGCCGCCGCTGGCCTCTCCCCCCCGCGGCAGGCTCGGGCAGGCGTCGGCGAACGGCGAGAGCACCATCAGCAGCGCTCACATCCGCCGCATCGGCGCCCACCGACGAATGGTCGGCAGGGCCACGCAGGAGGGATGAGCAGACGGAGGGAGGAGGAGGAGCAGGGGGGGCAGGGGGGGGGCGGAGGAGGAGGGAAGAGCAGGAGGAGGAGGAAGAGGAGGATGATAAGAAGGAGGAGGGTCCAAGGGATTTTCAAGGGTTCGCAAATCTCCATACCTCCCTTCCCCAACCCACCCCATGCCCAACCACCCTTCGCTCCCTCCCCCTGCCCTCCCCCGCCCTCCCCCCTGCCCCCTACCCTCTGAGTTCCTCTCCACCGCACTTCCCTGGCGTTCATGCTACTGTGCCCTTCTCGTCCCTCTCTCCCCTCCCTTCTCGCCTCCAAAACCTACTCCTCCCCTTCTCCCTCCGCTCGCCCCTTCCCAAAACTCCGACGTCGCAACTTGCTTCATACCTTGGACCCCTCTTCGTCTGCAACGTTTCACTGGGACCCGCTTCTCCTTCCGAGTCGCTGCCGACGGTCCCGGGGCCCGGTACTCGACTGCGGGAGGGAGCCGCCCGAACGACAGACTTCGACCGCCCAGCACTTCAGAATCTCGTATGGCGGGCTCCGAGAACCCCAAAGCCAAAAACGTTTCCATCTCTTGGGGTGATATCTTTTACTTCCGCCGCCTTCCACCGAGTTGCCGTCGGCTTCCGCCAGCGGAGGCAGCCTCGTTTTCTCTCCGCCGATCTTCCGGCGCCCTTCCGCCGCTCTCCGCCGAGGACGAGATGACAACTCCTTCCACGCTCGAAGGCAAGGCCCCTTTTGAAGCGCCCCATACAGTGGAGGCCAGTCCACAAGAAACCGTCCACAAGAAACTCAACCCTTAGACCCCAGGACGCCCGCAGATTTTTGGCGTGGGCACGTCACGATTGCCGTGGCAAAAACATCGAAACCCAAGAAACCCAGGGCACCCTAGAGACAAGCAGGGTCTTTCTTGGCATGGGCCCCCACTGCATGTTTTGCCTGATCAGCTGAAATCTCGACGTGCACGAGCACGGCCCCCCCGCAGGAACACGTAGACCGGCACCGACGCCACGGCATCGACCCAGAGCCTCGGCTTTCGGCCAGTCCCGCGCATCGCTCGGGGCGCGGCTCGTCGCGCCGCAGCGGGGCCCGACGCCTCCGTCCCCCGCATTGCGCTCTCCCTCCCCCTGCTCCTCCTCCTCCTCCCCTCCTCCTCCCCTCCTCCTCCTCCTCCTCCTCCTCCTCCTCCCTCCTCCTCCTCCTCCTCCTCTCCTCCTCCTCCTCCTCCTCCTCCTCCTCCTCCTCACCCTTCCCTGCCCGTCTCGTTCTCCGCTCTTCTCCCTCCTTCCTTCTCCTCCTTGCCCTTCTCCCTTCCTCTCCCTCCTCCCTTCTTCGATTTTTCCTCCCCACGGAAGAGCGGTCGATTCGTCCTGGTGCGGCGGTGATGTCTGCCTGGCCGTGTCAAGATCGATCGGGATCGCCCCCGTCGGGCAAGTACACCATCGGACTCACACAGCATCACGATCGCAACGTTCTTCTCTGGAGCCCGCCCCGCTCCTCGTACCGTCAGATCTGGAACCCTGTCAAAACCAATCGACTGCTGAGCCACACTCATCAAGCGCATCAGCGTACCATCGACCACAATGCGTTATTGATAATACCCAGTCAGGTTGTGGACCGTCACATGGCATCCAGCATGGTACCATTATTGGAACGTCTGTAAGGGAGTGCACGGAGTATATTTGACTACGCGTGAACATGTAACTGTATATACATGTTACATCTGAATATGTTTATATCAGGGATATGCCTCTGTATATGTCTCTCTGTCTCTGTCCCTCTCTCTGTCTCTCAGTATCTCTCTCTTTCTCTCTCTCTCTCTCTCTCTCTGTCTCTCTCTCTCTCTCTCGCTCTCTGATTATGTCCATTTCTCTCTATCTGTCTGTCTCTCTGTCTCTCTGTCTCTCTGTCTCTCTGGCTCTCTCGCTCTCTCTCTCTCTCTCTCTCTCTCTCTCCCTCTCTCTCTATATATATATATACATATAAATGTGTGTATCCCTCCCTCTCTCTCCCTCTCTCCCTCTCTCCTCTATCTCTATCACATGCTTGCCTCTACATCTGTGTATGCACATGGACTTAAACCTGGGTCTCCAGGTCCAGGTGCATTGCAGTCCTCTGGAGTGAGGGCCCCAATGCCTTTCGAGGAACCCAGACCCCCCACTGCCAAATTCTCGTGGGCGCTCCGCGCGCCTCTCGGGGCTGGTCGCGTGACCTCCCCAGAGAGCCCGGGGAGCGTGGGTGGGAGCCCGTGTCCCCTCCCGTTCTCGAGGGCCCTGGACGCTCTCAGATGGTCCCGTGACTTCCTAAATGGTCTCGTGACATCCCCAGAGGGCCCCAGACTGTCTCAGACGGTCTCAGATGGAGGGACCGCGGGGAAACCAAAAGGCACCGATACCGCTACTCCCCGGACCTCGCCCGGGGCGCGTTCTCACCAGAATTGCGAGGCGAATCAACGGGGGAAGGGTAGAGGCATGGATACCTTCTCCTCCTCTGCCAGATGGTCTCAGATGGAGGGGCTCGTCGCGCCGGAGGCCCCGGGGGCCAGCCCGGGAGGCCGAAACCACTGAGCCACCTCGGGCGTTTTCGCTTCAGAGCGCCCAGTGCGGTCCTCCTCCTCCTCCTTCTCCTCCTCCTCCTTCTCCCTCTTCCTTTTCCTTTTCCTTTTCCTCCTCCTCCTCCTTCTCCTCCTCCTCCTCCTCCTCCACCTTTTCCTCCTTCTCCTCCTCCTTCTCCTTGTCCTTGTCCTCCTCCTCCTGATCCTCCTCCTCCACCTCCTCCTCCTCCTCCACTTCGAGTGTTGAACCCCGGCCGAAACCATTGAACCACCTCGAGGCTTTTCGCTCCAGAGCGCCCAACGCGGCCCAAGAGGCCCCAATATCGCCCCAAGACAGCACCCGAGGCCCCCACGAGAGCCCAAAAGGGGCCCCCAAGACGGCCTGACGAGAGGCCCAGGAGGGGCAGGTCAGACTGACATTTCGAAGTCTTTGCCCAGAGATGGCCCCCCAGACCTGCAAAAGATCCAAGATACCTCCTACTTCGCCGCGACAAGACCGCAAGACGATCCATACCGACGCCACGGCGGCTCCGCAACCCTAGCGCGCTTCCGAGATGGCCTCAAAGCGCCAGCGATCCGACAGTGCGGCAGGTGCGTGTCGTGGTGACCGCGGCGTTGGTGTCCGACACCGCACGGATCGTTCAAGTCCCATACTGGCCGATGCCACTGACGGCGCTCAACCTTGAGCGCCCGCGGCGGGGTCGCCGCGGCGTCGACGCGACACGAACCCGCCACGCCCTCGGGGCGACCCCGAGAGATTTCAGTAATCCGCACATGATCTCGACGTGGCGTCCCGCTGGCCGCAGGGCAATCCCAAGGTGGTACAACCTATACAGCGGAGGCCAGTCCACAAGAAACCTTCCACAAGAAACCCAACCCTGAGACCCCAGGACGTCCCTTGATTTTTGGTGTGGGGACGGCACGCTTTCCGTAGCAAAACCATCGAAACCCGAGAAACCCAGGGCACCCTGGAGGCAAGCAGGGTGTTTCTTGGCATGGGTCTCCACTGTATGCAACAGGTGATCCCGAGATACCCCAGTGACCATGAGATGGTCCCCAAGCGGCCCAAAGTGGCCGAAGCAATACCAGAACACAACTCCATGACGCAAGTATGACCCGGAGATGCTCTCAAAATGACCCCAAGAAAACGCTAAGACGCAATCAAGTTGCGGGATGTGCATCCCGCCCGGGTTCACAGGCATTCTATTGTGTATGGATGGAATGTATGGCGGGCTGGATTAAACCTCTGATATAAGAAAACATGAGTCGAGCGGGATCCCGCCCACATCACGCAAGAAGGCTGTCTTGCTAGGCTTGTCGGGGCGCTGGGGGGTTCAACGCAGCTTGAGCCCTTATCCACCTCAGGGCTGCCGTCGCGGTGAGCTCGTGCTTGCGAGCAAACTATACATTCGAGCGCACTGACCGAAATCCGAGGAACTTCCGGCACGGTGATGTAGCGGCCCCACAGCGGCGCCCAAGAGGCCACTAGGAGGCAAATTTTCCACGACAGAGGCATCGCCGAAAGCGTAGGTGTGTGTATATGTATATCTATACATATATATATATATATATATATATATACTAGAACCATCGCGCGCGTTTCGCGCGCGCTCAAGTTCTAGCTAGGCTTGATAGGCTAGCTCAAGTAATCTCATGTTGGTCGCTTCTTCCGTCCAGGGACTCCCTTGGAGGCCATGCGCAAGCCTCGGAATCGTATAGAAGGGGAATACGGAAACGCAGAAATCATGAATTCCCTTCAGGTATTCAACGATTTGGGACCCTGAAAAGCTTCCTGGGTTCTTTTTGGGGGGAGGTGAGGGGGGTCTGAATTGTGGTCTGTTGTGCAAGAATAGACCAGGGGCCAGACTTGAAAAAAAATGTGGGATTCCCGTTTTGTCCTGTTCCTCGGCGCCTCGCGGGTTTTGTTAGCTGGGCCCCAGGGGTGTGGGATCTTCTGGACCCCCTGGGGGGTCTGGAGGCCTCCTGGAGGCCTGGAGAGCCGTCGGAAGGGTATCTCGGGCTGCGCGGGAGCGTGTTGGGCCGATCTTTACGTTCTGGGAGCTCCTTGGGGTCGTCTTGGGCTGTCCTTGGGCGTCTTGGGGGCCCCATGAGAAGCCGGGAGGCGCGGTACCGGCCAGATGTCAGGGGATGTGTGGGATCCCGAGTTGGAGTCCCACTTTGAAAGAAAAGCGAATTCTCGGAATTCCCTTTTTGAAAAAGTCCTCGATCTTCGAGGGTTGGAAGCGGGAAAACGTGAGAAGGCGAAAAACATTAGAAAAACCATTGGAAATCAACGATTTTACCCTCTTTCAGCTCTCTCGGGACGGCTCTCGCAGCTCTCTGGGGCTGTTCTTGGAGCCTCGTCGGGGTTTTGTTTGGGCCTCTAAGGGATGGGGGGTGTGTTGGGGGCCTCTGGGTGCTCCCGGAGGCCTCTCCGAGGTCTCTGGAAGCCTCCTGCTCCCGCTCTTGGGCCCATCTTGGGCCTGTTCTGGGGTGATCTGGGGCTGTCCTGGGCGCCTTTTTGGCAGTCTTGGAGCCTTCTTGGCCCGTCGAGGGGCAGTCCTGAGGGTCTCTTGGGTGGTCTTGGGGCGGTCTTGGGAGCCTTTTCGGCGCTCTTGGACCGTTGGAAGCTCGAAAACGCGAGAAGCAAAAACATTGAAAAAACAAATGAACATCGACGATGTTGGCCTCTTCGGGCCGTCCCAGGACGCCTCTCGGATCTCTATTGGGGTCTCTTGGAGGCCACCTGGGAGCCTCGAGAGCCGTCGGAGGGCTGACTTGGGCTGCTTGGGAGCGTCTTGGGCCATCCTTTCGCATTCTGGGGGCTCCTGGGAGGCGTCTTGGGCCCTCCTGGAGCGCTGTGGAGGCTCCCCGGAAAGGCCGGGGGAGCGGTACTGGGAGCGTTCCCGAGATGTGGCGGGGAGGTGTGGGACCAGGGGCCAGGAGGGGGCGGTATTTATTTGTTGGTGTGTATATGTATGTATAAATATACACACATACATACATACATACATACATACATATATACATACAGACAGACAGACAGACAGATAGACTGACAGACAGATACACAGACAGACAGACAGACAGACAGACAGACAGACATATATATATATATATATATATATATACATACATACATCTACATATACCTGAACATAAACCTGGTCATAAACATACACATATGCATGTGCGTATGCATACGAACATACATATACATATACATATACATATACGTATACATATACATATACATATACATATACATATACATATACATATACATATACATATGCATATACATATACATATACATATACAAATCCATATATATATATTCAAAAACATGTACACATACATGAACATATACATGAACATATACATATACATATACCTATGCATATACATATACATGTATGTATACATATACGTATATATACATATATATATACATATACAGATACGTATGCATATGCATGCATATACATATACGTATACATATACCTATACATATACGTATACATATACCTATGCATATGCAAGTACATATACAATACATATACATATACAAATGCAAATACATATACATACACACATACATATACATATACTCAATGCCGTATGCATATACATGTACATGTGCGTAAACATATACATATGAGTATAAAAACACATATACATATACATATACATATACATATACATATACATATATATATACATATACATAAACATAAACATATACTTATACATATACATGTACGTATACATACATATGGACATAAACATGTACATGAACATATATATATAAGTACATATGAATATAAAACAATATGTGTATACATGCATACATACATGCATACAGTCACGCAGACATACATACATACATACACACAAACAAACACAACCTACATATCTGTATACATACATGCAAACATACATACAAAGCAAGCATACGCACATACATCCATCCATACGTCCACACATAAATACATACGTGCATGTATACATTCATACACATATGTATACACATGTAAATTTGTGTACATATATGTTTATACGCGTGCGTTTGTGCACCTGTGTATACATATGTAGACACATCTACACAGCGACGTGACAAAGTTCCTTTGAAACTCAGAGGGGCCATAGGCGTGCCGAAATTGCAGCAGCGCCCTCCTAAGAGCCTTAACCCAAGAAGGTTTCTCGGGCTCCTGCCAGCGGGTGGAAAATTACGCGGGGTCCTCGGGCGCAGATTAGACCCAGGACCTAAATTATCCCGTTGGCCTGTTACGCAATGGAAAGTAAACCTGTGTCTCCCAGATCCCAGCTCAATGGCCCCATTGGTTTTTCACGAGCGAAACAATTATCCCTGGATCCTCCCGACGTCGGCATCGTGTGTTTCTGTTTATTTGCATTTCAAAGAAAACTTTTTGTTACGGTGATAGATACACATGAACTTTTTGCTGCTGACACACGACTACACAAAAAAATGCATATAAAAACCCACGCCAAGTCAGAGCTCTAGATCCATGCATCCGCCCGCGGCCTCCGGCGGCAGTCGTGATTTACCTACCCAGGGGCCTACACGGCCACAAGATAGAAGATTCACCGCTACACGACATCATGCGCACAGCTTTCGAGCCAACAGTGCACCGAGACAGTACCAAGCGATATGAAAGCCGACCCCAAGTCACCCGATTGCACCCTACAGGAATGTGCACTGGACACTGGCCTTTAAAACAGAAGAGGAGGAGGAAAGAGGAAAAACACTAGAGGTCCGCCATCGAAATAACCATACCAAAAAAGTAAAAACGTGGAGCGAGCTCAGGCGTCAGCCGTGGATTGCCCTACAGCTTCCACGCCGCAAACGAGGAGGGAGGACGAAGAGGAAGGAGGCGAAGGGGGAGAACGCAGCGCAGCGATGTGCTCAGAAACCCTCAGTGCCAGAGCAGAGGCACCAAACCCACCAGGTCGGCATAGAATACAACAGGCAGGCAAGAACGACCCAGTTGCGATGATGACACCGATGGTTAGGCTGCGCGCCAGGCCTGCAGTCACCCCAGCGATGGGGCCGAGGGCCGGCGGTCGGCGAGACTCCGACGGGCGAAGCGCCCAGCGTGCAGGCCATGCCCGCCTGGCGGGACACCAGCGCCTCAGACTACCAGCCCGCCAGTCGACGAAGAGGCCGACGCTTGGAGGCCGCTGTAGAACCTCCAGCGGGGAAGAACATAAACAAAACCAGAACACGCAAGTACAAACAGCTTCAAGAGGAGGGGGAGGAGGAGGATGAGGAGAAGGAGGAGGAGGAGGAGCAGGAGACGGGGGAGGACGCCCAGCTGAGGAGAAGGAGAGGGCACAAACACCATCTAAAAGCCGATCCAGCTTGTGACACCGCCACGTCACAGCCAACCTGCAAGGAAGACATCCGCACGAATGCCCTGAGGGCGGCGCGAAAGACGTGGTTAAGCTCTCTGCGTAGCTCATGCGGCCGGCGAACTGATTCAACCACACCCTCCGCTCGGGGCGACTGACCCTAGAATCAACTATGGCTGAATAGCAGGTTATTCACAGCTAGATGCATGTTGCTGCAACTGGCCGAACGAGCCTGCGAAATGAGGTCGCTACCGGAAACGCCCCCCCCCCCCCCGAGGGGCCACAAGCCCCAGGAAGACCGGGGGCCGCCCCCGACAACGACGACGACGACGACGACGACAACGACGACGAAGACCACGACGACGACGACGACGACGACGACGAGGACGAGGACGGGGGCGAGGACGACGACGACGAGAGGGGGGGGAGGGGAGGAGGAAAGACAGAAGGGGAGGAGGGGGGAAGGCGAGGGGGAAGGAGCAAAGCGGCCCAACCCCCCCAAGGCGTGAGGCCCCGGGGGGGGGGCGGGGCGGCGGCAGGACAAAACGCACCCCTCTCGCTGATAACGTCGCTCTCGACGAGCGGCTCCGCTGCAGCACGGGCCCTGTGGCCAAATCAAGAAACTGGTCCCGCGATTCAAGTGAAGAGAAGGGGGCGGAGGGGGAGCAGCACGAGGACGAGGAAGGAGGGGAGGCGAACGATCGCCCACTCGCGGGGCCGCTCACGCGCCCGGCCAAGACGCCAACCCGCTCGCAAGCTGGGGGGTGAGGAGGAGGCAGACGAGACGAGGAGGGAGGGGGGCGAACACTCGCCTACCAGAGGCGCCTTGCGGCAGTGACGCCGTCCACTGAATTGCCGCGCTGCTCACGTCCACGCGCCGAGGAGCACGCGCTCCGCGCCGCGGTGTCCAGCCACCGCGCCCCACAGAGCCTGCTGCAGAGCCCGCGTGGCGTCCTCGGCGGCCATGCCGCCGTGCGCCCTCGCGGCATTGGTAGCCCTGTACTCTGCGTAGGCCCCGAGCGCGCCGAGCGCCAAGTCCACGTCGCTGCGCTGCGTGTGGCGCACACCAAGCCAGTGCGGCAATAGCCAGTCTGCGTCGATGCGCAGGGACGTGGCGTGGAAGCGGCGCACTGCGCGGCAGCGCGTGTAGTGCTCAATGCTGTACTCTGCCCTGCCGCCGCAGCTCAACTTGCAGAAGTTGCTGGTGGCCGCTCGTCGTTGGAACTAGCGCTCTGTGCACCACATGTTCCACCCAGTGCTAAAAACTGCGGCAACCACTCTGGGCGGGGCCAGCCCGTGCAGTCTTTGCAGGTTGTGCTCGAAGCGGGTCGCCGCTGTCCGCGGCGCCCCAGGCAACTGCCACCTCTCGAACTTTTGGCGAATCCAGAAATGCGGATGTCTCCGCGCCTTCGCTGCGATCACTTCGCGCGCGGCCGCTTGGAACGTCCGTCCACCCCCTGCTGCAGCTACCTCGACCTTGGCTGTCGTGATGCCCTGGGCCAGCAGTTCGTCGGTGTTCCGGCGCAGTGCGGCTGGGATGGCTGTCGAAAACCACGTCGCCCATAGCAGGAGGCGCTCCGGGAACCGCGCGAGCGCCGCCGCTGCGCGATCCTGCGCGGCCCTCACCTCGAGTTGCAGCCCTCCGTGGGCCGAGTTCTCGCAGTGGAAGACCCGGAGCTGGGCCGCTTTCGTCAGGTCTTGCAGGGAGCCGAAAGATCGCGGCATCCGATAATTCCCCTTCAGGCACCAGGTCTTCGGGCATCGCCCAATTGCCACACCCCGGCGGGGTCCTCCGCGCTGTCCTCCGCGCGGTCCGCCGCAGGGCCAACTCCACATACAACTACAAAAACGCATGCACTTGTATGAGTGTATCGATGTGTACATACACACATACATACATGCATACATGCATACATGCATACATACATGCATACATGCATACATACATACATACATTGTATGTACACGTACATACACGTATGTACATTTAGTCCCAAAACAACGCTTGCATTCAGGAGTCCTTACGTGGTCTAAAAAGAACTGGGCCTGAATGCCAGTCCGGCCGGCTTGTTGTGACCGTCGCCGCCCATCGCTGCCGTCCGTCGCCGCCGCTTCTGGGCCTGGGTGTAGGTCGCCGCGCTTGTTATCGCTGTCGCCGCCCTTCGCCACAGTCCGTCGCCGCTCCATTGCGCCTGGGTGTCAGTCCCCGCGTTTGTTGTCGCTGTCGTCACATGTCGCTGCCTCGTCGCCGCCCGTCGCCGCCCGTCGCCGCCGCCCCGCTGTACCCGCCCCCTCTATTGCATCGCAATCGATTGCAATCGATTTCAATAGATTGCACCAAATTGCTTACATCACACAGCTTACACATTTCTATAGTGCAGTAAATATATTTGACGACATGGCTTACACCACGTAGGACGACATAGCTTACGCCACGTAGCTCACACCACATTGATTGCCCCACGAAACTTACACCACATATATATTGTTTCAAACAGATTCCCTTCTATAAGAATTATATTAAGTCCTACACCCCAAAAAACCTTAACGCATCCCCTTGTCACATTGCAGATTGCATACGATGCTGCTCCACCGTCCATCCTACTTCTGACTTCGTAATATCCCAGTTAAACCGCCATCCCCCCTCTCATCCTCTGCAGAACAATACTATGCGCGCGCACTCGTTTATCAAAATTCATCAGTTTCTCAAAACCCGTGCACGAAGTGCACGCGCGCGTGCCGTGGCGAGCGCATGCCGAAATCCTTCAAAAACCTTAGGCGCCGTAGAGATTCCAAAATCGAGTGTCCCGAAAACACATAAAAACACAAGACTTCGCAACTGAAAGGTGTTCTAAAAAGGCTGCGCCCGCGCTCCTGCGAATCCTAAAGAAAAGCATTAGTCGTTTCAGCAACAACGCCCTTGCGTGCGTGCTGTCGCAAGAAACCCTTGCAACAAATGAGACAAAGTGCACACCCGCGCGTCGTCGCGCGCGCAAGCCCTTCAAAAACCTGAAGATGCGTATTGCGTAAGGATTTCAAAACCGACTGTCCCGAAAACAAATAAAGACACACTGTTTCGTAAGACTCTCAAACAAAATGCCTTCGCCCGCGTTCCTGCGAATCCGTTTTTTGCCAGTTGTTCTTTGTTCATATATTAATATTGCTTGAACAAAAAAAGCCTGACGAAAGACCCAAATATATGCAGTTGCGAGTACCGCATTGAAGGTACCGGCTTCGGTGGAGCTCCCTATGTGGCCACGAAACGCTGTCCAGGGTGGCGTTGACGCATGCGGCTTGTGCCACTGGAGCCTCCCGTGAAACTGCCCATAGGGCCACGGAACGCTGTCCTGGGTGGCGTTGACGCATGCGGCCTGTGCCACTGGAGCCTCCGGTGGAACTCCCCATGGGGCCACGAAGCGCTGTCCTGGGTGGCGTTGACGCATGCGGCCTGTGCCACTAGAGCCTTCGGTGGAGCTCCCTATGGGGCCACGAAGCCCTGCCCTGGGTGGCGTTGACGCATGCGGCCTGTGCAAGTGGAGCCTTCGGTGGAGCTCCCTATGAGGCCACGAAACCCTGCCCTGGGTGGCGTTGACGCGTGCGGTCTGTGCCACGGGAGCCTTCGGTGGGAACTTCCTACGGGTCCACGAAGCCCTGTCCTGGGTGGTGTTGACGCACGCGGACACTGCCAGTGGAGCGTTCGGTGGAGCACCCTATGCGGCCACGAACCGTGCGAGGGGTGCGCCTTAAATGGGTGGCGTTGACGCATGCGGACCCTGCCACTGGGCCCTTCGGTGGAGCTCCCTGCGGGGCCACGAACCGTATGAGGGGTGCGCCGACATGGGTGGCATTGACGCACGCGGACCCTGACAGTGGAGCATTCGGTGGAGCTCCCTGTGGGGCCACGAACTGTGTGAGTGGTGTGCCAAAACGAATGGCGTCGACGCATGCTGACCTTGCCACTGGAGCCTTCGGTGGAGTTCCCTGTGGGGCCACGAACCGTGCGAGGGGTGTGCCAAGATGGGCGGAGGTCCCCTTACGCAGACCCTGCCACTGGGGCCTTCGGTGGAGCTCTTTGTAGGGCCACGAACCGCGGGAGGGGTGTACCGAATGGGTGGCGGTCCCCGCATGCGAACCCTGCCGCTGGGGCCTTGGCCACGAACCGTGTGAGGGGTGCGCCGACATGGGTGGCATTGACGCGTGCGGACCATTCCACTGGGGCCTTCGGTGAAGCTCCCTATGGGGCCGCGAACCGTGTGAAGGGTGCGCCCACATGGGTGGCGTCGACGCATGCGGACCTTGCCACTGGAGCATTCGGTGGAACCCCCTGTGGGGCCACGAACCGTGCGAGGGGTGTGCCAAGATGGGCAGAGGTCCCCTCACGCAGACCCTGCCACTGGGGCCTTCGGTGGAGCTCCCTGTGGGGCCACGAACCGCGGGAGAGGTGTACCAAATTGGTGGCGGTCCCCACACGCGGACCCTGCCACTGGGGCCTTCGGTGGAGCTCCCTGTAGGGCCACGAACCGTGCGAGGGGTGTGCCAAAATGGGTGGCGGCCCCCGCATGCGGACCCTGCCACTGGAGCCTTCAGTGGAGCTCCCTGTGGGGCCTGGAACCGTGTGAGGGGTGCGCCTTAAATTGGTGGCGGACCCTGCCACTGGAGCTTTCGGTGTAGCTCCCTATGGGGCCACGAACCGTGTGAGGGATGTGCCAAAATGAATGGCGGTCCATGCACGCGGACCCTGCCACTGGGCCCTTCGGTGGAGCTCCCTGTGGGGCCACGAACCGTGCGAGGGGTGTGCCGCAATGGGTGGCTGTCCCCGCATGCGCACCCTGCCACTGGGGCCTTCGGTGAAACCCCCATGCGGGGCCACGAACCGTGTGAGGGGTGTGCCAAAATGGGTGGCGGCCCCCGCATGCGGACCCTGCCACTGGGGCCTTCGGTGGAGCTCCCTGTGGGGCCACGAACCGTGCGAGGGGTGTGCCAAAATGGGTGACGGCCCCCGCATGCGGACCTTACCACTGGAGCCTTCGGTGGAGCTCCCTGTGGGGCCACAAACCGTGTGAAGGGTGTGCCAAGATGAGCGGTGGCTCCCGCATGCGGACCCTGCCGTTGGGGCCTTCGGTGGAGTTCTTTGTGGGGCCACGAACCGTGTGAGGGGTGTGCCAAAATGGGTGGCGGTCCCCGCATGCGGACCCTGTCACTGGAGCCTTCGGTGGAGTTCCATATGGGGCCACGAACCGTGTGAGGAGTGTACCACAATGAGTGGTGCTGACGCACGCGGCGTGTGCCACAGGGGAGAGCAGAGGCAAGGAGGGGGAGGAGGGGGGAAAAGAACAGCGGGGAGGGAGGAAGGGGCAGCGGGAGGTGAGGTGAGGTGGGGTGAGGTAAGGTGAGGCGAGGTGAGGCGAGGTGAGGTGAGGTGAGGTGACGCGGGGCGCTGTCTCTTCAAACGACGACCCAACACCACAGGATGGTTGTGAACAAATGTTTTCAACCTGCTCATGAAATTCAGCCAAACGGGCCCCTCGCGCCGCACGTTGGAATCATTCGAACGCCCTTGCGCGCGTGCTGGGGGGCACGATCCGTGTAAAATAATACCATGCGGGCCACTCTCGCGCGTCGGCCGCGCGCGCATGTCGAACTCCCTCCCAAAACTTCAGCACCGACGCGAAGGCACCGTCATCGTCGTCGGCGTGATCAACATCGGCGCCGTCACTGGCCTTGCCGTCGTCGTTGGCATCATCGTTACCAGCACCGCTACCATCATCATCGCGTCTACCGTTGTCGACGTTGCCATGATGCCGCTCCCGCACAAACCGCCGACTCGCACTGAAGTGCCCGCTGGCATGTGCCCAGCGGTCAGCGCCACCGCGGCCGCGCCGGTAGCGCCAAACTATCTGGCCGCTGCGCGAACGAGCACGCGCGGGCTACAGCGGCCGCAGAGATGCACCAGCCAACACCAAGCACTCATCGCAATCGCCACCGCATGTGTTTTGCAAACCAAGTTACGGGTGGGTGGGGGACGATTGCGCGAGCAGTGGAGTGGACAAATGACTGCGAACTGAAACGAATTGCACCACATAGCTTTCCCCAAACAGATTTGACTGCATGTATTGCGTTACATAGCCTACACAACGTAGCACCAAATAGCTTACACCACGTAGCTCGCACCAAATAGATTACACCACATGGATTGTACCACCTAGACTGCTTCAAATAGATTGCGCCACATAGTTTGCAGCACATATATTGCACCACATCGACTGCGCGGCCCTGTATAGATTGCAACACACAGCTGGCAGCACACCACATACCTTTACACCACATGTTGTTTAGGATAGAATGCACGACATTAATTACACCACGCATATTGCACCACGTAGGTTTTTCCACATAAATTGCAATACATAGCACGCACCACCTATATTGACTCACATGAACTGCACTGCAGATCTCACACGCCACAGAGCTGACCACGTATATTTCTCACGTAGCGTACACCGCATAGCTAAAACCACATAGATGGGGACGTGAACCCTAAATAGATTGCACCACATGGCTTACACCACATATACTGGATTGCACTTACTGCAAGACTTAGAACGCGAGCGGCCTAGGTTGCACTTTGTTTACACCGCAAATTTTGCCACACGTAGCTTGCATCACGCACCTTACACAGCATAGATCACACCACATATACTGCACCATGCAGGCTGCACCACCTTGTTTACGAAAACACAATGTAGGGGTACACATTGGTTAACACAGCAGATCTATGTGTATATACCTACATACATACACACAGACTTACATTCATGCATGCATATACATACATACATACATACATACATACATGCATACATTACATAAATACATACATATATACATACATACATACATACATACATACATACATACAAACATACATACATACATACATACATACATACATACATACATACATACATACATACATACATACATGTCTAGTTGTGTGTACACACGCATGTAGATACAATTCTCTTCCTATCCGCCACCGTGTCGCTGGGACGAAGTGGAGTGCCCCAAGGCTCATGCAGTACTAAAAGGTCGACGCAGTGCTGCGTCTTCAAGGAGAGCGTAAGTCTTGGAGGGCCCGGACCGGTCGTGTCCCAAGCCTTCCCAGGGTTTGGGCTCCCGTGAGTTCTGGAGTGTTTCATGCGCATCCTGTGGGCAATGTGCCCCCCAAACCAACCTCCCGAACCCTCCCATGAGCCCAAGAGGGCCCCGAGTTGCCGAACGATCGCTCCAAACGCCCAAGATGGCCTCAAGATGACACAAAAGAGGCCTCTCAGACGCCACAAGAAGCCTCGAAGAGGCCTCCCAAGAGGGCCCCAAGAGGCACACGTAATTGATGTCACGCTGGTGCGTTAGAAAACATGTTGGCGTTATCGTCTTTTCGGCTTACCGACGCTCGAAGACGGCCCAAGAGGCCCCCAAGACCACCCGAAATCAACCCAAGAGTCCTCCAAGAGGGCCCCGAAACGGCCGAAGAGCACCACAAGACGGCCCAAGAGGCGCCCACGGCGGCCCAAGAGGGCCGCAGGACGGCCCAAAAAGAACCCCAAGAGAGGGAACGCGAACCGAAAATCCGAGCCTTCCACCTCAAGAGGTCCCAGGAGGCTCCAAGAGGCGCCCAAAGAGGCCCTAAGAGTCCCCCAAGAGGCCCCCAAGAGCCCGCAAGAGGCCCCCTAAGAGGCCCCAAGAGACCCAAAAGAGGCCCCGAAAGGCCCCCAAACGGCGCCCAAGAGGCCTCAAAACTGCCTCCAAGAGTCCCTCGAGAGGCCCCCCACGAGACCCCCACGAAAATCCAGTAGGGCTTATACCCACAACCCAGGCACGGTGGCGGGATGGGCCTGAGGCCATTATCCGCCGCCCCCTGCTTGCAGGGGTGCACGGCGTGCTGGACGTTTCAGGTTTTGGTTTTGGTTCTCTTTCTAAAAGAACTCCCCAGTGGGCTTCGGCCCGTCCCGCCGGCCACCCGCAAATTGCCCAAAACCCATCTCTCAATGCCCAAAAACGGCCGTTTCGCTCGGGACATCCTCAAAAAATCGCGAAGATGGCCCAAGATGGCCTCCAAGTCCGCCCGAGATGGTCCAAGACGGCCTCCAAAACGGCCCAAGAGAGTCCAAGACGGCCCAAGACGGCCCAAGAGGCCCCCCAGAGGCCTCCCAGACGGCCCAAGAGGCCTCCAAGAGGTCCTCCAGGAGAGTCCGAAGAGGCCAAAATCATTGATTTTCCATTGGTTTTTGAAGGATTTTGGCATTTGCGCCTTTTCGGCTCTCCGACGGCTCAAGACGGCCCAAGAAGCCCCCAAGATCGCCCAAGAGGCCCCCAAGAGAGCCCCATGATGGCCCAAGTGGCCTCCAAGATGGCCCCTAGAGGGCCCCAAGAGGGCCCAAGAGGCCTCCAACACGCCCAAGATGGCCTCCCAGACGCCCAAGATGGCCTCCAAGACGGCCCTGGAGCATTCCAAGCGGGCCCCAAGTCGGCCCATAGAGGCCCCCCAAACGGCTTCCGACGGCTTCAGACGTGCCAGGAACCCACCAAGATGGCCGAAGTTGGCTCGAAGCTGGCCCGAGACGGCCCAAAAAGCCCCAAAGATCGCCCAAAGCTTGCCCAAGAGGCCTCCAAGACGGCCAAGATGACCTTCAAGATGCCCACGTGTTCCCCGAGACCTTTCCAAACCGATTCGGGGAACACGTGGTCCGATAGCTTGGCAGGTCTGGCCTCAACGTTCGGCCACATAGGCGCTTCCAAAAAGGCAGGGGGCGGCGGTGATTCGCCGTACGCGTCTTCGATATCAGCCGCCCCCTGTCGATTCATCGCAAGGGTGCATGGCGTGCCAAACTATATGGTTTTGGTTTTGATTCTGTTTCCAAAAGAACTCCCCCTGGGGCGTCGGCCCGTCCCGCCGGGGTCCCGGGAGATTGCCGAAAACCTGGTTGCTAAGGTTTTTCCTGCTCCAGACGGCTCCAAGACTGCCCGAGATGGTCTCAAAGATGCATCCAAGACGGCCAAGATGGCTTCCAAGACGGCTCAGATGGCTACAAGATGCCGCCAAGACGAGCCAGGATGCACCCAAGACGGCCTAAGATAGCCTCAACACGGCCCAAGAGGCTCCCAAGAGGCCTCCAAGACGGCCCAAGAGGCCTCCGAGAGGTCCTCCAGGAAGGCCCGAAGAGTCCAAAATCATTGATTTGCCTTAGGTTTTTGAAGGATTTTGGTATTTGCGCCTTTTCGGCTTTCCGACGGCCCCAGACGGCCCAAGAGGCTCCCAAGATCGCCCCAAGATCGCCCAAGAGGCCTCCAAGAGGACCCCATGACGGCCCAAGTGGCCTCCAAGACGGCCCCAAGAGGGCCCCAAGACGGCCCCAAAAGGGCCCAAAGACGGGCCAAGAGGCCTCCAAGACGCCCAAGATGGCCTCTAAGACGGCCCCGAAGCGCCCCAAGAGGGCGCCAAGTCGGCCCAGAGAGGCCCCCAAGACGGCTCCCGACGGCGTCAGACGTGCCAGCAACCCACCAAGACGGCCGAAGATGGCCTTAAGATGGCCCAAGACGGCCCAAGAGGCCTCCAAGAGGGCCTCCAGGAAGGCCCGAAAAGGCCAAAATCGTTGATTTCCTAAGAGTTTGTGAAGGATTGTGGCAGTTGCTGAGGCGGCCGAGTTTCTGAAGGAGTTCTCCGACGACCCAAGACGGCCGAAGAGGCCCCCAAGATCGCCCCCAGAGCGCCCAAGAGGCCTCCAAGTTGGCCTCAGGACTGCCCAAGAGACCCCCAAGACGGCCCCAAAAGGGCCCAAAGACGGGCCAATAGGCCTCCAACACGCCCAAGATGGCCTCCAAGACGCCCAAGATGGCCTCCAAGACGGCCCCGAAGCGCCCCAAGAGGGCCCCAAGACGGCTCAGACGGCGTCGGACGTGCCAGCAACCCACCAAGATGGCCGAAGTTGGCTCGAAGCTGACCCAAGACGGCCCAAGAGGCCCCCAAGAGAACCTCCAGGAAGGCCACAAAAAGCCAAACATTCAGACGTTCCTAAGGTTTTTGACTGATTTTGTGACTTGCTTCTTTTCGGCCTTCTGACGGCCCGAGACGGCCCAAGAGCCCCCAAAGATCGCCGAAAGATCGCACAAGAGGCCTCCAAGATGGCCCCAGAACGGCCCAAGAGGACCCCCAAGACGGCCCCAAGAGACCCCCAAGACGGCACAGGAGGCCTTTAAGACGCACAAGATGGCCTCCAAAACGGCCCTGGAGCATTCCAAGAGGGCCCCAAGTCGGCCCATAGAGGCCCCCCAAACGGCTTCCGACGTCGTCAGACGGACCAGGAGCCCACCAAGACGGCCGAAGATAGCCCTAAGATGGCCCAAGACGGCCCAAGAGGCCTCCAAGAGGGCCTCCAGGAAGGCCCGAAAAGGCCAAAATCATTGATTTCCTAAGAGTGTTTGAAGGATTGTGGCATTTGCTTTTTGTTCGGCCTTCCGACGGCCCGAGACGGCCTAAGTGCCCCCAAAGATCGCCCAAGAGGCCCAAGACGGCCCCAAGAGGCCCCCAAGACGGCCCAAGAGGCCTCCAAGACCCTCAAGATGGCCTCCAAGACGGCCCAAGAGCCCTCCAAGACGTCCTCCAAAGAAGGCCCGAAAGTGTCAAAATGGCCTCCACACGGCCAAGATGACCTTCAAGATGCCCACGTGTTCCCCGATGGCTTTCCAAACTGATTCGGGGAACGCATGGTCCGATAGCTTGGCAGGTATGGCCTCAACGTTTGGCCACATAGGCGCTTTTAAAAAGGCAGGGGGCGGCGGTGATTCGCCGTAGGCGTCTTCGATCCGCCGCCCCGTCGATTCATCGCAGGGGTGCCTGGCGTGCTGGATCCTATCGGTTTTGGTTTTGGTTCTTTTCCAAAAGAACTCCCCCTTGGGTTCCGGCGCGTCCCGCCGGCCACCCGGAAAGGCTCTCCAGGAGCTCAATTCCCCAATGTTTCCTCCAAGACGGCTCAAAATGCCCGCTAAGTAAGATGGCCACATTGACCCAAGATGGCCTCCAAGATGGTCCAAGATGGCCTCCAAGTCCGCCCACGAGAGCAGGAGATGCCTCCAAGTCCGCCCAAGAAACCTCCAAGACGGCCCAAGAGGCGCCCAAGAGGCCTCCAAGACGGCCCAAGAGGCCTCCGAGAGGTCCCCCAGGAGGACTTGCAGAGGCTAAACACATTGATTTTCCGTTGGTTTTTGAAGGATTTTGGTATTTGCTCCTTTTCGGCTCTCCGACGACCCAAGACGGCCGAAGAGGCCCCCAAGATCGCCCCCAGAGCGCCCAAGAGGCCTCCAAGTTGGCCTCAGGACTGCCCAAGAGACCCCCAAGACGGCCCCAAAAGTGCCCAAAGACGGGCCAAGAGGCCTCCAAGACGCCCAAGATGGCCTCTAAGACGTCCCTGGAGCAACCGAAGAGGGCCCCAAGTCGGCTCAGAAAGGCCCCCCAAACGGCTTCCGACGGCGTCAGACGGGCCAGGAGCCCACCAAGATGGCCGAAGTTGGCTCGAAGCTGGCCCAAGACGGCCCAAGAGGCCTCCAAGAGGGCCCCCAGGAAGGCCCGAAGAGGCCAAAAACACTGATTGTCCTTCGGATTTTGAAGGATTTGGGCATTTCCTTCTTTTCGGCCTTCCGACGGCCCGAGACGGCCCAAGAGCCCCCAAAGATCGCCCGGCCTCCAAGACGGCCTCAGAACGGCCCAAGAGGCCCCCAAGACGGCCCCAAGAGGCCCCCACGACTGCCCAGGCGGACTTTAAGACGCACAAGATGGCCTCCAAGACGGCCCTGGAGCATTCCAAGAGGGCCCCAAGTCGACCCAGAGAGGCCCCCAAACGGCTTCCGACGGCATCAGACGGGCCAGGAGCCCACCAAGACGGCCGAAGATGGACCTAAGATGGCCCTAAGATGGCCCAAGACGGCCCAAGAGGCCTCCAAGAGGGTCTCGAGGAAGGCCCTGAAAAGCTAAAATCATTGATTTCGCATGAGTTTTTGAAGGATTGTGGCATTTGCGTTGTTTCTGCCTTCCGACGGCCCGAGACGGCCCAAGTGCCCCCAAAGATCGCCCAAGAGGCCCAAGACGGCCCCAAGAGGCGAAGGCCCGAAGAGGCGAAAATCATTGATTTGCCTTAGGTTGTTGAAGGATTTTGGTATTTGCGCCTTTTCGGCTTTCCGTCGGCCCAAGACGGCCCAAGAGGCCCCCAAGGTCGCCCCGAGATCGCCCAAGAGGCCTCCAAGATGGCCCCTTGACGGCCCAAGAGGCCCCCAAGACGGCCCCAAAAGGGCCCAAAGACGGGCCAAGAGGCCTCCAAGACGCCCAAGATGGCCTCTAAGACGGCCCCGAAGCGCCCCAAGAGGGCGCCAAGTCGGCCCAGAAAGGCCCCCAAGACGGCTCCCGACGGCGTCAGACGTGCCAGGGACCCACCAAGACGGCCGAAGTTGGCCTTAAGATGGCCCAAGACGGCCCAAGAGGCCTCCAAGAGGGCCTCCAGGAAGGCCCGAAAAGGCCAAAATCATTGATTTCCTTAAGAGTTTGTGAAGGATTGTGGCAGTTGCTTTTTGCTGCCTTCCGACGGCCCGAGACGGCCCAAGTGCCCCCAAAGATGGCCCAAGACAGCCCTCCAAGACGTCCTCCAAGAAGGCCCGAAAGGGTCAAAATGGCCTCCACACGGCCAAGATGACCTTCAAGATGCCCACGTGTTCCCCTAAGGCTTTCCAAACCGATTCGGGCAACACATGGTCCGATAGCTTGGCAGGTCTGGCCTCAACGTTCGGCCACATAGACGCTTCCAAAAAGGCAGGGGCGGCGGTGATTCGCCGTAGGCGTCTTCGATCCGCCGCCCCCTGTCGATTCATCGCAGGGGTGCCTGGCATGCCAAACTATATGGCTTTTGGTTTTGGTTCTTTTTCCAAAAGAACTCCCCCCGGGGCTCCGGCGCGTCCCGCTGGCCACCCGGAAGAGGTGGTTAAAAACGGTTTTCCTGCCCCAGACGGCCCCAAGAGGGCCCCAAGTCGGCCCAGAGAGGCCCCCAAGACGGCTCCCGACGGCGTCAGACGTGCCAGGAACCCACCAGGACGGCCGAAGATGGCCTTAAGATGGCCCAAGACGGCCCAAGAGGCCTCCAAGAGGGCCTCCAGGAAGACCCGAAAAGGCCAAAATCATTGATTTCCTAAGAGTTTGTGAAGGATTGTGGCAGTTGCTTTTTGCTGCCTTCCGACGGCCCGAGACGGTCCAAGTTTCCCCAAAGATCGCCCAAGATGGCCCCAAGAGGCCCCCAAGACGGCCCAAGAGGCTTCCAAAACGCTCAAGATGGCCTCCAAGACGGCCCAAGAGCCCTCCAAGACGTCCTCCAAGAAGGCCCGAAATGGTCAAAATGGCCTCCACACGGCCAAGATGACCTTCAAGATGCCCACGTGTTCCCCTAAGGCTTTCCAAACCGATTCGGGGAACACATGGTCCGATAGCTTGGCAGGTCTGGCCTCAACGTTCGGCCACATAGGCGCTTCCAAAAAGGCAGGGGGCGGCGGTGATTCGCCGTAGGCGTCTTCGATCCGCCGCCCCCTGTCGATTCATCGCAGGGGTGCCTGGCATGCCAAACTATATGGCTTTTGGTTTTGGTTCTTTTTCCAAAAGAACTCCCCCCGGGGCTCCGGCGCGTCCCGCCGGCCACCCGGAAGAGGTGGTTGCAAACGGTTTTCCTGCCCCAGACGGCCCCAAGAGGGCCCCAAGTCGGCCCAGAGAGGCCCCCAAGACGGCTCCCGACGGCGTCAGACGTGCCAGGAACCCACCAGGACGGCCGAAGATGGCCTTAAGAGGCCCAAGAGGCCTCCAAGAGGGCCTCCAGGAAGACCCGAAAAGGCCAAAATCATTGATTTCCTAAGAGTTTGTGAAGGATTGTGGCAGTTGCTTTTTGCTGCCTTCCGACGGCCCGAGACGGCCCAAGTTCCCCCAAAGATCGCCCAAGATGGCCCCAAGAGGCCCCCAAGACGGCCCAAGAGGCTTCCAAAACGCTCAAGATGGCCTCCAAGACGGCCCAAGAGCCCTCCAAGACGTCCTCCAAGAAGGCCCGAAATGGTCAAAATGGCCTCCACACGGCCAAGATGACCTTCAAGATGCCCACGTGTTCCCCTAAGGCTTTCCAAACCGATTCGGGGAACACATGGTCCGATAGCTTGGCAGGTCTGGCCTCAACGTTCGGCCACATAGACGCTTCCAAAAAGGCAGGGGGCGGCGGTGATTCGCCGTAGGCGTCTTCGATCCGCCGCCCCCTGTCGATTCATCGCAGGGGTGCCTGGCATGCCGAATCCTATCGGTTTTTGTTTGGGTTCTTTTCCAAAAAAACTCCCCCTGGGGCTTCGGCCCGACCCGCCGGCCACCTGAAAGGATGCCGAAAGATCTCTCAGAGGTGGTTGCAAAGGGTTTTTCTGTCCCAGATGGCTCCAAGATGGCCCAAGATGGCCTCCAAGACGCCTCCAAGACTGCCAAGATGGCCTCCAAGAAAGCTAAGATGGCCCCAAGATACCTCCAAGACGGCCCAAGATGCACCCAAGACAGCCTAAGATGGCCTCAAGATGGCTCAACACGGCCCAAGAGGCCCCCAAGAGGCCTCCAAGACGACCCAAGAGGCCTCCAAGAGGTCCTCCAGGAAGGCCCGAAGAGGCCAAAATCATTGATTTGCCCTAGGTTGTTGAAGGATTTTGGTATTTGCGCCTTTTCGGCTTTCCGACGGCCCAAGACTGCCCAAGAGGCCCCCAAGGTCGCCCCAAGATCGCCCAAGAGGCCTCCAAGATGGCCCCTATGACGGCCCAAGAGGCCCCCAAGACGGCCCCAAAAGGGCCCCAAGACAGGCCAATAGGCCTCCAAGACGCCCAAGACGGCCTCTAAGACGGCCCCGAAGCGCCCCAGGAGGGCCCCAAGTCAGCCCAGAGAGGCCCCCAAGACGGCTCCCGACGGCGTCAGACGGGCCAGGAACCGACCAAGATGGCCGAAGTTGGCTCGAAGCTGGCCCAAGACGGCCCAAGAGGCCTCCAAGAGGCCTCCAGGAAGGCCAGGAAGGGAGAACACGCACTTCCCTTTGATTTTTGTTTGAAAATGATTTGGGCATGTGCTTCTTTTCGGCCTTCCGACGGCCCGAAACGGCCCAAGAGCCCCCAAAGATCGCCCAAGAGGCCTTCAAGATGGCCCCACAACGGCCCGAGAGGCCCCCAAGACGGCCCAGGAGGCTTTTAAGACGCCCAAGATGGCCTCCAAGGCGGGCCCTGGAGCATTCCAAGAGGGCCCCAAGTCGGCCCAGAGAGACCCCCCAAACGGCTTCCGACGGCGTCAGACGGGCCAGGATCCCACCAAGACAGCCAAAGATGGCCCAAGAGGCCTCCAAGAGGGCCTCCAGGAAGGCCCGAAAAAGCCAAAATCATTGATTTCCTAAGAGTTTGTGAAGGATTGTGGCAGTTGCTTTTTGTTCGGCCTTCCGACGGCCCGAGACGGCCCAAGTTCCCCCAAAGATCGCCCAAGATGGCCCCAAGAGGCCCCCAAGACGGCCCAAGAGGCTTCCAAAACGCTCAAGATGGCCTCCAAGACGGCCCAAGAGCCCTCCAAGACGTCCTCCAAGAAGGCCCGAAAGGGTCAAAATGGCCTCCACACGGCCAAGATGACCTCCAAGATGCCCATGTGTTCCCCGAAGGTTTTCGAAACCGATTCGGGGAACACATGATCCGATAGCTTGGCAGGTGGCCTCAACGTTCGGCCACATAGGCGCTTCCAGAAAAGCAGGGGGCGGCGGTGATTCGCCGTGGGCGTCTTCGATCCGCCGCCCCCTGTTGATTAATCACAGGGGTGCCTGGCGTGCCAAACCCTCTCGGTTTGGGTTTTGGTGTTTTTTTCCGAAGAACTGCCCCTGGGGTTTCGGCCCGTCCCGCCGGCCATCCCGAAAGGAGCTGAATTGCACAATGCTTCCTCCAAGACGGCTCATGATGGCCTCCATGATGGCCACGTTCGCCCAAGATGGCCTCCAAGATGGCCTCCGATGGCCTTCAAGTCCGCCCAAGAGAGGAGGAGGTGCCTCCAAGTCCGCCCAGGAAACCTCCATGACGGCCTAAGACGGCCCAAGAGGTGCCCAAGAGGCCTCCAAGACGGCCCAAGAGGTCCTCCAGGAGAGCCCGAAGAGGCCAATCTTTAAGTTTCCTTGGTTAATATAAGTTTTTCGTATGTGTTCCTTCTCGGCTTTCCGACGATCCAAAAACGGTTTCCGACGGCGTCGGACGGGCCAGGAACCCACCAAGATTGCCGAAGTTGGCTCGAAGCTAGCCCAAGACGGCCAAGAGGCCTCCAAGAGGGCCTCCAGGAAGGCCAGAAAAGGCCAAAAGCACTGATTGTCCTTAGGTTTTTGAAAGATTTTGACATGTGGTTCTTTTCTGCCTTCCGACGGCGCCCAAAGATCGCCCAAGAGGCCTCCAAAATGGCCCCAGAATGGCCCAAGAGGCCCCCAAGACGGCCCCAAGAGGCCCCCGAAACGGCCCAGGAGGCTTTTAAGACGCCCGAGATGGCCTCCAAGACGGCCCTGGACCATTCCAAGAGGGCCCCAAGTCGGCCCAGAGAGGCCCCCAAACGGTTTTTGACGGCGTCGGACGGGGCAGGAGCCCACCAAACAGCCGAAAATGGCACTAAGATGGCCCAAGACGGCCCAAGAGGCCTCTCAAGAGGGCCTCCAGGAAGGCCCGAAAAAGCCAGTGGCATTTGTTTTTTGTCGGCCTTCCGACGGCCCGAGACGGCCCGAGACGGCCCAAGTGCCCCCAAGAGGCCCAAGTGCCCGAGACGGCCCAAGTCGCTCAAGAGGCCTCAGACGGCCCCAAGAGGCCCGCAAGACGGCCCAAGAGTCCTCCAAGACGTCCTCCAATAAGGCCCGAAAAAAAGCCAAAATGGCCTACACACGGCCAAAATGACCTCCAAGATGCCCACGTGCTCCCCGAAGGCTTTCGAAACCGATTCGGGGAACACATGATCCGATAGCTTGGCAGGTCTGGCCTCAACGTTCGGCCACATAGACGCTTCCAGAAAAGCAAGGGGCGGCGGTGATTCGCCGCAGGCGTCTTCGATTGAATTATAATCGGAATCCAAATGAAACCGGAGAAAACCCCAATCATAATCTCTTCAAGGCTGCAGGGCTATAGGGCCACACGGCTATAGGGCTCTAGTGCTATATTGGTTATTGGGTTATTGGGCGATTTGGTTTTTATTGGGCTATTGGGCTATTGGGCTATAGGGCTATAAGGCTATAGGGCTATAGGGCTATAAGGCTACACGGCTATGAGGCTATAAGGCTATAGGGCTACAGGGCTACAAGGCTCTAGGGCTATAGGGCTTTAGGGCTATAGGGTTATTGGTCTATGTGGCTATCTGGCTATAGGGCTATAGGCCTGTGCGACTATAGGGCTAGAGGGCGATAGAGCACCCGGGCCCCCGGGCACCCGGGCACCCCCGGGCACCTCCGGGCACCCCAGGGCACCTCCGGGCACCCTCGGGCACCTCCGGGCACCTCCGAGCACCCCCGGGCACCCCAGGCACCCAGGCACCCGGGCACCCGGGCACTGGGGCACCCGGGCCCGCCGCCGAAATCGGCGGCACACCTCACCTAACCATATGAATCCGCTAGGACCCCTACAGAGGCAAGCTCTGATTGGGGAATAAAAATTACCCTGGCGACGTACCCAACCCCTGCGCAAACGCGGGACGCCTATATTAAGGACACTTTATAAGGGGGGCGATGACGGAGCGAGGGTGACATATGCCTGCAGACGGAATTTGGGAGACTCGCAGGACACTGGCTACAGGACAAGGACTCGACAAAGCTGATTAGTTACAACCCCTGAGCACCCCTAGCCACTTCGAAAACGGGGATCTCATATCGCAGCCCCCGAGAGATGGCGAGGTCTAACTTGAGTCTGCGGCGAGGTCCCAGAAACAATAACGATTCGAGGAAGATGCGATCGAGGGCCTGAGAGCAACCCACGAGGCATCAGGGGCGTCTCGCGGAGAGCAAGCTGCTTCTTTCCGCTTCGCCCCCTGCAAATGATGTACAAAGCGCTTGCATCTTTTACGAAGTACAACTCTTCACCCAGCGGGTTCCAAACAATTTGATGCAGCAAAAACGCAGACACATGTGATTGAACTACTACTCGCCAGGCTCCCTAAGAGCCCCCGCTGACGCGGCAGCAGCAACATGACGTGGAGAGCACGAGTGTGGCGACAAAGGAAGGTCGGAGGAAAGGGAGGGACGACGTTTTGAGGCATGCCAATTGTCGCCACAGCCACTGCGATATGCAAGAGCTGCACGGAACGGGAATTTGAAAATCTAGCAAAAGAGTTTGCGCCACTTGGGGCCTCGCTCTTCATTCACTCGACGCCCCAGTAGGCGGTGCGGGCGCGCTCGCCGCGCGCGCGCCTCGCACGCAGGCCCCAAACGCTAGCCACTGTATCATGAATCGACGCGCTGCTCATCAGTCTTCCAGTCGGCAAGACTACATCTACATGGCGCTCCCCCTGGCCTAGTGCACCTGCTTGGAAATCTGCCAAGATCACATTGCGCAGTTAAGGGATTCCCATACTGGGGTCGATACATTTGTTCCACCATTATTCTTGATACTCCGTCACAAGGCTCAGCAATCCGCTGGCATACACGGTCCAGGCTGGGCCCCCCAGCAGGCCTCGAAAGTAGCGACAGTTTCACAAATTGGAGCCCCCCGCAGGCAAGACAGGAGGAGGCAGGCAGGAGGCAGGAGGGAGGCGGGAGGAGACGCGCGAGCAGTGCTTTATTCAAAACGAATACCCAACCAAGGAGGGTTGGGAAAAAAAGCAGGAAGCAGGACGCAGGAGGAGGGAGCAAGGCGGGAGGAAGGAAGGTGGAGACCACAGTCCCTTATTCAAAACGAATACCCATCCAAGGAGGGTTGGGAATAATAAGAACAGCATCAAGAATTAATGTGTATACATATATATACACATGCATACAGACCGACATACATACATACAGACGGACCGACATACATACATACATA